>CM038220.1:76023399-76349258 GCA_021442155.1 Cymbidium sinense
TCTATTTACCTTTTCCCAAATTTGTGCATTCATATTTTTTTATTCAATCAAAAAGATAATTTAGATAGGTTAAAATCTAAGTAGATTAGCATCTGACCTCTCATAATAAAAAAATTTATTTCCATAATTTTTATGTATATAGATTATAGTGACATTTATAGTAAGGTCTTATTGCAGTCAATCAAGATGTTTGTGATAGTGTTAAAGCTCATTAGGCTTTCTAAAAGATAAATCTTCTCATATAGTCAACTTTCTTGTGTCACCTCAACTCCAAATGTTGGGGCTAGTTTTGCAATTTCATCTACTTCATCAATTCATATTGTGCAAAAAAAAGTCATATTTCATTATTATAATTAATTCTTGTGATATCCATAATGTCATTCACTGTATTGTAGCTATCTTTTTAGTCATCAATCAATGAGATAAGTGTCATCTAGATGAATCCTCATCATGTATCACCTATTTTTTAACTGCATGATTGATCCTACTGTGAATGATATAATTTTCTTTTTCTTGAGATAGGACAAATTTATTTATTCAGGGTTCATGAAATTAAAGGTTAAGAAATAATTATATTTAGGTCATTTTATAATGAGATAAAGCAATAAGACAACAAGAAAATTATGGATAAAGGTTTAATGTGGTTCAATGTAATCCATGAAATTCACTCGTGTCAAAAGATACCACAATCGTGCACCTAATAAATAATGTTCTAAAACATTGGACCATGCACACTACGATTGAGAAGATGGTGTTGGACGTCAAATGGTTGGAAAATATTGGACATTGATAATCAATAGTCATCACATTACTATAATCAAGAACATTCTTATTTGAAAAATAATATGTTATTGAATAGATCATCCACATAACAAGACAGGATCAAGTGATGGATAAGACAAGAAAATCAGCTATTAATTGATGTAAAATATTTGTTGTAAGTAATGGTCGATAATGGTCAATAAAAATGTTAGACATCATATGATAATGATAAATTAGCTTAAGTGTTCTCCTCATAATAAAGAAGATCAAGATACTATGAAGTTGGGCAAAATACATCAATACTATGTCATTAATTATGGGTCACATGATAAAAATGTTAGAAATACAATGAGCAATCATTTCTAAGGTCATTAATTATTTTTATTTTTGTTAATCTAAAGGCCTTATTTAACTCTAAATTGAGTAATTTGAGACTCATAATATTTATTTGGTCAAAATGCTTGTTTTGACTTTAAGCAAAATTTAGAGGATGTTTGATTCTTAATATAATCTCTTAAAATTTTTGTTGTGTACGAATACTTAATTTAAGCTCAAATGGACTTATATCCAATCATATATATATATAGTTTATATCGTTAGATTTATCTCTTTGAATCTCATTATTTTAATTACACATTTTATTAAAATTGAAGTTGAGATGATCATAAAATTATTTCTAAAATTTATGGCCAAAATTCTTAGGCAAACCTTGAAAATTTGGGTCAAATTTATGTTTAGATGAATTTTATTGAGGCTTATATATATATAAACACATCATTCATCATCATATCGCCCATTTCACAAAATGAGAAAAAAAAAAAACCTGACTTGTATGCTAGAATAAAGGCAACATACCTTGCACAACTTGGCAAAATTTTGATCTTTTTCTTTCAAAACCTTGATCTCTCTCTCTCTCTCTCTCTCTCTCTCTCTCTGGCAATTGATTGTTCGAAAATAACTTATACGTTAAAAATTTAATATTTTTAATCATTTGATTGGATCCATATTATGATAGATTAACTTTGACATTCGCAATATTTTATTTAAAATATAATTTACCTAAAAAACCCTAACTACATCCCACTCAGTTAACAGAATTCTAAAGATTACAGCAAAATAGGACATTAAATAATCCACATAATTTCCAGCCATTGTTCAATAAAATCATTTCAGTATTAGAAATTGTCAGCAAAGCAAGTAATTAACCCAATGATTTATACACCTAGCTTAATCTATACTCTTCATACCCCAGTGATAAGAACAATGATGCTTATGAACATAACTACTCTATTACCACCTTGGAAGCCATGATTCACCACTAACCCAAAGTAGATCTCCCAAGTATTCTCATATTCATCACATCATACACATGTATCACCAAAAAAGAAAAATACAAAAACTGTGTTTCATATATATTAGCTTCAAAAAAAAAAAGCCTCATAAGACACAGAATCTTACAACATAACACTTTCCCTTCCCAAGGGAAAGAAGACATCAAAGAACCCCAATACAAACCAAAAAAGATTAAAAAAAACAAAAAGAAATGCTATACTAATCATTTAAACAAACAAAAGGAACTCCACTAAACCTACCTTTCTCCATCTTTAGACGGCTTGGTGCACCAGGCATGGCCATGAGGGAATTCCATGGCTCCATGATAGACGATGGGATGGGGATAAGAAAACGATACATTTAACATGGCCCCACAAAAATTCTGGGAAATGAAAAGCAGATTCATCCCATGAGTCTGCTTCAGCTTTGAACAAAGCTCAGAAGATGAGTAGATGACAGTAGCCTCTCCCTTCTTATATATATCAAGGATCAAACCTACCATGACTGACTTTCTTCTTCTTTCTTGACTCTGGGTTGGCTCCAGCATTAACAAAGACTTCAAAATTTATAACAGCACTCTTTAAAATTCTGGTAACAGTATGCACTCCATCTAGCAAAGCAATAAGATCCAAAGACTTGGCAATCCAGAATATAAAATGCCTGCATGAAACATAATTGGTTCAGAAGCTAAATGGTTGGTTGATGAAATCAAAGCCATGGCTGCATTTGCTATATCATGCTTTCGAGAAAACAGATTAATAAATAAATAGTTTTATGTGAAGTAAATGAAAAACTTCAGGCTATTTAATTATTGGTATCTGCTATTTATCTAAATGTTATTTTACTAATAAATATTATTTGGTTTAGTGACATCTAATAACAAAACATATATCTAGGTGTCTTGACTATATGATAAAATTAATAATCACAAAAATAAGAATATTAATCCTAGTTATCATTATATCAGTCTAGTAATATAACAGCAAATCAAATGCACAGAATTTTATAGATAACATTGTCATGCAAAGTCATCATGGAAGTCACCTGCTCTTTAATCTTGATCAGCCATGATAAAACTCGGCCATTTTCCATAAAAATCACAAACCATATACCACCTCAAGCTCAACCAAACATTAGTTGTGATACCACATTAAGAAGTTAAACCAAAGAGGGACTAAAATTGCGAATATGTAAATAAATAAACAACAAAAAATTTAAAGCTTCTTTAAAGCTTTCAATTAAAATATTTTTCAACTATTTATGTGTACAAAACCTAATGCTTTCATGTGCCTAACACTAATATTGAAAGAAAAAAATAATATTTGACCTTTTGATAGGCTTATAGTGGCGCATACTCATTAAAATGTCAGCTTTTCGGGATTGATGCCCACCTCTAATTTTATTGAGCTAATCCTAGGCTCTTGTTATTTCACCATATATAACAAGTGGTATCCAAATTATCGAATGACTAGGATCAAGTGTTTCATGGAGTTTGTCTTTTCTATAGGTCTTAGTGACATTTAAAGTAGTCAAGTAAGATTCAAAAGCGAGTGATTCCCTTGTAGGCAAATAATTTAGCATGGTTATTTTATAATTATGCTTAAAAGTTTTCATTCAAAGGAGGGTGATGCCTGATATAAAGGATTCTCATATAAGAGAGAGATATTGAGATGCATATAAAAGGAATAATTCCATCTTAGAAATAGAATTATTAGTAGTTCTTATCTATTGTCTTAAGCTTTTTGGGTTGATTGATTGATCAATAATCTCTCCTCAAGGGTTATTTTATAATTATGCTTAAAAGTTTTCATTTAAGGGAGGGTGATGCCTGATATAAGGGATTCTCATATAAGAAAGAGATTATTGAGATGAATATAAAAGAGGAATAATTCCATCTTAGAGTAGAATAAGAGTTGAGTTTCAAATTATCGCCAGTAGTTCTTATCTATTGTCTTAAGCTTTTGGGTTGATTGATTTATCAATAATCTCTCCTCATATACATATATATATATATATATATATATATATAATATCTCATAAATATATATATATATCACTCTCCTAAAGCATATATATATATAAATCATATAATAATCTGTACATTAGCACTTTGGGAGGACTTTTTTTAGTGCTTTGCTTGCTTTTGAGAGCTTGAATTTTTAATTTTGATACCCGTTTGAATAGTGTGCTTTTTTTAAACTGTGTTTCATCTCACTAAAAGCTCCGTTTTAGCCCTTTTCAAAAAGCAAAAAAACAAATAAACAGAAATACTTTTAAACCAGAACTTTTAGAATCCAAAAAACGCAGCTCAATCATAGAGCTTGCATAAAAAATCACATGATTTTGAGCATTGCTCTGTTGTATTGTTAAATGCAAATTATAACCATAAGAGCAACAAATTATATGAAGTATTTGATACATGTTGAGCCATTCTTTTACTACCACTTGATTGATAGTAGGGTAGATCACTGAGAAAGAAAGTTGATACGGATAAACTAATTGATGGACATCCATCTATCAAAAGTTTATGCAAATGACTAAGGATCTTACAACATTCTTGATGTGGAATAATTTACCACTCTCATGAATCATAGCACCGCACACTAAATCAAATATGTGAATAGTTGATTACACGCATTGTCATTTACTTTGCATCGCTGTACCAAACAGTACCAAGGACAATTTCATGAAAGTAAAATATGAGGATTTATCGAAGTATATTAATGTGTACCTGCTAGTTCATATTAGAAGTTGGAATTCTGGCATGTAGCTGAACTTCCCTGAGATCATGAAGGTTTTGAAGGATCTCTTGAAGAAGATTCATCCCCTTCTTTCCTTTCTTCAATGAAGAGATGCAATGTTTGATCAAATCATGGTCTTCTTCAAGAGCTTGCAACCTCTTATGAACATGATCAAGTTCCTCTGCAATAGCCAGCTTCTTTCGGCCCACTGCAAACTTTGCAACTGAGTCAGGTGAGCTGCCATCAAGTGAATCATCCATTGCGCTAAGTTTTTCTATATTGTCCAAGCTGATGGCATCGAAAAGGGGCAGAAGACTTTTCCCTCGATAACCCACACGTCTTTGCTCACAGAAAAGCTTTCCATTAGTTTGTAGGTTAGGTGAAGAACAAGTGACATTTCCACAGTGCATATCATCGCCTAGCAGCTTGCAATCTCCATTGACTCCATGGCCATTTTCAACCAAACAGTGTGTAGTCGTTTCTGGATCACTAGTCTCATCTTCATCATCCATGCTAAAAAGCTTCTCCAGCAGTGCTTTGAGCTGCGTAAGTATGGAGAGTCTATTCTCCTCAAATTTGGTTAAACATCCATCCAATGTATCCGTATTTTCCCCATAGATTAAAATATCAACAGAGGAAGTGTTCTTTTTGTTCTCATGGGGGATGCAGTTACTCTCCTCACCTTCATGGAACTCAGAGGAAAGATCATCACTATCTTCCGAACTTGACAACCCAGATGCAGTTCCACTTCTGCCGCCTTTCTCTTTGTTCCCGGTCTTCTTCTCTCCTTAGCCTCATACATAAGAATCTTCTCCTGATAAAGCTCAAGCTCCTCCTCCAACTCCTGTTTCTCATTCTCCCTCTTCATTAGGAGCTCGTTGAGAACTTGCAGCGCCTCTTGATCGTACTCTGACTGTTCTTCCATCATCCTGGTAATGTAGTGCTTCATCGCAGCCTTCTCTGAAGCCTCTTGATATCATTGCCATGGTTTGGCAGCTATTGCTGAGGCATTTCTCTCTTCTTCAAGTTCAGCATATAATGCGATTAGAGACTTGCGCTCAGCCTTCAGAGCTGCCTTCAAACGATCCATAGTCAATGGCTCAATATTGTCTAAGTCGCTGGCAATGCTTCCATCTAAAGATTCAGTCCCAGATTCTCTCCTTTCTAACAGAAACCTCTTGGGTAAAACAGGAAAACCCTCAATAGTGTATGGCGTTGTTGGAGTTTCGGGCATTCCCTCTCTACAATTTCATTAAGAACTGGAGAAATAGCAAGGTGCTTCACTTGTCGAGCGGTTCGTTTCAACGGTTCAGGTTCAGTTACTGAAGCCAATTTAAACAAGAGGCTGCTATCAGGACCTAAATCTAGAGAACATGAATCATATCCATGCAAAGAAAAAAAAAAGGCATAGTAGATGAACTGAATTTGATACCTATCTCTCTATCAACTGTTTCATTGAAACTCTCCAAACTTTGACCCGGTTGGAATTCTGGTTCAGGTATACATTCATGGATTGGAGCATGCTCTATCTGTTCTTGGTCACATATGTCACTCCCTATTGATATCTCACAATTAACCTCCTCATTCACTTTGGACTCTTCTTCAGAGACTGCTTATAGCAGGTAAAAAACAGATCTTTCAGAATTCAGAATACTACTTCAACCAAGCAAACAACAGCAAAGAGATAAAAGAACTTTCTTTTCACAAAGAGCATAAAAAAGTACTAAAAATGTCTTACCATGCTGCTCTTCAAATTCTTCGGCATTAATCGCCGGCACCAACTCAACATGTGTAGCTTCTTGAGGTATAATGTTGCGACCATCAAATGAAATATCTTCAGAGGGTTCTTCGGTGAGTGTAGGAGCATGTGAACCGCATTCCAAAAGGGCTAACACCTCAGTAGCTGGATTGGCATGCCTTTCTTCAGTGTCGTCACTTGAAACTGTAAAAGCTTGCTTGTCTGCAATTTCTCCAATATCAATTGTATCAGATTCCAGTTCTGTCGCATCTCTTTGAAGTAGTATATCAGCACCATCTTGCCCTCTAGGAGGACATCTCATCATAGTGGAAGAATCGATTAATTCTATGGAAAGAATCCTCCTCATCAGCTGTCTTCTCCAAAGGTAGAGAGGATCGCCGCCAACGCATCTTGAACCACATCACAAGGAGATGGCAGCAAACTCTCACCTTTCGAATCACCCTCTTTCTCACGTTCTTTACGTTCTTCGATCCCTTCAGTAGGAGCGAAAGGAATCTCTCTGTCGAGTTCAGCCTTCTCCGGGGCGACGGCACCGTCCTTTTCCTCGTCCGGCTGATCGATCTATCTTTCTGGGCACACTCCAAAACGTCCGAAGGTTCAGTAAAACTGTATAGGAAGGATAGAACCGACTCTCGTGGACCACACCGCAGCAAGAGCAGAGCAGATCCTTCTCCTCCTTCAAGCTTCGCTTCATCCACGGAAGCAAAGCAACGTTCCGATCGGTCTCGCCAAGTCCGGAGGTGGCGCAGTCTTCGCACATGTCGCCGGCCTCGGCAAAAGCGGTGTTTGAAGCAAAAGCCAAGCTTAGAGATTTCTCCGGCATGTGAATCGCAGAGAAGATCCTTATAGGAGCTGTGGCCCTTACTCGGCTGAAATAGATGATCTACTCTTGCAGAAGATGCAAGGGGGCTTTAGGTCAAAGAAAGATGCAAACTTGGCGATAAGATAAGAAAAAAAAGTGAGGAGGAGAAGAGCTATTAAGATCCATTCTAACACTGTGTATATTAGAAGGAACGCCATCCTGTGGGTGTTTTTGTGGAGTATGGTTGCAAACCTGTTCGCTGCCATCTTTCTCTCTTTCTCTCCCTCTATCTCTTCTTGAACAAAAGGGAATTGAAATTGGATTGAAAGGTTTGATAAGATGATTACCTTCTTTCCCCTTCGCTTACTGGGAAAGAGAGGGATATAGAGATCGATTTGAAAGGATTGAGAAGCTATTTACAAAGAAGAGGTGAAGAGGAAGGGTTCTGTTGAGTTATGGAGGAAGCTAGAGTTTTAATTGAGATCAGGAGATGGGAAAGAGGGCAGAAGGTACGAACCAAGGAAATATTTTGATTCAGAAAAGAAAAAAAAGATAGAAAGGTGGCCGTGTTTAGGTAGGAGGAAAGCTGCAAAGGGAAACTGGGAGAGGAAGGCCAATTCCGAAGGAATATTTGAGATTAGCGAAAAAAGCTTTAGGTATACAATTGTTAAAAAAATTTAACTGGAATTAATTTCTCACATGGTGGGCGACTAGCCCAGCCAGTGTGGTCGGTTGACGCCAATCTAGGTAGGCTACTGGCTCCATTACACACAGTCTCGTTGGAGGAATGTGTGGAGCTATGTGGGATTTGCTACTTTCTTTGAATCCTCAATAAATGTTAATTCAAATTTACATTAAAGCGTATATATATATATATATATATATATATATATATATATATATATATATATATATATATATATGTGTGTGTGTGTGTTATTATATACATATTCTCCTTGATTGATTAAAATTACAACGGGATTGATCTCTTGAAAATATTATATAAGGGTCGGTGGGTAAGAGCTCAATGGTTTGTTTATAATTATAGCCTATATTAGAATAGGCTAAGTGTGATCTTGGGTTATCATATAGTTGATTGGATCTAGACTTGGTTTAAGTTGATAAAAAGTTAATTAATAAGTTCCTAAGGATGTTTATGACACTTAGTTTAGTTAGTAATTCTAGATCATCTAGATCTTGGATTTATAGTTTGAGTTTCAACAAGCCTAGATCTCATGAATTAATTATGTTGATTATCCTTAATTCAAGGTATTTGAGGTTGACTTTATGGTTGGTCTAAAAATTATAATAATTAAAACATTTTAATTCACCTAACTAGGCCCTAGGTCACCCAATTAGATTAATTGATGTTAAGGTTTAACTAGATTAGGCATGGGTTGGACTTAGTCAGAGTTAGGTCAAGTTTTAGTTTAGTTTGTGAATATATTAGATCTCATTTGATGTATTTAATTCTAATCTAATCATATATGATTTAATAATTATATAGATCAAATCATAGTAAATTTTATTTTATTAAGATTTAGTTATAAAATAGATTTAATGTGAAAAACTATAAAAATATCAAACGTCATATAAGTGCATGAGAAATTATAATCATGATAATTTATATTATTTAATCTTTCTTGTTTCAACTGCATTTAGATTTTCTTATAGTAGCTACTACATGTCTACTCTAGATTTTTTTCAAAAAGATACATTTTGATCACTCTAATAGTCTACAATAAACTACCTTAAGACCACTTAATATCATTAAATAGAAGCTACCGGCTTGCTTTCACCTTTATAGTTGCCTAAGATTTGTTCATAGTGATTATTTAAACTTGGCAATACAACCAAGAATATAAGATAGTGTTAAATTCTAATGCAAGATAGTGATAATCTATTTTCACTTATTAAGGATGTCATCCATTTACCCATTTTAATGTCTTTTATTCTTCTTCCATGGCTCAATGAAGTGATATTTTGTTATGTGGACATTTTTGTGTAAGTAAGAAATATTGAATATTTTGGTAAAATATTTATGTTAATTGTTCCTTTTGTTACTTAATATTGCTAAAATTGGATCACTCTTGATCTCCAACTTGTATTCTGCTCCCAAATCCTTGAAGGAGTTAATAATCTCAACTAAATGGATAGAAATGAAAGACCTATAAAACATATATATTGTGCACAAGATAAATCTATCATTATTTTATGCATGAACTTGCTTCAAAACTCTTTTAATGTATTATCTACTTTCCTAATATGTGATTCTCTAATACAAATTGCATCCACTTTGGTTATTTTCTCATAAATTATTTCAAATATAATTGGATTGTCTAAAAAATTTTAATTCCTTAAAAATCATTTTTTTGGAATGTTAATTTTTAATTTAAAACATTATGGTCATTAATCTCAGAATTGTGTTTTATACCAATTCATTATAATAAGGGGGCAAAATAAATAAAAAAATATGCAATATCAATATTGTGAATGAACATCACAATCACAAGAGAAAATAATAAATAATCAAGATAATATCAAATTCTAAGAGATTCTACATTGATCATCCTCACAAGCATCTGAAAAGAGAGTTGATTCAATTTTCTGGAAAATATAACCTATAATCATAACGAATAAAATAAAATCACCCTCTTTAAGTCTCTTTCACACTCATACAAAAATTAGAAGAAATTTTCAAGAATTGTAATAATAAACCTACCAATTATTTTATAATCCTAAAACTAGAAATATGTGTGATGAACAAAATAAATATCAAAGGCATGTCTCTGTTCGCTAGACAAATCCCCCGCCTTATATAGCCATCAAACTTATCATATACAAAAAATACATATAATTTACATATACTAATATTTGGCATGATATGCGAAAATTTCTTAATGACATGAATCTTGATGTAAAGATGTGATTAAATCAAATCAATCTTATTATCAATTTTTGTGAGTGTTTATATAGTCAATCGGCGTCTTTGGCGGTTCTTTCAAGTCAAGATCTTATTTCAAATTTGAGCATTCAAATACACAAAATACATCAAATGATCAAAGGAATTATTTTTGTCATGGAGTGGAGTGATGGTTTTGCATTGTTCTAAAAGCACTCTTGTCTATAAATATCATTTCTCATATGTTGGGAGGCCAATAGAGGAGAGAACTTTAAAGCGAAAATCCTCAGATAATCGTCGCCACATGGTCTCGTTATTACCACCGACTAATCATATCCTCGTCGATCTCATTCGGTCTCCATCATACGACCTTCATCGTCGGTGGTTGTTCTGATCACCATCATCTCTACAGCACCCACTTATGGTTGTTGTTGTCGATTTTGAATTCTCTTGTTACTACCTATACAATTATGTAATCCTTATCGAAAAAATTTGTCTCCAAAATAAATATATAGTAGTTTTCTTTAGGCATGATTTTCTATTTTGATTTTTCACGTAAAATTGGAGTTTTCTTATCTTTAAATCGCTTATATTTGGATTTCACAAAGAATGTAACTTCTACATTTTTAGTAACATAAGCATGATCCCTGATTGTACTAAATCTCAAAATTACACACAACTCAGAGAGAATAAGATTTGACTTCAAGTAATATTATATAATTTTAAAACTTCGATCAAAATTAAATCCCAAGCTGTTTTAAGTCTCTTACCAATTGTAAAGATTTTAAATTGTGATATGATACAAATAAAGAAGGATATATTACTGATATATTTGTAAATTTAAGTCAAATATAATTTGGTTAGTGAGATTTAAGGAGTTAGGTGTATCTCTCAATATCACTAGAATGTATACACAATGTTGTAGAACTTTAAGAATACTTTATACTTTGATGGTGAGAGAGGAAGGTAATTAATGAAGGGAATAGATAAAAGTGCTAAAAGAGAAATATACTTATTTAGTAATTAATATCCTTTAATGGCAGCTCAATTAAGTGAGCATGTGCATAAGAGAGCTTAAGTAACCTGTCTTAAAGCTCTCGCTAGCTACAGTTTTAAGAAATGTTTTTTATTTTTATTTTTTTATTACGTCAAACCAGAAAGCATTCCTGCTCTGACATTGTCTGTTTTAATGTTTAGTGCTATAAATTATTTAATTATTCAAATATGATCTTTATTAAATTTAACTTTATGAGAATCCCCAACCGCCTGATGTGTGTATAATATATATATATATATATATATATATATATATATATATATATATATATATATATATATATATATATATATATATATAGATCAAGAGTTTGCTTTATAGAGGACAAAGGGTGCTTTGTTGGGAAGTTCGGAATTAGTGGATCAGAATATTCTCATCAAATTTTTATGAAAAAATATTAAAATTATTGAATTTATTTTATAATAAATATAAAATATAATAAATTGATTTAAAACTATATTATATTTAATTCAAATTTAATCAAAGATTTTATAATATATTTTTTTGTTGGATGATATCTTTTCAGTTATTTAATATTTAATTTTTAAAAGTTTGATATTTTTAGCGATGATTGCCAACTTTAGAAATCAGCTTTAAAATTAGACACAATAGCCGTCTCAACATTTTCATAGAAGGGAAAAAATGGTTTAGGATAAACTGACTAAAATAATCAGAATGAATCTCAAATTTTTATAAATTTTTTTAAGATAAATTTAATATTAATTATTGATATATTACATTTATATTAAAATAATAAAAGTTATCATATTCACTTTAAATAATTTTTGAATCAGATATATTTCATTTTTTTCTCATAGATTGACAGTTTTTTTTTAGAATGGATACAAAAGCATTTTTTATTTAGCAAGATATTCGATTTAGGTTATCACAAATTAATTAGTGTGATATATAACTAATAATTAATAGAGTAAAATGAAAACTAATAAAATTTAATAGTTAGTTGGTATTTCATTAAATATAAATTGATAATAACAAATTCTCACTATCAAATAAAGCTAAGTGCAACAATTGTTTAGAGATTTTCATGAAGAACTGATAAGCTAATTAGCCACTGTTTCCCATTCATTTGCAAATATTTGTTATATTAAAATTTTCGATTAAATGAAAATTAGAATATTTGATCTAATTTTAATAAAAAAAAGCTTTAAATATTAACATTTCTATTTTTAAATAATGTGAAATTATGTGATTTAATTTATTGATAAATTAGATAGTAAAAAAAATTTATTTTGCAATATATGATAAACTAATAAAATTTTGAAATATTTATATATAACAAACAGAATAAATATGATTGAAAATTAATATTTGTCAAACTTGTTGATCATAAAATTAAAATAAGATAAGAGATTTGATTACATACCACAGAATTCATATGTATTTATATATCTAATACCTAAAATTTAATTTTTAATAATATAGCACCTCAATCTTCAATATTATATCAAAATATCATCATCACTCATTTTTTTTAATTGAAATACAACTTTTAAAGTATAGAAAAGTATTAAATAAATTAAAATTTTATTTTAAAATTTAAATATATAAATTCATAAAAAATATATGATATATATGTTATGATGTACCAATACTTCCAAAAATAAGGTATGTAATGTCACAAATTGTCACACACAAGTTTGTCTCAAATATGTATTAAAAGATAAATTATCAATTAAAATAATATTAAAAAAATAAAAAAAGATACATGTGTCCTAAATAATTTAATTAATATTATATAAAAATATTTTTAAATATAGTTTGTTATAATTTTTAAATTATTATAGAGAGTTTTGAAAATTTATAGAATGAGATTTAAATAAAAAAAAGAGAATAAAAGATATATTTATTATAAATAATTAAAACTATAAAAAATTATAATTAAATATTTTAAATTAATAATATATTTTATTCATTAAAATTATATATATATATATATATATATATATATATATATATATATATATATATATATATATATATATATATATATATATATATATATATATATAACTTAAATATATAATTAAAATTTTATAATTAAATAATTTATTTTTATTATTTTTTAATATTTTATCTATTTACTTTATATATATTATTTTAATTATTATATAATATCATATATAATATACGTCTGTATCTTATGAAAATAAAAAAATTCCCTATCTATACTATATTGTGTCAATATTTCATATGTGATCATGCATCAGTATGTATGCCATCTCCACGAAGATGATATTAGAAGGATGTGGGACTAAAATTGCCATTAGGATCCCACCTCCTGCCATTTGCTTCCTTCAATATTATGTAACTTTAATAAAGTTAAAAGCGTTGAAAAGGCCCTTGCTTTGACCTGAAGAACCCCACAAATAAATTAAAATTACAGGGTAGCCATCATTGCCCAAACCAGTTAGAACTCTTCATTTAACAATATTTTATACTTTATAGATTCCACAAGGAAGCTTCTTTAATCAGCTATCCTAAGGCAAATGAAGACCTCAATAAGCATTCTTTTTTTTCGCCCTCATTATAAGAAGGAAAATATTAAATAAGGCTGAAATGGGTTTATTACAATAATTCAACGGTAAATACTATTGTATGTATGTAATTTAGTGTAATTTTAGTTATTTTCGGGCAGCATGAAGTGTTTGAAACAATAAATATGAAATGTTTGATTATTATCTTATGAATATTGATTGATTCATTAGGTGAAAATTTGCTCAAGATGTCTTGCTTGAAAATGCGTATTTTGGCTCGAATTGCAGCCTACTAGTGAATTATTAGTGATTTTTTATTGAGCTGATTTGATTCTACATAAATCGACTCATTATTTCATTTTGGTCACGCGGGTGGTTCCGACACGATTTCTTGTGAGATCAATGGCTAACAATGATAGATAGTTATAATTGAGATTATAATTTATAAGTTATAACAAGGGTTTCACCATTTCAACCCGAGTGATTTCTTTCTCGTTTCTTATTTTGCATTATGAAAAAAATTATTTTTTCTGAAGCTTGATGCTTTGTGATTTATTTCTCACCTAGTGGCGGTAGTGATCCTCTGAGTCACATGTCTCATTTTTCTCTCATAGACTCATTACCTTTTGACTTGCTCAAGAGTTTATGCCATAGATGTTATATATATATATATATATATATATATATATATATATATATATATATATATATATATATATATATATATATATATATATATATATATATATATATATATATATATATATATATATATATATATATATATTAGTTTCAATTTTGATTACTCTCGATGTCACTATTGTTGGCTTTCGATTTTTTGTTAGTATCAGTTTCACGGCTTGGTAGTTGTTAGTCATGAAGAAATATTTTAAGGGAATTGTTCTATTGCTTTGAAGAAAGTTATCTTTCTATTAGAGCTATCTGTTTTGTGGTGGTATCAATATTTAGATCTCTTGATTTACTTGTCTCCTTTATGTGTTTTGTAAAAATAATTTCAGAGCAGAACTTATGCTCTTTTCTTGGATATCGGTTGCTCTTGTCCTTTAAGTATGCAGTAAAGTAAAGTAGAGCCTTTGAATTGTGAATCCTTTCTTGTGAAGCTCTTCTCCTTTCTTGGATGCTCTTGGTTTGCTCTTGTCCTTTAAGTATGCAAGAAACAAACTTAGTAAAGTGCTATGGTATTTGTGAATTGTGATTCATTTCCTATGAAACTTGTCTCTTTTCTTGGATGCTTTCGGTTTGCTCTGTTGCTCTTGTCCTTTAAGTATGCATTTATAAGTTGTGATTCTTGGATCAGTTGGATGCTCTTGTTGTGGCATTAAATGATTTTAATGTGTTATCGATTTAAATATTATTTCTTGGATGCTCTTTCTCTCGTGGTATTAAACTATTTTGAACATTCAAGTTTACATAAACCTTTTACTTTAGCCTGGGTGTTACTTTAAACTTTGATGATCCACTTTTTGATATTGTCTATGGAGATTTAATACCTCATTTAGATCATTTTGTTCGGTTAACATGAAGTCATCTCTCTTATACATGTATTTCATTTATTTTTTGAGCAATGTTCCACTATTTTCATTATTGAGAATGGTTATAGTAGCAAATATATGAATTCATCTTATACATACACCATTTAATTTATTTCACTTGAGCAATGTTTTACTTTGTTCATCATGGAGAATAATTTACGCACTAGATATGTGATAAAATTGGAATGAATTAGGTCTAGAAAAGTTCATAGTTAATGTTAACTTAAACCTTGTCACAATCATTTTGGTTTCAGGTTAATGATTGGTTCATGATCAAATTAGAAGATTGAATTCCTAATTCATTGTTGGACATCAAGTTTTATCATTATTGATATCTTCATATCTTATCCCTAAACATTTTTTTGTTCAAAATCATTTTTTTTAAATATAAATTTCAAATATTTGCTGAATTTCATGCGAGTCTATAATTGGATCATATTATTTTTGCATAGATACAATGAAAAGTCACTCTCAAAGAAAATCAAATAGTTCTTCAACTCAACCTTATGCTGAAAATGCAAGAAATGCTATTAAAAGTGTGGATGAAATTACTTTTGTAAATGATAGAAAAGGTAAAAGACAACATTATGAAGTTTGACAATATATTTATTTAAGAGAGAAAAAGAAAGTATAAATGCAAATATTGTGTTAAGTCTTATGTTAAATAAAAAACGGTACTACATCTCAAAGAATATTACAAAATAAATCATTATAAATAGTGTTAAAGAAAAGAGACAAAAGTTTTTGATCCTATAATTGAGGACCTTGAAGAAACGAATCGATTTCTAGTGTGTTTCAACCGCTTATGATCATAAAAAAAATATTATTACTAAAATGATCATTATTCATGAATATCCTTTTATAAAAGTTGATCATTTATGGTTTAATATTTTGTTGAAATCTATTAATCCAAATCACCGTAAAATTTTTAGATTTTGTATCAAAGAAGAGTGCATGAAAGTATATGAACTGGAAAAAGAAAAACTTAAAAAATTCAAATTAACTAAGAAAAAGTTTTTTTTAACTAGTGATTGTTAGACATCAAGTCAAACAATTATTATATGTCTCACAGCATTATATTAGTTCTAATTCAAAATTGCAGTCTAGGATAATCAGTTTTTGTGATTTAGATCCTCCATATAATGGAGCTGTGATATCTGAAGTCATTTCTGAAAGTTTGTTGCAATGAGGTATTCAAAATAAAATAAACACTATTACTTTGGATAATGCATCATCAAATGATGTGATAGCTAGAAATTTGAAAGTATTATTTACTATAAGGTCTGAATATATGGTGATGGGAGATTTCTTTCATATTCATTGTGCTGCTTATATTTTAAATCTAATGGTACAGGATGGGTTGAAAGAAATTGGTAAAATAATTGAGAAGATAAGAGAATCAATATTATTTATAAAGTGATCTCCTAGTCGCTTACACAAATTTGGTGAGATTGCTAGACAGATTGGCTTATCAACAATAAAATCATTATGTATTGATGTTCCTACAGGTTGGAACTCAACATACAAAATATTGGAGTACACATTTTACTACAAGACTATTTTTCTAGAATATACTTTACGAGATCTTAATTATATATGATTACCTTCTAAGGAAGATTGGAATTAGTTTGATAAGGTTAGAGAGTTGCTTCATATTTTCCATCGAATAACTAAAATTTTTTCTGGATCCAATTATCCTACTGGAAATAAGCTTATTCCAAATCTAATACTAATTATGAAAACCTTAGATAAAGAATGTTTATCCATACTACATTTCTAATATGAAAAGCACAATGAAGGAAAAATTAAATAAGTATTGGGTAGACTGTTCATTGTTATTCTTAATTGCATACATTATAGATCTCTGGATGAAATTATTTGTCATCAACTACTACTATCCACATATTTATGGTAATGATATTTTTGATGAGAAAAAAGATGAAGTCAAAAGAAAATTATTTGAGCTTTACTCTTTCTATGCTGTTGATAAACAACATACAACTAAAGAAAATACTGGAGGAGCCACTATACAAGTTGAAATAACATCTATAATAGAAGCAAGTCATAGTTTGTTTGATGATTTGGTTGGGTTATATGATTTTATAGACTCTACTGGCCTTTTAGTTTCACAAAAGTCTGATTTAGAATAATACTTAGAGGAAGCTTGTGTTAAATGTCCTAATTCAGAATTTGATATTTTAGATTGGTGAAAAATGTCTGCCATGAAGTACAAGACACTATCTAAGAAGGCAAAAGATATTTTACAATCCCAATAACTAGAGCTTAGTCGGTGTGGTGCTGTGGTGAATATAAAGTTCTATTTCACCAAAACATTGGATGCCTTAATATGTAGTGGAAATTAGATTCGAGCAGCGTACCAAATTTTAAAAGAGCCTATGGTAATGTTTTCATTCTTCTAATTTTATAGGGAATTACTTTCTATTTAATTTTTTCAAAAATGACAACATCTGCTTTGCATTTTCAGTTTGACATTTTAGTTGAAGAAAACTTAGATCTCCTAAAGTTTGAGTGTGGATTCACAAATCTAAAATTCATGATGGTAGTTTACTTATATAATACTATAGTTTAGTGCAACATTTCTTCTTTTACAACTTATTGTAAACTTTAACTATTTTGTTGACATTTATAATATGTTGTATTCCTGTATTAGTGGTATTATCTAATTTATCAATATTTTTTGTTGTTTTATGTATTATAGAATATGTTTTTTTAATTTTGGATACCCAATGATAAAAAAGTAAGATGACTGAGGCAATTTCATTATTAGCCTACAATATGGTGGATTTTGGTTTATACATATATAATTTGGCCAATGAAAAAATTTGAGACCATTTAGGGTGGCAAAATTCTTCTTAGTTTTGTGTTTTGAAATTGTGGCTTACTTTCTTAAATTGTAGCATTTAAAGTGTGGCTAAAAAATTTGGAATGTTGTTAGTTATTCTAATGTTTGAATGTGATGAAATTGAAAGGCTGGAAGACTTGTTTCAACTATGTTAGAGTGTTATTTTTACATTTTAGTTGTTGTTCTAATGTCATCACATTAGTTTCTTGAACTTTTAAAATAATTTTGCATTTTAATATAATTGAAGTTGATGCTTTTTAATGTCTTATGTCACTCTAAAAAATAGCGATCATCTCATTATTTTGAGGGCAAAAAAATAAGATAAAAAAAACACATTCAACATAATATTTTCTTTTAGCTTTTATCCATATCATGCTGTCTTTGGGTTTTGAAATACTCCAATTTCTGTAATAAGTTACTTATGAAGTACTTTTGTAATTTGGTTTCTTCTTTTATTCTATGTTCTCCGATTCCTGTAATTCTTGTTGACCTCACTGTTGGAGTGAGTTCTCAACTTCCTCATCATAGATCTAGGACTCTTATAGACACTAAGAGCTTCTTAGTCTTAAGACACTTCTAGTGATTAGGTGAACACCTAACCTAAGCCTAGAGGCTTAGAAGGGTTAGCCATAAGGATAGGTCATGCCTTAGGGACTTAGAGAGACTTGCCCACCCTATAGTTTAAACCCAATCCATGCTTTCTCAAACCAAATCTCAAATTCATACTAAATCCAAACCAAATTCTAAGACTCATAATCAATCCCATGATCAAATTCAAGCTCAAAATTCCATATAAACCTTATGATTGAATTCAAAACACTTTCTAAGTCCTTTGATATCATCTTATGGACTTAGCCTTAACAAAATTCAACTCAATTCTAATTCAATTGATTTTCTAAAAGATCAATTAAAAATTTTAATCATTTATCAAATCCAAACTCAATTTCAAATGATTGAAACCAAAAATCAAATCCAAGTTCCAAAATTCCATCTTAAGCCATATGACCCATCCTCATAAGCTTAGCCAAATCTCTACTTAAGTTATACCAAACTTGATTGATTTCTTTATAAATCAATTATTACTTCATTTATATTTACAAATATAAATGAAACCAATACTCAAATGACCAAAATTAAATCAAACTAAAGCAAACCAAGTTAAGACCCATCTTAAGCCATATGAACCTACCTCCATAAGCTTAACCAAATCTTAACCCAAATCAACCCTATTGACCTCACTTTTAGGAGAGAGCTCTCAGTTCCCTCATCATAAATATAAGATTCTTATAGACACTAAAAGTTTCTTAGTCTTAAGATACTTCTAATGATTAGGTGAATACTAAACCTAAGCCTAGAGACTTAGAAGAATTAGCCATAGAATAGGTTATGCCTTAGGGATTTAGGAAGACTTGCCTAACCTATAGGATTAAACCCATTCCATGCTTCCTTCTTCCAAAACCTCAAATTCAAATAGAAAATCATAAATCCAACCCCAAATCAAATGATTGATGACCCAATTCAAATTCCAAATCCTTTCTTAAGCCCTTTGATTTTATCTATGGACTTAGATTTAACCAAATTCAAATCAACCCTAACTCAATTGATTTTCTCAAATATCAAATTAAATCTTAAATCAAATCCCAACCCAAATCATAAATCAAATCCAACTCCAAATGATTGAAACCCATGATTGAATTCAAACTCCAAGAACCCCTTGCTAAGCCATATGAACCATCTTCATATGCTTAGCCAAAACCTCCTTCAAACCAAATCAAATTTGGTTGATTTTCTTATAAATATATCATTTCTTCATTTATATTCATAAATATAAATGATATTTAAATTCAAACCATTCAAATCAAATCAAACTAAACCAAACCAAATTTCAACTTAATCCCTTTGACCTACATCCCTCAATTTGATCAAATATGATTCTAAATCATTCTAAACTCAGGTGATTTTCTCATAAATCATTTATATCTTCATTTATATTCATAAATATAAATGAAATATAAGTCCAAATGGCCAAAACCAAATTCAAATCAAATCAAATTCCCAATTTTAACATTTTTAGCTAAATTCTTGAACTTGGCTAAATGATATCCAAATCAACTCAAGCCCATGAATTTTTTTCATGATTCAATCACTCCTTCAATCATTGTTCCAAATATAAACACAAACTATAATTATCAATCCAAATCCAAGTCATCCCAAGTCAAGCCCATGTTGACCCCTTTTGACTTGAAATTGTCATATGAATCAAAATCCATATCAAACCACTACAATTGGATTTATATTTCCATCCTAAGTCCATATGTGAGTTCAAACTTGAATCAAGCCATGATCAATCCAATTGACCCATTTAGGTCCACTTGATCCAAAGTAACCTAAAAGACCTTTTTGAACCAAGTTTTAATTCAACCCAAATTGGATTGAACTAAGCTCATCCAAACCCCATATCATGATCAACAATCATCCTAGGTTAATTAATTATCTTGAATTGGGTCAAACCAAGTTAGCCTAGCCCTTTGACAAAGTCAACACTTAACCCAAATGAAACCCAAACTAGCCAAAAATCACCATATACCAAATTGACTGAAACCATTGACTCAAACCCACTCATAGTCAATGATTGAACATGACCAAGCCATCAATTGAGCCAAACTAAGTCTAATTAGTCATTTGACCTAAGTTGACCCAAATTGGACTAAAAAGGCAAAATGAGTCAAATCATGATTTGATCCAAATTAATTACAACCAATGGCTCAAGTTCATTCCAAATCACTTATTGAACTTGACCAAAGCCATGATTGAACCCAATTTGATCAATTGGTCAGCCTGACCCAACCTAGCCCAAAGTGACCTAAAGAGTCAAATTAGCCAAAATCCAAATTAAACCAAACCAAAGCCTACAGTTACTTTCAATCAACCAATTGAACTTCACTCAACACCTAACCCAATCTAATTTGGTTAAATTGATCAAATTGGTCAACTTGGCCCATTTGGCTCTTTTGAATTCAAATGAGTCAAATTCAAACCTAAGCCAAATTAATCAAAACCAATTGAACCAAAACATCCCAAATCATCATATGAACCAAGTCTTCGTTTGACCTAATTTGACCAATTGGTCAACCCAACCTAACCCAAATGAGCCTATTTTGACCATATGAAGCCAAATCACCCAAAACCACTTTTAACCTTGGTGGTTGACCCACCACAAATGAACCCTAAGCCCTGCCTAAATCCATGTGGGACCCATCACATGGAGATTAACCAATGGACACCCTCTTTTTGCATTAGATTCTTGTCATAAGTGACAAAGTCCACTTTGCCTCCCCCATGACAGGCCTCCACTTGCCAAAGGAGGAACTCCTAAGCTTCTTAGCCCAACCTAAGCCATCATAGCATCTGCCATGGACCAAGGGAAATAGGCCCTGCCACTCCCTCATAGTCAAAATGGATGCAAGGAAGATCAATCCCACACAATATCCCCATATCAAGCCTTGAGACTCCTGCCACCATGTCGTCCACTCATGGCATGCTATGTGGAGCTAATGATGACCCATCCAATGACTCGATCGCGGCCAATCGGTGGATTTTGTGGGATCAATCCTGTCCGTCCATCATGTGCAATTGAGGGGTATACCCCCTCAATTCGAGCGGGATTCGATATGAATTACTTTATGAGAGTCCCTGAGGCCATTTCGAAATCCCATAGAGCTTTCTAGAGCATCCCAAGCCTTCAAGCATTTTCATCCTCGAAAGCAAATTGAAACAAGACGCCACTCTTCCGAGCAGTACTTCCCTTCCACTAAATCAAACTTCAATTTCTTGCACCCACACCATCCTTATGCCTCATCGAAGCCAATCGAACCATCTCCAAGCCTTCCCGAGCACTGAAGATTGGTGTTCGATCAGAGCTAGATCCTTCATGCACGTGGATTGGTTGATCGAGTACTCTACCCCAAAATAAGCTCAAAGCTTCTCAACTAAGTGAAGTTACCTCCGTCCACCCAAACATTAGCTCTAGTGATTAATTTTGTAAACCAGCCTTGTATGGATAAATTGCTTGGTGTGAAGTAGATTCACATCATGTGTGAGTTGGATGTGCGCCTCCCTCTCAAGGGATGAATTTGGAGAAATCGAGCTTGGGTGAGCTCGATCAACGAGAAAGATGGACATCTATCTTTCACCGTTCACGAACGAGATAAATCATGAGCCATCCGTTCCACGTGATTGGAACAAATAGCTCTAATTAGATCTCACATTAGATCCCTTGATTCTCTTCCTAAACTGCAGATCTGATCATGATAGTCCGATCTTAGATCGAATGATCGTTAGCGCATCCACCATCATCTGAGTCAGTCTTCAGATGTGATAACTTAAATAGCCAATCCCATCACACCACATGGAAAGCGCACAGCGTCAACCGCCACATGGCCCGACAGGATTAAGGCTTTAATTAGGTCTAATTAATCTATTTTTAAGCTTGAAACTTCCTAAATTCATAACTAATCCTAGAAAAATCCAAAAAATATAAACTTTTTAAAGATATTTGAGTAGAATCTGGAAAAATTATTATTAATTGATTTTGAATAGTGATTTTAGCTAATTGTTTAATTAGAAATCTAAATTAGCTTAATTACTCCTTAATTAATCAATTAATCTAAATTTTATGGATATTTAGGGGATGACATCGCCTTTTTGGTTTAATTAGTGAAATTTATTGATTAATCACTTTTATTAATTTAATTAGTGATAATTAGTGAATGAACACTGTCTTAATTAATCATTTAAACCTAATTACCTTTGTTAAATAGTAAGGGAGCTTAGGGAATATGATTGAGATATTTTTCCTAATTCATTTCCTAAGTTTTCTTTCACTTTTTTTTAGAATTTAATTAATTAATGATTAATGAGGTAATTAAGTGATTAATTAATTAATTAGTCTCCAAGATAAAATCAGAGCCTAAGTAATCAAAAATGGGACTTAGGGATTGAGATTAAAGCTTTTTTCTTGATCTCTTTCCTTAAATTAATTTCATTAATTAAAAATATTTAATGCTTAACCAAATGGGTTAATGAGCTTAATTAACTCAATATAAATTCACTCACATCTAATCACCTTTAATCAACTTTGGGTATCTCCAATAACTTAAAGTGAGAGCTAATGAAATTATGGTTAACTCACATGTGTGAGAAAACTATAAAAGTAGTTAAGTGAGATCCCTTAAGCCTAACTAATATTAATCATGAGCCAATTGCATTAGGCTCTTTTCATTTCTTAGGAGCATTGCAAATTTACTTTTCATATGGTTTCATATCATATTGGATTATTATTAATTAGTTAACTAACTTAAGGTGATGTAAGGGTTAATTAATTTACTTAATTCATACCCTAACCTAATTAAGACATAAAATCAACCTAATTATTCTTCATTAAACCAAATTAACTCACACATGGAGAATGGGATTAGGATTAACAAACCTACTTCACTTTTCTTAAATCAAATCAAACATGAAAATGAAATGACATTAAAGAACTTTGATTTATTTTAAATAATCTTATTTAGTTTGATTGTCCTTAGGACTTAGTTGGATTGAATGAAATCACATGCTTGTGTTGTTTTATTTCCTCTCAATCATGTTAAATGTTAAATGACATATGATTCATGCATCCATCTCTTTTAAAATTACTTAAATAAAATGATTTTCTTTATGTTAAATTGCATGTATTGATTTAAATTAAAAATATGCGTGGCAAGTATCACTATTAAATCTCAAATATATTTCAAAAGTTTATAAATGAATGAATATACATATATGTTATAAATTTAGTTATATATACATAGGAAATGCAAGTGAATATAAATCTAGTGAAATCAAGAAATCTCTTCCTTACATTCATTTGCATTTGCATTAAGTAAGAATGTATATTAGTCTAGACATCCTGTGGACCCACTTTAAGTTTTCTAAGAAGGTTCCTACCTGCCTTGGTGTAGAATAATATGTATGATTTCATGGACATTTAGATAGAGATTTAATTTATTTACAAAAAAAATAAATCAATCAAATCAAAATATAATTTTTGCATGATTTTCTATTCTTGTAGTTGTTTATACATCTATATGTATCTAAGAATATATTACCGACATTCTAAGGACCATACAAGGAGGTTCCTACCTCGTTCCCTTACTGCAAAATAATGGTGATATACTCACTTAAAACTTTTATACATGTGGATGTGTACTTAGCTAATGAATGAAAACCTCTTTTTCTATTAAAAAGGCATGCATTCACACTTTGTTTATTTGGTTGAGTTGAGTGGTCATGTGATTTAAGGTTCTTTCCTTATGCTTTTGCATAATAATTTAGATAGAGCTTTAAATTAATATAAAAAAATTATTCAATTAAATGAAATATTAATTCCAAATATATTTACTCACATTTATCATTTAAGTGCTAAGATAGAAATTGCATGTATAGCTATGCTTAGGATTTAATCATATGCATGATATACATGATGGAAAGAAATGAATAAATATGAGTTATGTGATAGTAATTCATTTTAACTAACCCTAAGATATCTTTCTTATTGAATGAGTTTATTTAAAGTGAACATAAACTTAGGATTAATTAAAATATGTAATAAGCCATTCACTAAAGGGAATTAATTAATTTGCTTTAGATGTGACTTAAGGTAGGAATAAAAGAGAGTGATCCTCTCTTTCCTTCTCTTCATAATATTTAGGTCAAATGAAATAAAAGAAAATATTAAGTATTTATAAATCAATTAAAACAACTTAAAGTGAAACCATCCTTTAAATTGAATATCTCTACATTTAGAAAATTTTAACTCTAAAGCCTAGCTAGGACATACCACACAAGCCTTGACACACATTAGATTAAGTCACTTCTAGCTTTATGTTAGAGCGGTGCACATTTTGATGTATATTTTGTTTGTGATATAATATTGTAGAGTGGATGTTAGGGTGTATGTGCGTAGACTGAATGTTAAGTTGTGGTTAGCCTAATCATATTTTATGCAAGAGATTATGCTTAAGGGGTGCTTAAAATAAATATAAATGTTCTCACTGTGCAGGTTGCTTAACCCCTAAGCATAATCTACAATAGGATAGATGGACTTGGTTACCCATGTGCAGGGTGCTAAGTCAAAATTATTCATATAACTGCTTGGGTTGTATGGTGTGTTTAGTTAACACTTATTTTCAGGTGTATTTAAATTTACTTTTCCTATTTTTAATGTACTTTTGTATTAGGAATTAGAATTAGTGTTATGGGGGCTTAGGATAAATGTTGGTTATAAGACCAAATCTTATGTACCATGTGATCCTATGGAGCTTGCCCAACCAAATGAAAGAAGGAAATGAAGGAATGAGCTTTGAAGATTTGAAGACCCCCCATAGCTCCCATTCATTTGTTGTAATTAAATTATAATTATTCTTTCATTATACCGAGTTGTATAAGGGTAGAGCTCGACTACCCATTCCTTTTTTTGTTGTACCCTAACAATGGCCTCTTATTATTTTATGCTATTATAAAATTATTTGATATTTTGTTTAACTTGTGCATTAGAGAAAGCATGTGTCTTCATTTATGATTGATAATTATTATATGACTGGATTCGTTTAGGCTCTTAAGATAAAAAATATTTCTACCCCAATAACTCATAACTAAACTTTTAAAATAACTCATAATCATATAAAGCCTAGGCATTAAATCAAGATAATAAAATATTTAACAACCCCTTAGCTGGATGTTGTATGCTTAACATCACACATATCATTTTGTTTCACTCTTGTTAAGAGAGAGCTTCCATCTTTGTCAAATAGAAATGAGCTTAACCTTTAAGAGCCTATGATAGAAAAACACCTCTTTCTTTTGATTTATCCCATAATCAACTTCACCATGCATTTAGGCATATAAAAATCCTATAGCATGTGTCAAAATAAAGAGTAAAAAATTAAATAAAACTTGATAAGATTTATATTAGACTAAGTCATTATTTATATCACTCATATTTTAGTCTCTTAGGGAGTGGGTTTAAAGACTTTAGTTTCTTTTCTAAATAATAACAACCTAGTCATCTTGCAAAATCATAAGACTTGACCACATGATTTTAAAACATAGGAGAGTTAGCTGGCTGCCACTCCAAGCGATTATAAGCCCAGCAGTTGGGTGGTTTTCTCTCTCTTGTGGAGGTAAATAATATACCCATTTTTGCCTTTAATTGTGCTTTGGCCATCGCCGAAGCTCCCTAGATTTAGGATCTGAGATTATTATTTCCTTTTGGGGCTACAAGAATTAATACTCACATCTTAGGCATTTTCACAATCTTATATTATGGAATCATAAGTCCTAAATCTCTAATAAAATTTCAACTCAAACATATAATTCTCCTCAATTTCAAATATATAAATAATTATATAGATAGTCGATGCTCACTAAGCTTCCTACTATCATGAGCACTCCTACTCATCTCCATTTGGTTTCGATAATAAGTCTTTCCTTTCGATCTATCCCATTTGATTTTCTAAATATAGCTGATTTATTGATAGTCCTATCTTTGAATTCTTTGGAGACAACAATTGCTTACTTTAATTGAGAGTATTCTTAAGAAATTCACCTTTCTTAGGATGTAATTAACTATAGGGCCTTGCCCCCATAAAAAACTTTAGAACCTGGTTTAAATAAACCCAACTTTATTCATCCATATAAACTAAGAGAAAAATCTCTAGTACATTCAAAGACCCATCATGCCTTAAGAATCCTTATTAGGTGATTAGCTCTATCGTAGGGTAGTGGTTTTTATCTTTTGAGATAGTGCACTATTCTCCCCGCACCCCCCGCACACACACACACACATGAACTAAAAATAAACACCACAAATCCAAAATCAATTGATTTCTTTATAAATCAATTATTCCTTCATTTATATTCATAAATATAAATAAAACCTACCTTACAATGACCAAAAAATAAATCAAATTAAATTGATTTTATACTTAGCCCTTTTGACCTACATTCATAAGCTTGGTCAAATTTTCTTCCAAATCACTCCAAACTCAAGTGATCTTCTCATGAATCATTTATATCATCATTTATATTCATAAATATAAATAAAATATAAATCCAAATGGCAAAACCAAATCCAAAATCAAACCAAAATTTAATTTATACCCTTTTAGCCAATTTCTTGGACTTAACCAAAATCCATCTAAACTAAGCCAAAACTAATGTATTTTCTCTTGAATCAATCATTCCTTCAATCACCTATCCAAATATAAATAAAACCTACAATTATCAAACTAAACTCAAGTCAATCCCAAGTTAGCCCTTTTAACTTGAAAACTTCATATGAGCCAAAATCCATTAGACTCCAAATTGATTGCACTTGAATTTATATTTCAATCCTAGGCTCATATATAAGTTCAATTAAACTTGAATCAAGCCAAAACCAAACCAATTATCCCATTTAGGTCCACTTGACCCAAAGTGGCCTAAATGACCTTTTTGAGCCAAGTTTTAATCCAACCTAAATTGGATTGAGTCAAGCCCATCCAAGCCTCATATCATGATCAACAATCACCCTAAGATGATCAATTGTCTTGAATTGGGCCAAACAAAATCAACTTGTCCTTTGATCAAGTCAACCTTCAGCCTAAATAAAACCCAAACTAGCCAAAACTAATCCTACACCAAATTGATTGAAATCATTGGTTCAGACTAACCCATGATCATTGATTGAACATGACTTGACCCTTAATTGAGCCAAATCAAGTCTAATTGGCCATTTGACCCAATTAGCCTAAAAGGCTAAAATGGGTCAAATAATAATCTAACCTAAATTTATTGCAACTAATGGCTCAAGTTCATTCCAAATTTATTATTGAACTTGACCAAAGTCATAATTGAGCCTAATTTGACCTATTGGTCAACTTGACCTAACCTAGCCCAAATTAACCTAAAGGGTTAAATTAGCCAAAATCTAAATTAAATCCAAATTGATTCAAACCAAAGCCTACAATCATTTTTAATTATGATCTAATTAAGCACAAAGCACAGATCAAAGTCAATCTCCTCATCAAGTCTGTCAAAGAAGAAAGCATAGGACCGAGAAAATAATTCCATAGTTCATACAAAGTTGATGGTCGAACTAAAAGAATTTTGTAGCTATTCAGTCTATTAAAGCACACATTGTTAGGCTGATAACTTGACATCATATACCTAATACAAGCCAGAAGGCTAGGTCATTTATATGCATTCTTCAACAAGTCTGTCAAAGTAGTAAGCATAAGGTTGAAGATATATGTACACTTCCTGATAAGTCAATGTAGACAAATCAAGCCAATCCACATCAAGTCTGTCAAAGCAGAAAGCGCAAGACCGAGGGAACAATTTCATAGTTCATACAAAGCCGATAGCCAAACTAAAAGAATTTTATAATTATTCAATCTGTTAAAGCACACATTATCAGGCTAATAACTTGATATTATAGACCTAATATAAGTTGAAAGGCTAGGTCATATGTACCCATCCTTCAACAAGTCCATCAAAGAGTATAAAGATATTGTACACTTCCGACAAGTCATTATGGACAAATCAATCCTTCATCAAAAAGCTTAGAGGATAGAAGAAATTCTAAATCTCAAAACAAGCAAACAAATTTCTCCATCAAACCCTACCAAGCACGAAGCTAGGGTCGGAGGAAACCCAAATCTACAACAACATATAAGAAAGAGATCTTTAGCAAACCCATCGAAGTAGAGAGTAGATGGTAGAAGAAGCTCTTAATCCAACAAGTCAATCAAGACAAATCGAGCAATTCCACTATTTAGCTCATCTAAACATAAGGCATCACACTGATGACGAATTCTGTCAAAGCCCCATAAGCTATTGAAATCAAAGATGAAGTGATCCAAGATCTATGGCCAGCTCAAAGGGTCAACCAGTATTCAATAAACGAGACTCGCTCCATGCATTAATCACATTTATTGGGAGGAATTTATTGACCTCCATGTGTGATACATCAGTCGAGTCGAGCTCAAAATCCAAATTCGACGAACCTTTGATGTAACTGCTCACAAACCAAAACTGAGATGCACCAAACATCATTGAAATCAATCAAAATGACCTCCGATCGATGAACGGATATTCCATCTTATTTAGAACATCAAAATTGATCGAAATATAAATATTGCACAATCTAACCATCAACCAATCAAGAGATCAAGCTATCATTGTGTCAATGAACATATTATAGTTAGGAGGCTGTGATGATACCTAAATGATCTCCAATCGATGAATAGACTTCACCATCATGTTTAAAACATCAAATTGGTCAAATATAAATATTGCAATCTAATGATCAATCAATCGATCGAAAGCCAATGACACACACATACAAGAGTCAAGCTTTACGATATATAAACGACTCGCTCATAAAATTGATTACGTTATTAGTTTCCAATATCAAAATCTATCAAATGAAACTATTCACACTCAATTTATATAAGTCTGGATGAATGTCGAGTGATTGAAAGTGATAATGTGCATTTTAAGCAAATATACCGACGAGAACTTAAAACCAAACAAACGAATGAATTAAGGTTGCATAATATAATATTAAGATTGATATATATATATATATATATATATATATATATATATATATATATATATATATATATATATATTAATCATATGTTTCATCATCGTAAAACTAAAATTAAGATTGATGAGATGCTTAATTAATATACATATATTAATTAACTTAAAGTTTAAAATAAAACTTAAAACCCACACAATTGGCCTCCCACTCTCTCGTTCGGCTCCTCACATGCAGATTTGAAGCCTCTTGCTCTCAACCATTCCCTCCTGATTCCTTCAATCGCAAGCAACCACAATCAACCTCTCTAGCTCGTTCGATTCAAAACTCCACCCAACCACAAGGAGAAACTGATCCCACTTCTTTTCTCCCCCTTTCTCTCATTATTATTTCATTTTGCCTCCTTCAAATGGAAAGAATGGCAAGGGGAACCGCATCAAAAATGAAGACTCTTCCCTCCCTTCGTCTCTCCCATTCGCAAGCAGTCTAGCCGAGTTCCTCTTCCATTCCTCAATCAGATCCCTTGATTCGAAACCCGAAATCCCACCAGAATTTCATGCACACGACTTCCTCTGATTTCCCTCCGTGTGCTCGGACAAATCGGATGACAATAAAGCCACAAGTTTTAAGAGACATTCACTCCATTTCTTGAATCCCATCCATGAATAGATCCAACACTCCTCTAACATTTTCCCAGGCACCGCTACCTCGTCCGATTTTTGCAACCCTTCACAGCCGATCCCTCTCTCAGCCAACATTCTTCTCCCTTGACTCACTCCCACCATTGAGCCTCTCTGCTTACTACAAAACCTCACAGACTTCCTCCATTTTCGACTCCACCGATTTGTCTGCTACCACCAGCGATAGCCTTTAGAAATGCCAGATCCACAGTCGATCCCATAGCGATCTCCCGCCAGCGGTGAAGCCCGAGCCTATCGATGCCCTTGTGGAGTGCTCCTTGGGGAGGAAACCGGAAGGCAACGTTGGCGACGATCTTTTTGACACGTTCCTCAGTTTGGATGGCTTCGGTGTGGATGAATCCACATATTACCACCACGATGAAATGGATAGCAGGGGAAGCCACAAAAGCAAGAATGATGCCTATAACAACGAGAGCGAGGCGGAGAGTAGTGTGATTGATTGTGCCCTGGCTGGTGAATCAGCTCCAGCTGCTAAGTTTTTGCAGCATTTTAGAAGCATTTCGATGGACAGATTGGTAGATAAATTTAACTTTTGTGAGAAATCTCTTAGGTTTTTTGCCTCTCCTAGATCTCAGACAAGCAAGGATTCTTTTGAATGTGATTCGATGGATGGGACATTCAGCTTAGAGTTCAGGAGTGTGGGATTCAACAGTACGGAGTTGAAGAAAATCATGGCGGACAACAGGCTGGAGCAGATCGCTCTGGCTGATCCAAAATGTGCCAAAAGGATATTAGCTAATCGTCACTCTATTGCTTGTTTGAAGGAAAGAAAGATAAGATATATTTCAGAGTTAGAAAGCAAAGTTCAGACCTTGCAAACTGAGGCTACAATATTTTCAACTCAGTTGACTTTGTTGCGGGAAAACTCAGTTGGGTTTTCTGCTCAGAATAATGAATTAAAGATTAGGCTACATGTCATGGAGCAATAGGCGCAACTAAAAGATGGTTTAAAGGCCTCGTCATGCTCATCAGGGCTTGACGAGATGAAATCTGTGTGGTGTAAAATCTTTTCGTTACTCATTAGGGGTAGAATAAGCCAAAATCGTTAGATGTGACACTCTATCGAAATCTTTAAAATTTCATCAATATTTGAGACTTAAAAAAAGAGGAAAAAGAATATTTGCATATATATATATATATGCTTTTATGCAGGTGATTGAAGACCTTGTTATGCTCATCAGGGCATAATGGGATTGAAATTCGACCGAGGAGCCTCAACTCATCAGGGCGTGACAGATAGGCCAAAATGGTTTTGATGTAGCCCCCTATGCAAGGATGATGTAAATCTTGAAATCTTTAATTTTGACTAAATTAGAGGACTTAGAAAAAAAAAAAATAGAAGAATATTTGCATATATATATTTGATTTTAAGTTAATTGAAGATCTCGTTATGCTCATCAAAGTATTGAAATTTAGGAGGTGCTTCAAAACACCAAGCCATGCATGGAGGGATAGCCAAAATAGTTTTGATGTAGCCTACTTTGGGATGATCGAATACTACCAAAATTTCATTGAATTTTTGAGACTAAAAAAATGATGTAATATTAAGTTAAACATAAAATATAAAGTCTTAAGAAAATGAATTCACAATTAAATTTGAATGTGCTCGATAAATATTAATATCATATGAGAATACACTAAGTAAAAAAAAATGAGTTCATTTATTTGGTTTATCGCCAAACGAGTGCTTGAGTCTATTGCTTTATGTGCTATAACAAAATGCTCAAGTCAAATATAAGCGAAGTTTGAGATCAATACTTGACTCATAATGGATTGGTAATAAATTTAAACCCAATTTTGAATAAAAATAGAACTTGAAATGGAGTAAAAAATTCAATAAGATTGGGTTTGATAATTCAAACATGAGCAAGAATATAAGTTGAATGCTTACCATTTTGAGCATTATCATGGTTTATTCAATAAACATTGAAATTACAACATTTTATTCTAAGTGAATAAAATAAATAAATAATTTCAATTGAATATAATCAAGCTTAGAGAATAAAGATGAAGCTTGATAACTCGCTTACATTCTGAAGCAAACTATAGTGGTTGGTTGGCTAAGAAGAGTTAATTGAATATTTTGGCTTATGTTATATCACATATTAAAATGGTAAAAAGAGCATAAGCCAAATGTAAACATGACTTTGAATTCATGTCATACTTATGAGAAGGTTATATGAAGCTAGAAAGCTAATTTTCAAATGAGATAGAGCCCAAATCAAGCTCTAGAGTGGGATTCATAATGAACATGCCTTCTTACATTGCAATGTTTATTTTAAAATAAATTGAAGAAGGCACTAAATGGACATGAAATTAAAGCACATAGGATTTGTTGAGTGCTAATTTCAAACTAAAGTGAAAATCAAATAAAATTCATGAGAGGTTTTCACTATAAATAAATAGTCTATTAGCAAACATAATTGAGACTTCTTACTGAATAATCGACTTGTATTCAAACGAAGCTTGAATTCAAATAAGCTCACTTAAAGGGAGTATAGCAGCTCGTATGAGCGAATATCAAATTTGAATGTTGAATTTGCAAAGATCTAATATGTCTTTAATGAGCATAAGTCAACCATTGAAGTTTAGAAATTATGCGAATAAAGAAAATGCAAGCAAAGATACAATCTTTTAGGTGCAAATACAAACATAATTTTGTGATACAATATGCCACCAAATTTGCAATTCTTCTTACAAGTAGATAAAAGGCGACACTAAATTAAATTCTCCAAGAATTATGAAACTTCTTTCAATCCAAAATTTAAAGGATTTCATTCTAATTATGATTTTCAAAATTAATGATTTCATTAATTAGATAAATTATCTAAGATATAAATTATTGCATATACTCGGACATAGAGATTTAAAGTGCAAATTTTAATGTCTGAAAAGGCTGCCCAGGTTAAGTTGGAATTAAATGAAAATATGAAATTAATCTCTTGATTTAGAAATAAAATTATCTAAATTATTAAAAACTTGCATGGGCCCCGACATTATGCTGAATGCTTAAACTTAGTGACTGAGGATGTTATGCGAGTTGCTTCCCAGTTTGATCTTATGACCGGGTACGGGTTAAGAAAACCTAAAAATTCTAATTATTATAAAATTTTCAACTTATTAAAATATCAGCTAATTGTGATACAGTGATGATCCTCATTATTAAACTAAGTCGAGATCAAGCAAACTCATAAATCGTGATGATGGCTGTGTTGAATGGTGATTTCAACCAGCGAGGATAATTACCATCAAAATATACTCACAAGCTCAAATCAAATCAATCAAATTCAAATATCAATAAAAACATGAAATCATGCAAAATACTTAGTTCTAAATGTTAAAAGTGAAATTCAATATTCAATATTTAAAGCTAAAACCCAATCCACCTTCCGCAACAGTTTATCGGAGGTGACAAATTAAGAAAACTCTAGCTCATAAAGGAGCCAAAGTCAAATCAAGTGTTCTACTATATTCATTCTCAATCAATCTCATACCAATAAGGATGTAGCTCGTGTCTTTTAAGTGTGTGGCTTGGCCAGTAGGCTCCACACATGATGTAGTTATGACCAGAGTCCTCTGATCCGGTGGTTGCGCCAAATGGAACCATTATATTACGATCACGATCATAGCCCGTATGCTCTCCAATGGCTTTGCCCTTTAAGTTGTGAATCATAGAAGATAGGCAAAACCTTCATCTATAAGGTGACTTAAGCCGTCATCTTAGACAAACCACCCAGTCCAAGGATTTTTTTGGATGACATAACACATGTTCTGATAAGGATCATTCGAGGTTGAGTCAGTACCTCCTTTGACTAAGTAGAGACGGCGACGGGATGATGGAACCATGGGATCTAGATCATCATCATTCGCCAACCATCCGCTTTAAGCTAATGATGATGAATTTCATAAATTATGAACCCCAAATTTCAAAACTCTACATGCTGCTACTATAAGCTGTGCATTTAGCGATTTAACGACTAGCCTTAATCGAAAGTTCTCTCTCAGCATTGAGAGGGGTAATTAACTATAGCTTGCTTTATAGAAACGCGGAACGGATTTAAAGTCCTCACAAATGAGGACGAAATCTTTGAGTAGTGTCTTATTTACTATCTCATCTATCTTCTAAAAATTTCACCGATATTTAATCTACTCTCTTCATTTATGAGAGGTCAGTGATGAATTTTCAGAGCCCACAAAAAAGTGAGGTAAACAAACTCATAACTAAATTTTATAAATAACTCATAATCTTATATAAACTATAGCCATTAAATCAAGATAATTAAAAGATTTAGTAACACCTTAGTTGAATGTTGTATATTTAATATCATGCATTCATATTACTTCACTCTTGCTAAGAGAGAGTTTTCATCCTTGCATGATAGGAGAAGACTTGACCTTTGAGGGTCTCTTCTGTGGTGGAAAATACATCTTTCTCTTTGATTTAGCCAATAACCTCATTTCATCATATATTTAGACATATAAAAAAAATCTTATGACCTTTGTCAAAATGAAGAGTCTAAAATTGAATAAAATTTGAAAAGATTTGCATTAGACTAAGTTATGGCTCATACCACTCATGCTCTAGTCTCTTAGGGAGTGAGTTTAAGGACTTTAATTTCTTTCTAAATAATAACAACTCAACTATCTTACAAATCATATGACTTGCCAACATGATTTTAAAGCATAAGAGGAGTTAGCTGACTGACACTCTAGATGGTTATAAGTCCAACAGTCAGATGGTTTACTCTCTCTTGTGGAGGTAAACTATATACTACTTTTTGTTTAGTTTTAGGTCGTGCTTTGGCCTTTGCTAAAGCTCCCTAGATTTAGGATCTGAGGTTGATGTTTTCTTCAGGCTACTAGCATAAATCGTTACCTCTTAGGCATTTCAACAATCTTGTATTGTGGGATTATAAGTCTTAGCTTTCTAATAAAAATTCAACTCAAATAAATAACTCTCTTCAATTTCAAATATATAAAGCCCAACTATATGGTAGATTGGAACGGGCATTAGGTTTCCTAGTATCATGAGCATTCCCTACTCATCTCCTTTGACTTCGAAAATAAGTCTCTCCTTTTGATCTATCCCATTTGATTTTTTAATATAACTAAATTTATTGATAGTCTTATCTTTGAAATCTTTAGAGACAATAATTATCAACTTTAATTAAGAGTATTCTTAAGGAACTCCCCTTCGTTAGGATGTAATTAACTATGAGGGCTTGCCCCCATAGAGAACTTTAGAACTTGGTTTAATATAAACCCTGCTTTATTCATCCATATAAAGCAGAAAAAAAATCTCTGGTATATTCGAAGACCCATCATCCCTTAGGAATTCTTATTAGGTGATTAGGTTCATTGAAGGATGATGTCTCTATCTTTCGAGATAGTAGATCATACCTTAATATCGTACACGATCACTTCAATAACTACACCCTCAGATCTGCTTGGTGTCCCCTATACACATATCAAAACAAACACCACATGTTATAGTTCTCATATGTTACATGATATGTAACTGTCTTCAACTCTATGTTACAAGGATATGTAACATGGTATAGTTTGTGTCTTTCCAATTCTAAACTCCCAAATGTCTATTATCTCATATTTGTGGTGTTGTCCCAAGATTTTGTCTGTTGTCATGTAACGAACAAGTCATTGGAGGCTTGGAGCTTGAGGTATTTGTTTTAATTTATAATTTCTGTTGTTCAGTTACTTCAGTAACTTCAGTTGGAGCTTGAGGTATTTATTTTATTTCACAATTTGGGTTCTCCTTTTATTCTATGTTCTCCAATTCTTGTAATCATGTGGGTTGTAGCTCTATTGAGTTGGAGCTTGAGGTATTTATTTTATTTCATAATTTCTGCTGTTCAATAAATTTAGTTGGAGTTTGTGCTATTTATTTTGTTTTTCTAATTTGTTATATGGCTTGTGGTAAGCATATAGTGGGGGGTCGGAGGTTATCATAAAGTTGAAGATTTATTTGATTTGCTTATTCGAGAATCAGGACTATGATGAGAAGAGCATAACTTTGCAATTTTAATTTTTTTCCAACAAAAATTTATGATCCATTATTGGTGGCTCTCATTGGATGGCCAAGAAATCAATCTATTTTGGGGCTTTCTTTATTTTAATAGCTATCGAATGGTCAAGAATCTGGAAATGGATTATAGAAACTTTTATAGTTGTGGATACTTGAAGATGATTATAACTTTCTCTGAGTCCCAATAGTCAATTTAAATATGTAATATTGATATTATCTTTTATTTATATTTCTTTGTAATTTGATTTTTTTGTAGTGGCTAAACACAATTAAATATGTACAATAAAAATAAAATTATAAAAATTTCAGTTTGTCTATGTATTAATATGTGCAGTAATATTATCTTCAATTGAATTAAAAATTTTAACTGTTCTATTGATTTAAATTTCAGTTTTACATTGTTAATTCAAGAAAATTTCAGTTTATATGTTTCTTTTTTTCTTTGTGCATTAAATTTGAGCTAGTTTAATCAAAACGGGCCAGCTTGCTTATATTGAGCGATCCATCAGCTGAAGCTAAACAAGATTGGACTTGTAAAATGAGCCACTCAATTATTTTCGAATGGATCGAGCTCGATAAATTGATTCGAGCTCAAATGAGTACGATCTACATCCAATTCGCAACAAAATTGATTGAGATTTCTCCCTAGACGCTAAATTGATCGGTCTTAGCCCTACGATTAATTAAAAACTAATAGATTTTGGGGCATTTATATGGGGAATTAATACTCCAAACGAGCATTAGTTATCAGTCCCTCAAAAAGAAAGAGACTAAAAACCTTTTTGATTGAAAGAATTTATAAATTATGCATTGTAAGTATAGTATTAAGTATACGTTAGATTATTTCTTGTGTATGGTTGAACATAAAATGATACTTATTTTGTTAATATATTTTTATATAGATTGTATTAATATATTATTTTAACATATTCTCATTTTTTTTAAAATATTTTTTTGGCACGACAATGGGTTGTTATCACTGTGATCTATAGTGCTTGTAGGGTTGGTCCTAAAATATTTTTATAAAAGTATTAATTACAATTTAAATACGTGTTTTAGATTTATTTATATACTGATCAAGATGAATTTAATATTATTAAGTTCACATTATCATATATATTCTTTTCAATTATAAAATTATTTAACAAAAATAGATGATCATAGACTTGATGTAACCTTTTTTTTTATATAAATATTAAAATTATGTGTGTATTTATACGTATTCTGAAGTGGAGCTCCAAATTGACTCAAATTTAAATAACAGTTTAATAATTTAGAAGTAAATTTTAATCACGTTTATTTTAGCATTTAAAGTTTGCGGACCCTGAACCGAAACAACGACCTGAGCCCCACCACCGGTGCTGCAGAATAATGGTGGATTTTTTTTTTCCTCAATTTTAAAATCGCAGGACAAAAGAAAGTCGGTGGGAGTCCAAACAAGGTGGCCAACAAATTGTCTTTTTTGAAGCCGAAGGATGACGTGCCGATGCCAACGTGGCATCCAGTTGCCCACCAGCCACCGAAAGCGTGGTCGGTGGGCCCACCACTGTGTACCTATAACGAAACCGATAGAGATTAACAGCTAAAACTCAAATACTGGGAGAAGGAGCCTCTATCTTTGAAACTCAATTCTTTGAGAAATGATCAGACAAAAATTCTTGAAAGATTAGAGCTTGATCCTTTTAACTCCTCCTTGCTTCTTGATGCTAAGGATGTCAAAACGAGATACACTGACCTTCTAATGCAGGAAAGTCTATGGATTCAGCAAAGAGCCAAAGCTCACTGGCTCACCTATGCAGATGATGACATCAAATTTCTTTACTACTCAATCAAAGAAAGGAAAAATGCTAATTTGATTAGAGAAATACACTCTACTTCGGGTATAGTAACTGATCAACATGCAATTGCTGAGGAATTCAGCAAATATTTCTCAGGACTTTTCAATAGCTGTGACCCTCTTGTTATTCCTTCTAATCTTCCTGAACTGCTTTCTACTGATGAACTTGTTGTTGAATTCTCAGATAAGGAAATCATCACTGCACTTAGAAGCATAAATGTGAACAAGTCCCCTGGTCCTGATGGTTTTAACTCCAAATTCTTCATTGCTTCCTGGGACATTATAGGAAAATCTTTCCTAAGGGCTGTTAAATACTTTTTTAAAACTTCCTAAATGCCAAAATGTTTCAAACACACATTACTTACTCTCATTCCAAAGATCAAACAATCCAACAAGATTGAAGACTTCAGACCTATCTCCTTGTGTAATACCTTCTACAAGGTGGTTTCCAAACTATTAGCTAGTAGAATGAAGAGGTCTCTTCCTTCTATCATCAACATAGCTCAATCTGCCTTCATCAAAGGAAGAGACATAGCAGACAACCTAGCTATGGCTTTTGAAATATGCAATGAGTTTGCTTCCAGGAATAGCAATAGAAATCACTATTTTCTTGCTAAATTTGACTTGAGAAAGGCATTTGACAAGGTAAATACATTCTATAATCCATAGGTTGCTCAACAAAGGGTTCCCTATGAAATTCATTAAATGGGTGGAAGCATGTATCATGGATGTTCCTTTCTCAATAGTCCTAAATGGAAGTATCAAAGGCTTTTTCCCCTCCTCAAATGGACTTAGACAAGGATGCTTTCCCTTACCTATTCACTATTATGGATACATTCTCCTGTATCATAGATAAGGAAGTTAATCTTGGTCTTCACAACCCAATTGCTATTACTGGATGTAAAATCTCACATTTACTATATGCAGATGATCTCTTGGTCACTGGAGAAGCTACTCAACCTACCTTCATCTCCCTGAAATCCTCCTGAAACCATCAAAACTACCTTAGGTAAATAACTAAATCTTCTATTTGCTAAGGGTCAGAGGAACAAGAGCTCCTCTCCATCCTTAACATAATGGGCTCCTTTCCCTAAAATATTTAGGGCTCAAGAACGGGTCCTATTAAAATGGCTCTTCAACCCCTCTTGATAGACTTCAAGCTTGGCTAGCTTGCTGGTTTCAAAATTCCTCTCCCTTGGTGGTAGACTACAGCTCATCAAATCCTCTATTAACAGTTATTTATCATATTGGTTTCGGGCCATGAATATCCCTGATGGTATTATTAAGAAGATTTGTTCATTTACGGCTAGATTTTTCTATCACTCTGGAGAGCAGAAAAGGCTTTATACAATCTCATGGGCTCGTACTACCCTTCCTAAAGACAAAGGAGGCATTGGCCTCCTCTCTGCTTCATCCTTAAACCAAATATGCAAATTAAAGATGATATGGAAAATCTGCTCGGGGGGCTCATGTTGCTAAGTGGTGTGAATCTAAATATACTTCTATTTGGCACCCCTCTTCACACAGATCTTCTCCACTCTGGAAGTCCATTAAACTAATAGCAAATAAATTCAGAACCAAATTTTCCTACAAAGTTGGATTTGGTCTGAACTTTTCCCTCTTTTATGACCCATGGTGTGATGGAGAATCTCTTTTCAGCTTATTGGGAAAAAATGGGGTCCTCTCCATCGGTTTACCTGATTCTGCTAAGGTTTGTTGCTTAATCCTCAATGGTATGTGGAATTTCCCTTCTTCTACTTTGGATGTTTTTCCTAGCTGCTATAACAGGTTTCTTAATTCCCCTATTTTGAGTGGTGAGGATTCTATATGCTGGTTGAATGTTCATAATCCTACTACTATGGATTTCAAAGAAGCTGTTTTTGAATCCCATCCTAACATGAGTTGGAGTAAGGAGATATGGTATAAAGGCACGTGAATTACTATTTATATTGGCATATATGAAAGGACTCAAAACTCGATATTTTAGCTAAACGGATCGCTCTTCCACTATCTCTGTTCTCTGTCATTCTCAAATCAATCCCATTCATTATTTATTTTGAATGCCCATACCCATGAAAACTGTAAGAGCTCTTATCTTGAATGGACATACTATTGCCGCAATCCTCAAATGTATTGCTATGTGGATGATACTCAACAAAATGCAATTACACGCCTTCACTACCTTACTACTTTGTATACTCTCTCCGAGAGAACGTAATGATTTTTACTCTATTATCCCCATCTTCACTTATACTTGAGATTCGTACAAGAGTTGCGGCCAAATTACAATTATGGAAAATCAAGTGTTCCCGCCATAAGTAGTCAGACATGATTCTTAAATGGAGAAATTTCAAACCACCATAATCGCTTTCTTCCCTCTCCTCCTTGTGGACAATGATGAAAACAATCATGTCTTTTTTTTTTGACTAGTAGACATGGAAGGCCAATGGCAACCTGGATATCACTCTTGTCTGCTCTCCAACGGAAGGCCTCGGCAACCGCAGGAAAACCTTTTAAGATCTAGATGTCTAACTGATGACATATAATTTTTGGTTTTCACCGCTTTTGTCTTGAGTCCACCTTTCCTTTTTTCTTACACAAAGTTGATAAGTGTTCACTCTTTTTTTCTCTAGTTTTCTTCTTAGTTTATTTCATTTCTGTTTTTGTCCCCTGCTGAATATGATGTAACTGTTGTTTTATGGGGTTTTAGTTGTGTCTCTGTAATCACTAGTTGTTATCTGTAACACCTTTACATTTGGAATATACTTGGGCTTCATGCCCTCAAATTTTTCCAAAAAAAACAGTGGGCAGCTAGGAAAGAGTGTGCCTTTATTTTTATTTTCTAAATGGTTTAAAAATTAGGAAGATTTATTATGTATTTATATAATTAATATTTAAAATTAAATATTTACTTTTTAAATATTTTTTAATATTTTAAAAGATATATTTTATTTTTTTTAAATAAATGATGATTGTATTTAAGATTAAGATATTATATATATATATATATATATATATATATATATATATATATATATATATATATATATATATATATATATATATATATATATATTAAAATTTAGATGTTAGATATATAAATATATAAGAATTGTATTATATGTTTATAAATCTCCCTAAAAACTAATGTGTATCTTATTTTAATTGTTAATAAGTATATCAATTGAATTTGAAAGAAAATGATTTATTTTTTACGGGTAGGTTTTCTAATGGCTCACATGGCACATCACTAAGTGTCTAAATAGTATAACCTTTTGTGTAAATTTTTTTGGAGCATAAGTATTTTAAAATAAAAAAATCTATATTTATATTCATGCCATCAAAATCAAATATATTTGTAGATCTAAGAGTATGTTTGAGACAACTATAATTGTATAAAGAAATAGTGATGAATGCATTGCAGAAGAAGCTATTATGGTATACAAATTATTTTTATTTTACAAAAGTCAAATCACAAGTAATCAAATCATATTGAAAAATATAATCAGAACACAACTATGCAAATGACATTACAGTGTGATATAGATAGTACCGCATCAACATTGCCACTCAAATGGGGCTTAAATTTAAGCAAAAGTTTTGAACGAAAGTCTGTGTATTTGTATATGATATTGTCAAAAATTTTAAATATTAGTGAAGTAAAAAATATTATAAATTAGGTTTTGATTGTAATTTTAATATTTAGATCAAAACTTATTCAACGAATATTGGTGAATAGTATAGTTTGATAAATATTTAAAATTTAAGAAATCTATTTGAAATTTTCTTAAAAAATAGCAAATATTGTTACATTCCCCACATAAAATTTGAGATTTAGCAACATCACATCAGATGTCATAAATATAACTAAATTTAATTAGAAAACTAATAATATATAATATTTTAATGTTTTACATGTGAATCAATTACTTCATCCTTCCTCTTCCAACTTGATTTTTTCCTAAAATAAAAAATGGGTAAGAAAAGTGCAGTGATATATGAGCATTCCCAAATTCAAATTTTTCAAAAAAATGTCTAAGTTTTGTCTTTCAATTTGATGTTAATATTTTGGGAATTTGAATGATCAATCTAATATATCCGAATAAAATAATATTAATTATTCTTTGGATGTAGTAAATTTTGAAATGAGATTGATGCCGATTTCCTTTCACCATTCAATGCAATGAGATATTTAAAGAGAAGAGTGAAAACTAAATTAGATTGTTAACATGTAAGGGAATACACAATAAAGAGGTTGATAGCAAGATAGCAACAAAACAAGCCTTTATCCCACTATGTGGGCTACATGAATCCTTCATCTCCATTGTGTCCTATTATGTGTCAAATTCTCATTTAATTCAATTATACTAGGTCATTTTTATACATCTTAACCAAGTCTTTTAGGTCTCCTCTACCTTTCTTAACATAAGGCAAATCTAATGCATCTACTCTTCTAACCGTCATCGAACTAATCGATGCTTTATGTGGCCAAACCATATGCGACTCTCTCAATCTTATCCGCCATCGAGCTACTCCAACTTTTTCCTAACATACTCATTTTGTGATTTTATCTCTAAGAGTAAAGCCACTCATCCACCTGAAAGCATCCTCATCTCGTAACTTAACTTAGTCTTATGCTTCTCTTTATTGGCCAACATTTGCACCATAAGTCATTGCAGTCTTACCACCCTCTTATAAAATTTTCCCTTAAGTTTAAGTAAACTTTTCTATCACACAGCCGATGCATTCCTCCACTTCAACCATCCAACTTGAATTCTACTAATAACATCTCCATCTATTTCACCATCATTTTGAACAATAGAACCTAAATATCAATCACTCATTTTATTAATGACTTGTTCACCTAATGTCACAACACTACCACTAAAACTTCTACAACTAAAATTATACTCCATATATTCAGTTTTGGATCTACTTAACCGAAAACCTTTAGACTATAATATTGACCTCCATAATTCAAGTTTCTCTTGGACTCCATCTCTAGTCTTATGAACAAGAAGAATGTCATCAACAAAAAGCATACACCAAGGTACATCTTCTAAATGCCTAGTAAGAACATCCATAACTAAAGCAAAAAAGATAAGGGCTTAAAGTCGATCCTTGATGTAATCCAACCAAATAGAAAATTATTTTGTCAATCCTCCTTGTTTGGACACAAAAATGCTATAGTATACATATCCTTAATTACTTGAATATAACCAATATTAACTCTTTTCTAGAACTCTCCAAAGAACATCTCTTGAAACTTTATCATAAGCTTTCTAAATCAATAAATATCATATGTAGATCCTCCTTACTTTCTCTATACTTCTCATCAAACCTCTTAACAAATGTTTAGCATCCACAAGAAATCTACTGCATGAAACCAAATTGATTGTGAGAAACTTTTGTCACATCGTAATATGCTCAATTACTCTCTCCCATAATTTTAATGTATGACACATTAACTTAATTCCTCTATAATTTGCACACTCTTGTGCATCACCATTATTCTTAAATATAGGAACCAACAAACTCTTTCTCCACTCATCTGACATCTTTTTAGTCTTTAAAATAACATTAAAATGATTTGTAAGCCAATAAATTCCTTGATCTCCTAAACATTTCCACACTTCTATTGGAATATAATAAGGTTCTACTATTTTTTTCACATTTCATTTTTTTTAAAGCTTCTCCAAACTTACTAATACGATGATAAAATAAAATTCTCTATTTTTGTTTAGGGTATTAAAGTTGCTAAAATCAATTGTATTTTCGTGATCATTCAAAAGTTTATCAAAATACCTCATCCACATATTTTCACTATCCTTTTCTAAGAAAAGCATTTTTATTATTTTTCATCCTTAACAATCTTACTATTAACTTACATACATACATCTTTCATCTTTGTATCTATTGTATAAATAAATTGAATCATATATTTTCTTAGAATCTCTGCCACTTTATATCTCCCAATTGAAGTTTTACATCTAAACCAAGTTTTATAATAATGATTTTATTTCTTTTATCTTCTCTCGACTCCACCACCAACTATTTTATTAAAAGAAGTTTTTTTCTTTTGATTCTCCAATATTTTAGCAACTTGCTTAATTTCACTTGCTATTTTTTTTCACATAACATTAGCTTTCTTATGAACATCTCAAATATTAAGCTCTTGTAGCTTGCTCTTAAAAATATTTTTATTTGTGTTCTTTAAGTGTCCCATCTAATCCTAGGATAATAATTTGATTTATTTTTCCTCTTATAACCTTTCATCTTAAAATCTAAAACTAACAATCGATATTGGGTACTTAAACTTTCACTTGGTATGACCTTACAATCTTTACAATCTAAACGATCTATTTTTCTTATTAGAAAATAATCAATCTGTGTTTTACAAGATCCATTTTTATAAGTAATAATATGTTCATCTTTTTTCTTAAATAAAATATTAGCAACTATAAAATCATAAGCTAAGGCTAAATCTAATATAGTTCTACCTTCTTCAATAGTCACTACAAATCCATAACCACCATGAATACTTTTAAAATCTTCTACCACTCTACCAACATGTCCATTTAAATGTCCTCCAATAAATACTTTTTCTTCAAGAGGTATCTTTGTATTAATCCTCTAATTCATTCCAAAAATTTTCTTTTGAGCTTACATCCAAACCTACTGAGGAGCATAAACACTTATAACATTGATAATCTTAGTATCAACAATAATCTTTAAAGCTATAATTATATCTCCACATCTATTAATATTTAACATCATCTTTCAAACTTTTATCTATAATCACACATACACCATTTCTAGTTTGACTTCTACCTGAATACTAAAGTTTAAAACATAAACTATCAATCTCCTTGGCCTTCTCCCCAGCCCATTGAGTTTCTTGAATACATAAAATATTTATCTTTCTATGAACCATAATATGTACTAATTCCATTAATTTACTTGTAAGAGTACCTATATTCCAAGATTCTAACCTAATTCTAGTTTCGTGGATTAACTTCTTTGCCCGCATCCGTCCATAATGTGAGATCCCTTGCTTATTTAATTGCAAAATGGCACGCATGCTTGCAAATTTTTTTACTATATTCAAGTCATACAACGCTAGCTTCCAAGGGACTAGATAACACACAATGATTTAAATGATTTATGATATGATTATTTCACAAGTTTTATGGATTGTCACTCCTATCACAACCTCCATTTTTTTACATCCGCTTGGATCAAAAAGATAGTAAGAGATTAAAAATGAAGGACAAATAAGATCTAGAAAACGAGAGAGTAGAAAACTAATTGTGGACTATGGTTATAAATTCTTACATGCAAGCTATTGGAGTATATAGTTGTATTCTCGCTATATATTTTATCTTTTTGGAGCCTACATAATGAATATATAAGTATGTATTTTAAAAAAAAAATTAAGGTATGCAGTGAGTACACATCAAATATATACTTGTGTAGAGCTATGTTCATCGTAGCACCTAATAGAGAGAGAGAGAGAGAGAGAGAGAGAGAGAGAGATGATGATGATGATGATGGATAGAGAAGAGAATCATTGACCATCCTCCCTAGGTTTCATTCAGATTTTAATTTTTAAGTATTTATATTTTAAAGAAGAAGAACATAATTAAGGGACTATTTATTTAACTTAAAAGCATTTTAAATATAGTATATTTGAAATATTTAGACTTATTTAGTTGAGTTTAAAATAAATTCAGGATATTATGTTTTATAAATATTTGAAATAAAAAAAATTCCATTAAAAAATGTAAAACTAATGTTAGGGTAAAGATCACAATCATTAGCAATCAATGCAAGTGATGTATGAATGTTTTAGCAAAGAGTGCTATTGAGTTCGAAAGTAAATGTAGCGTCGAGTGTGGACATGAACGCAAAGATCATTAGTATCAGGTGATAACACGAATGCTAAGATGGAATTATATGCATATCACACAATTCTTCTGTATTTATATATCTAATATTTAAAATTCATTTTTTATATATATGATGCACCAATCTTCAATATTATAATCACTCTTTTTTTAAAAAGTGCATATATCACTTTAAGTATAAAAAAATATTAAAAATTAAATATCTAATTTTAAATATTAGATACGTAAATGCATAAAAATTATATGATATATATGTAAATCTTTCAAAAATAATTTCAATATTTTGTATACTAATTTATATTTGTATATATATATATATATATATATATATATATATATATATATATATATATATATATATATATATATATATATATATATATATATATATATTCATAGAGTTGTATTAAGATTTTAGTTGAAGAAGAAGAATCATCAATATATTTCTTTTGTTACAAGATGGAATTGATTTATAGCTTTAAAATGCAAAATAAAAAAATAAAAAAAAATGCTGGAAATTTCTTTGTGCTTTGTGGTAGGTATGATTCTTTTTACAATATCAATAATGAGGGTAACTGAATCATACAATTTTTTTTATGAATACAAATATAAATGTAAATATATTCATTTGATTTTAAAACTAATATGAATATATTAATTTTAAAAGGTTTTCATACAAATTCAAAATTAACAACCACAACTAATTTTAAAATTTTAATATAAATATCTTTAAATAATTTATTAATATTTTAAGTAGATTATGTTTTAAAATATACTAATGAAATAAGTGGTTTAAAATTTTAGATTTAGAAAAATAAGTTAAAAACACGGCACTATTATAATTAGATTTGAATAAATGAAAATACTTTGAGGAACACGGCACCATTATAAAAGCGCATCAGCATAAGGCCGAAATGGTCAAAAAGAAGTTTTCTAATTTGGAAATTTAATTAGCCGACAGACTAATAGTAGCCTCTCTTTTTTTTTTTTCATTGAGATAGAAAATATTTTGGCATGCACTATGTCCTGCCCTTTTAATTCCCATTATCCCATTAAAAAATAAGGGTTGATATTTAAATTAAATATAAAAATTGCATGAAAATTACATTGATTTTTTGTTTGGATTGAGTGTGAATAGATTCAAATAACTTGAGCTAAAAGTTAAGAATCCTTGGAGATCATTTTTATTTTTTATTTTTTATTTATATTTTTAAAATAAAATATGTTTAATGATCATTATTATTTTAAAATATTCAAAATATTTAAAAACTGTTTTTAGTAATTTTAAAATCAATGTTAATTATTTTTTGAAAAAAATATATAAATAATAATAAACAAATATTTTTTTAAAATAATATTAACATACAAATAAAAAACATAAAATAAAATTGATTCCAAATAGCTCCTAAATTTTTAGGTCAGTTTAACTTTTAAGTTAATTTTAAATGAATTGAAAAGGCATCAAACAACAATTTAATGAATATCACTATCAAACCAAATAATTAATAAATAAACTATCACTATCTTAAAATAATTTAATTATAACAAGGCATAATAAGATCTTAAATATTAATAAGATTAATGACTATCAATAATCAGATTATCAACCATAAGAAAAATTTACATACATATCATACAATTTTTTAGCCTTTACATATCTAACCATTAAAATTTAATATTTACATATATAACATTTTATTATCTATGAAAATATATATTTTATTTTAAGAAAAATTAATGATAGTGATATTTTGATTTGATACTAAAGATTTAAATATTGTTTATATAAATATTAAATTTTAAGTATTAGATTTGTAAATATATAAGAATTATGTGATATTTATGTAAATCCTTCTAAGTTAAATATAACCTCCCATCATCTATAATAACTTTTAGATCCATATCCTGATTAAGAGAATAATATCGTACTTTCGTATAGGATCCTACGAATCTTAAATAGACAAATTCTATTAAATAAATTTACTTTATGTTTAGAACACTTAGGTTGGCTTCTCATATTCATCTTCCTACCTAAAAAACTAATTAAAAGACTTAGAAAAAAAACATGAAAACCATATGTGCTGGTTGGGATTTTTTTTTTTTGTATATTTTATTTATAATTTGATTTGAAATAAACAATATCTGATGAAGATAATTATTTTAAAAAATAATTAAACATGCATCTAAAAATTAATTTAAAGTATTTTTAAAAATAATATAATTTTTTAATTAAAAAACAAAAATGCATAAAAAATGAACAAAATAAATATGTTTATTAATAATGATATAAAGATTTAAAAATTATCGCCAAAACAGCCCTTAAATAATCTGTTCGAAAATATAAAATATAATTTTTAAAATTCTAAAATAACTATCCAGACCAGGTCATCCATTTATTTGCTTTTTTGGCCCAAATTTATAAGATGGTTTTTCTTTTCGGTAGGATCCGATACTTTGGGATTTTATTTTCAGCTAATGTGCCACGTATTTGAACAAATTATATATAAATATTCCAATATATAACATTATATATATATATATATATATATATATATATATATATATATATATATATATATATATATATATATATATATATATATATATATATATATATATATATATATATATATATATAATTTAAAAAATAAAAAAAATCACCAGCAGAAAGTCAAAATTTTCCAATAATGCTCATGTACGTAAGGGTGAAGACGTGGTCATAAAACATGCTATTTCAATAAAACAAAGCAAAAATTGTAGATTTTTGAATGCTACTTTATGAAATTGAGACTAAACAAATTCAAACGGAAATTGTCTAAACTTAAATTAAGTAAGAAAGTATAGATAAACATTAAATTAGAGAGAAATAAATGGAGAATACTTAAAGGAAAACTAAAAAAGAAATATAATAATGAAGTAAAATATTTATTTTAAACGCAAGTAAATTTCCTTCTTTTCTTCAAAATCTTTAAGGACTCTGAAGTGTTTTTCAAGCAAATGATATGAAAGGCAAGACCCTCTTAAATTTTATTTATAGGAAAGGAAAGCCATCTTTGTGGGACCCACTTATAATTAAACTAATATATTAATGATGGATGCGACATATGTAAAATATATCTCAACAATCTTGTTCCACGATATCAAATCAATGCAAGTGAAACTTAAGGTTAATACTAAACTCATAAGAGATTTACAATAAACTTAAAGTCTAATTTTCAAATAAGTATGAAATGATGAGTTAATCCATATTGGGTTTAATAGCTCTTATATGAATATGGATGACTATGATGTCAAAACATAAATATGACTAAAGCAATAAAAGTTATTATAACTTATTCCAAGTGAATTAAAAGTGATTTAATTGAACGCAGTCGAGCTTGGATAATTATGATGAAGCTTGATAATTCATTTATATTCTATAGCAAACTATAAGGGTTAATAGTTAATTAGTTAAGAAAATCAATCTCTTATGTTCTATCATCCGTGAAAAATGATTAAAATAGAACAAGTCAAGTGCAAATATAACTTTGAATTCATGTTATACTTATGAGGATGTTACATGAAGCTAGAAGGTTAATTTTCAAATGAGATAGAGTTCAATTCAAACCCTAAAGTGAGATTCATAAAGAACAAGTCTTCTTATATAGCCCATATATTGGAATGTCTAATTTAAGATGAATTTTTAAAGAAGGCTTTCATTGAACATAAAATTGGCACATTTGATATTTGTTGAGTGCTATCCTCAAGTTGAGTTGAAAATCAAATGAATCTTAAAAGAGATTTTCACTAAAAAAGAGCAACCTATTGGAAAGACTATAAACCAAATAATATTTGAGAATTAGAAAATCTAGTAAGTAAGCTAATTGCGAGAAACATTTTAAATTATAATCTAAATGAAAACACCACCGGATTCGCAACACATCGTATAAGAGAATAGAATGTCTTAATTAAGGCATTCTTAAATACACCCGCATGAGCCCGATACTATAAATGTTTAGATTCAAATGTTTGAGGATCAACGCTTCGTTTTTTTGATTTATAAACAAAACCTAAAATCTATTATAATGATTTCAAATTAGTGAAATATGAGAACTAATTTACGTGACAAGTAGATCCGATCTTCTATTAGCTAAAATGTAACATGTGATCTAAAGTTCTCAAATATATTCAAGTCAATCAATTAACTATCCCAATGATGTGAATGGTGATTTCAAATGGAGGGATACTTCCATCAAAAATATATTCCAATTTCAAATCAATTAACTCAAATTGAGTGTCAATCTAAAACTATTTAAATGAAACTCAATTATTAAAAGCTTAAAAACAAAATTCAATTTATCTTTCTTCCATTTGCGTGACAAATTAAGAAAATTCTAGCTCACAAAGGAGCCAATGTCAAATCAAGTGTTTTACTGTGTTCACTCTCAACCAATCTCATGCTAGTAAGAATGTCTGTCCTTAACCTGTGGTGCCAAGACTCCACGATGATGCATTTACACCAAAGTCCTCCGACGTAGGTTTGGCGTAAGGCTCCATTATATTACGATCACAATCATATCAGATGCTCAATGACTCTGCTTTGAGTTGTGAATCATGGGTATACTTGATAAGACAAATAATCACAAAGGTAAACTTAAAATTATCTCCTTGGACAAACACCACCCTATGCCTATAAAGATTTCTTATGGCGTAACCCATGATGAGGATCCTTCGATTGGGTCGACTACCTCCTCCGATAGACAGTGACACGACAATGATGAAACAATGATCTAGATCGCACGCCATCATCCCCAACCATCCTTTGAAATGATGAATTTTATAATCTTAAATTTCATAATCTTAAATGATGAATTTCATAATCTTGATGAATCATAATACTTGATAAAATAACCATCTCTCAAGATAGACTTAAAATTGTCTCCTTATAAACACCACCGTGTCTATAAAGATTTCTTGGACGACGTAACCCATGTGTTACTGATGAGGATCATTGGGTCACTACTCCTCCTCGACTAAGTAGACTAGGGATCAACGCCTGATGACAACCATGGGATCTAGATCACGCCATCATTCCCCAACCATCCGATGGTAAATGATGAATTTCATAATCTTAAATTTTAAAACTCCATATCGCTTATATGCTACATTGAATTAATGGCTATTTAATCAAAGTTCTCTCTGCAGAGAGAGGTAATTAACTATGTGGCTTATGCCTCATAGGAAACAACCGCATCTAAAGTCCTTACTAAATGAGGACAAATCTCAAAGTTTTATCTACTATTATCTCTTCTAAAAAATTACACCAATACTTAAATCACTCTCTTCAATTCAATATTGTTGAGAGAGATACACACACACACACATATATATATATATATATATATATATATATATATATATTATAACATATATTTAATAGGTATTCTATAATTAAAATGATCATTCTTGGTTTTTAAAAAAATATATTTTGTTTAAACAATATTAATAATATTCAACTATAATGAAATATTTGAGAATGAGTCTTGCTATCAATTGATCATTTCGAACCAACAAATTTTATGTAAAAATAAAAATAAAATCTTCCAGGAGGAAAATATGATGAGGAGGAAAATAAAGGAGATAATGAAGATGAAGCTCGAAATTGTTTAAGTTAAAACTTGTGAGGAAAAAGGGGAGACTTGGTTTTGAAGCTCTTGATCAAGATAAGAGATAATGGGGTGGCTGCTATTGGCTGATGGGAGAAGGAATGTGAGGAACAGCTTGGATTTTAAAATTTTAAATTTGTGAAGTAGTTTAATGTATAATTGTAAATAGGAATGAAAAAAGAGGATAATCAAGTTTTAACATATTGTTTAGCTTTAGAGCTTGAAGTTAAGAACCTAAGTAGGTTGAAGTGCTTTGGAGTTGAAGTAACACAATCCAAGCAAGGAATATCATCTTTCAAATAAAGTTATGTAATGAAGCCCTTAAGGAAAAAAAGAAAAAAAATTGTATGTAAACTATCAATTATATCAATATATCCTCCCAATCAATTCAGATAAGTTGGGAATAGTGCTGCAATAGACAAAGATTTGTTTTAATTCTTTGTGGGTTGACTCATTTATCTCTCCCATTCTTGATCAGATGCAACTTATACTACTAGCTTGATTAGCCAATTTATTCACAATCCAAATAAAATTCACATATGGATTATAAATTGAGTACTATAGTAGTTATGAAATTCAAGGAAAAATTGTGTACATTAAAAGCTCATTCTAGTACTAGAGGTGTATAAAGATGCTAATTATGCAAGATTTATCATTGCTAGAAGGTCAACTTCTAAATATTACTCTTTTTGGTGGAATCTTATAACATGAAAAAAATAAGAAGCAAGTGGCAACAAGATTAAGTACTCATTAGAGTTTTGTTAATGAGAATGATTATAATTGAAATCATTCTAAAGGAATTAAAAAATTTATTGGGACAACTTGAATATACTTTATTATAAGAATAATAATCTAGTGCAATGTCATTGAACAAAATCTAGAGAGCTTAATCGACACTTCATTAAAAAAAATTTACGCATTGACGTGGTTTGTACACCTTAGATATTTATTGATCAATAACTTATATTTGTGCTTACTTAGAGATTAAATAATGGAGTGTATTGAATCATTACATCCAACTTGGGAATGAAAAATATCCATTCACCAACTTAAACGGGAGTATTGGAATCCATGATTTTATACCAATAAAGCAAATTAAGATCTCAAATGAGTGTGCTAATAAATGAAATCATTATGAGTCACCAAAAAGAAAATTCATTACATGTTTGTAGAAAACATATTTGTGTTCTCTAGATTTCATATATGGCTAGATTTATTTAAAGTATGAATCATATTAATGTGAATTATTTTCCTAATTTTTTCTAGACTAGCTAGTATATTGTCTTGTATCAAATACCACTTGAGTGAATAAAAATACTTTCATATTCTCCATGGGTCAATTAATTTGAGTTGAGCCAAACCTCCATCTAAGGCTCTTAGATATAAATTGATCCCCATTGCACACCACTCATTAACTGAATGAGCACTAACATGAGTTAATGAGAGCCTAAAGTGATCAATGATTTATTTTGGTTTGAACTGAGTCCATTTGAATGCTAACTATTGGCCATGAAGGACCAAATAGACATTATGCAATTTATAACTCTATAGAGAGGCACTAGGCTAATCCTAAAGCATAAAATTTATTTTGCTTTATCTACTAACTATCACCATAGAGTTAACTGTGTAAGGGACCATCACATGTCAACTTATGTGGTGATCCACTCACCTTGTGTATGAGTTTATATGGCTTTCCAAGTTTTGCCCTAGAATATTTGAGAATTTGAAGAGATCACACAAAGGTCGAGAGTGAAAGGTCGAGAGTGTTTGCGTTGTCTTTGGACTTAAACCTAAATTAGAATAAATTCAAGTCTAGGAGAAGGTGCCTATTGATTCAAGGTATTGATGGGTTCATCTTATAAAACTAAGCTAATTTTAAATAAGAATTCCCTTAACCTTATTAGATGTTAATAGGCTAATTTGCTCATCCATAATGGATGATTCTTTTTTAATGACTTCCTATTTTCAATTATTTTATTTTTTTTAACTTTTATTCTAGAATTGATTATGTAATTACTCATACTAAAATCATATATATTTTATTTTCAACAAGTGCATGAATTTTGATGCTTTGCATTATTTTTTATTTTTATTTTTTTTGGGTTTTGAATTTGAAATCATTATTTTCTAGTAAAATGACATTACAATTTTCAGTTGGATTGATTTCTTTCTTGTTTCTTAGATTTCATTATAAATAGGTACTAAAAGGCAAGAGTTGTGACCCATTAATTCTTTATATATTTTGTATGATTTTGAACGTCTCATAATACACCTGAATTTAAAATTTTAGGCCCTTCTTTGCTGTACTGTCATCTCTGCCATTATCCGGCAGCTGGCTTAGCCTGACGGTAAGGAAAACAGCATTTTGTTGGGGCCGCTAACAAGAAATGAGAACAAAGAAAGTAGCATTCTCTCTGACTGTGTACAGTATGTCTTTCAGAAGTACTTAGATGCTCTATATTAATCTTTGTGATTGAGTTCTTCATGTCGTTATTGGTGAGCACTGAGCATGTCTAATGGGTGCTGTAAATGTACTAAAATTATACACTAAATGTAAGCCGCAACTGATTCCAAAGAATCAGCAAACTTAGAATAAAGGGTATGAGGCATCTAATCAAGTGTAGAATCCTACTTCGGCCATCTGTAAGAGGAACCCTAATGAATCAAGCGAAGATTGAAAAACATTTTTCGTTAAACCATGAGAACCTTAAGGGGAATATCCCAAGCAACCAAACTCCTCCATGGACGATGACCGAAAATCAATGGTGGGTGGGCATCCAAGATTAGAAATGGAGGAAACGAATTCTGCAGCAAGTAATGGCAGAGCCTGCTCCACAAAAGCAATTTGAGAAGCAACATTAGGGAAAGCTAGCTATCATGATGCAGGAGGCTCTGAAAAAAATCTTTATCTAATTAAATATTGGAAGGATCGGTTTACAAATATGCATTAAGTGGGATTTCATTGTAAATTCCGAACAAGGCAGGGTGGCATGGAGAGGTGAAATAAAATGCTGAAGAGAAATAAGAAAACTAATCTAAATTCACTCAACAAAACTCCCTACGTGGAGAGCTCGTGTGAACTCATTTTGTAGACTAATTCATCCTCAATCCATATAAGGGTGTACATTATTTGGTTTTAACCAAAAAAATCAAATCGAATCAAAATTTTTTGAGTAATTTGATTTGGTTTTGAACTTAATAATTTGAATTTTAGTTATAATTAATGAAAATTTTGGTTTTTGGTTTTTGGATCGATTTGTTAAATAAAATTTTGGATGGAACCAAATAAACTAAAGTAATTATATGACGGTATTATTAATTTATATATTATAAGTTTATAATAAGAATTATAAATATAAACTACTATTGCTTATTCATCATATAATAAAATATTATACAAATAATTTTTAAATGTAGTGAACTTCGGTTTATCCAAAACCAAACCAAAATAATCGCACCAAATTGTTATTCGATTTCTTTGATTTTATATTTTATTTGGTCGGTTTGATTTAATATTTTTAGGAATCCAAAATTAATTAGTTTTAAAAAGGCAATTTTTTAAATTAAGTATGATTAGAAGCTTAATTAGGTAATTAAGTATTAATAAAAAAATTTAAGAATAGGTATACGCCAATTGGCTGACCGCCACGCCACGTTGGTTCCGCATGGGCGCACCACATGAATTGTGACCGCCACCACCAAATCGGCTTTAATGCCACGCCCACCAATCGACCGCTTCGGTTAATTTTTTTTTTAAGATGTGAAGTCACGCCTCGAGACCGGCTTCGTTATTTTTTTTTGTGATTTTTTCTAAATAAGTAACAAAGATCACGGTTTAGGTTTGAAATGGTTCGTGACCGCATCAAGTTGATAATAGTTTAATGGATGACAATCATATGAAGTTAACCAATTCATTTCATAAATGAAAAAATAATAAGAAGTTCATTATGACATAACCAAATTTAATGTGTACATAACTCTCAAGTTTGTAATGAAACAGATAAATAAAATGTAGTACAGACATAAAAGTATACTGTCCTAAACCCTAAACCGTGTGACAATCTTTCCTCCTGTTGGAATCGCACTACCCTCAAGTCGGTCGTGCACGAGATGGACGATCACGCAGCTGATGGTGGCCCTAACATGGCTATGTCGCCGACGCCTATGGGCGGTGCTCGCCATATTGTTAGAAAAGAATCGCAAATATAATAGTATTAATATTGTAAAATCTAAGTAGTGCATTACAACCGAAAGAGATAAGCATTATCCTATTGGAAAATGTACCGATGTTAATATTATGAGGGCACGATGACAAGTGACTATGTTTGTACATGCTACAAGTTACGCTACCTACATTTTCATCCATTGTGTTTTGAATCTATTCAGACGAGGTCGCCCGACCTTCTGGAAGTTAGTGGTCAAAACTACTAATCCATGCTCTACATCGAGAGATGGCCAATCGAACGATCCGGTAGAGTATGAAATTCATTATGTATGTCGCCTTATACGTAGAGTGTAGTACTGTGACACACACTGAGATGGTTCAACTGTCTAAATCCCAATACAGCAATCACATGTGGTCATGGACAATGATATATGATCGTTCTGCCACAATTACAATGACAGAGGCCATTATCTAGAAATCAACTCAATGATCCCGGACTGCAAAACCTCGCATCTCATGTGAGTTGATATTTACGTTCGGGAAATGCCTTGCCTCCCTTTCGAGTCGTAAAGGGGAGATCCTTTGAGTATAAATAGACAAGCTTCTTGTTGAGTAGAAGTGTAACCGCTTTCATGAACAAGGCTACTAAGTTGTAATAGATAGTTAAAAGCGAATCGCCACGCGTGCTTCGTAACACCATTAAAACACTCATATGTATTCATCGACATTGTCCCATAACGATACCACCATCGTGCACAAGGGACCATTTTGTGGTCATTCTACAAGCCAATTGTATGCTTCTTCGACATTTTAATATCTAACATTAAACTTTAACAAATATCATGTGTTACCGCCATATACATCTTTTGGCATAGAAACTCAACATCACTAATCCCCAACCCGACGACCTTTTTAAAATTTTCACGCAAATGAAAAACAATGTATGAGCGCTAAAAAATCTCTTTGCATCCACGTAATGCACCAAATGTTTATCGATATTATACATAAATCACGCTTGACACTACGGCAACACATCATGCAAACACGAAGAACTATAACCATGAATCAACATTCTCGATTCCAAGAAAGAGGAAACAACCCATTATTGCCGATTCTTCGGTTTAATAACATGATACTTGCCCAACAAAAAAGTATCGTTTCTAAGCTCAACACCGCAACAACTCCATCCCATTATTGAAGGTCCAAAGCCCAAAAAAGTCTCTAAAATATTGTAGTGGTAGATTGAATTCGTAGATCAGACGTAAAGTACTACAACCGATTCCATATAAAGACTGAGAGTCCTATAGGACTCTTCCTAGCTTCCGAATATTGCTTTTATTGTCTTACGCCTTGCATCCCATGCTTTCATATACGAAACTTTAATATTGAATTTCGACTCCATTCTACCTAATTTCTAGCTTTAGATCAATCCGGTGCGATGTATGATGAAGTACGCTATGAATTTTGAACTACACTCGACCGATGCACTTATCGACACATCTATGATTTTCACCAACTTTGATATTCTCCAAGCACCCCTAATCGCTTTCGCGCTATAATGCAAATGCCCAGACTTGGACTATCGATGTATACACATACAACCGTAGTTCTTCCGTTAGAGGTAACTTTTGGAATTGAATATTATTTACTATGCACCACCCAACACAAGAAATTGCAAACTCCGCTTTACTTCATAAACACATACCTTCAACAAGGTCATTTGAATTTCAATTTCATCTATTAAGTAGCGGATGGGCCCAAAGCAAACATTGTTGTCCCACTCCTCAGTAGTTTCACATCCATACTTGTTGTGGACAATATATGACTCTCACAATATTATAAATGAGTATTTTTTAGACATGATTTATATTCTCAAGCATAGTTTAACCCGACCAATCATCACTAATATCCGCCGACTCACTACTTGAGACTACTATAGTCCGATACTCATCTTCGATCAGATCACTCGGCATCATCCTAACGATAAGTTATCACAATCGCCATCATGAATTTTAACGATATACATATGGGAATCAACTCATCAAAGCGTGTTGTATCCCCTGAGGTGCTTAAGCGATGAAATTGTGTATGTGTTAGCGTATATCTACCGACTTACTACGGATCACCGATGTGGATGCAATATAACATCTTCCACTTCGACATACAACACCAACATCCGACGAAGTTTCATCAAGTGTAACTTCGTAAAAAACGCCATCTTATATAATCCGCTACCCACTGATAACCACTGTTAGAGTGACCGTGTGGCTCGATCAATGTTCTTCTCAATTGCTTTCACCCAAAGGGTGGACGTCAACCTTAATCGAGCCTCCCACATAACTTGACCGAATTGCTCATCGATACTCTTCCAATAGAAAAGAATCTGAAACAAATTCTCTATTCATTCTTGCAAAACAAGTTATATGAATAATGAAATATTAATCGACACCTTAATTAATACTACTTTTGGCTACTTAACACCTAAACCGCAACACCAACACAAACCTAAAAATCAAATCCCAAATAAATGTCTAACCATACAACTCTAACCCCTAGCACACGTACTCTATTAATTTATAAATTGATAAAGAAAGTGATTTTTACAATAACGACGGAAGCGCTAAAAATATAGAATCCAAAGAAATTTTCTCAAACGAAATGGAGTCTTGCCGAAAGCTAATTTTCCAACCCGGTAAATGGGAGAGGGAAGTCACAAAACGTAAAAGCGTCGTCGAAAAAAAAGAAGTTTCATCGAATACCTGACAAGAGACGCCAAGGCTGGGACCGACGGCTGTCGGAAGTTCCGAAGGGGGGGGGGGAGGACCGCTCGATGGGTTGAGTTTATCGAGTCTACGGGCGAAGGGAAGATTTCAAATAATCGATAACTAGATAGAGATGTCGATCGGCCGCTGAGCCCGGCCGAATTTGGCGCTCAAAGTGAAGCTGTCATTTGGCGCCGCCTAATCACTCACGGCACACCACGTACGCCAAACTAACGGGCCATACCGCCACTAATTGGCATATATCTATTCTTAAATTTTTTTATTAATATTTAATTATCTAATTAAGATTCTAATGATACTTAGTTTAAAAAATTTATAATCCAATCCATCCAAATCAATCAAACGCACACTCCTAAATCCATATGCTTCTGGCTTGTTCCGGTGCGCTAAGCTCTTGCAGATGTTCAATAATAGGCTTGCGGATTTTGGCCCATACCTCTCAACCCGCCTTGGGCTGCGTTTTGGGCGGCAGTTGCAGTGCAATGTGAAATGCACTACCAGTGTATTTGAGAAACTGAGTTTTGATTACGTTTTAAAAAATTTGCAGTGAAAAACTATTTTTCAACCGGACTTAGGACTTATTTGGAAGAACTTTTCCTGCTTTATATTTTGAAAACACTACTACGAATGTCTAAAGTATGTTTGATTTTACCAATTTTAAAAGTATTTTTAATAAGACATTATTTCTCTTTTTTACTAGACTGTCATTTTGATATAGCTTTTTAACACAACTTATTCAAAAATATTTTTTAAATTAAATTTTGCAAAATCGAAAACCCACCAAATGGGCCATTAATAGAGTGCAGTGATTACTCAAAAGCTGCGACTTACTTTTTTTTTTTATTTTTTTAAAAAAAATTATAATACCTATTATAATTTTTTAGATAGTATTTTTTTTTTGTATTATTGTATTTTGATATAATTGACACTTCCCTAAAATGTGTCATACTATTTTGAACATCACTGAAACCATCCAAGCAACGTCATACTAGTGTGTTTGAAACACTGACAAATATAAAGATGAGCTTTTTTGTAAGAAATCAAAACAAATAAATTCTCAATGATGAGTTATAAATGAATTACACATGAATTGAGTTCAGATTGCTTTGATCATCATTGAAGCCTACCATAAAAATGTCTTCCACAATCGATCAAATCAACGAGAATAAAAATGGCAGGTTATGAACGAAAATTATATGAATCAGAGTAATTTCGACTGATGCCCAAAATTATCCAAAATTCGCCCGTTCTTAAAATAAAGTGTATTGATACATCTGAGATGTTGAAATCCTCTAAAGAGATCTTCTGACAATTTGATTTAACATGAAGCGAATCACAGACTATGGAATTAAAGTTCTACAAAACTGAATCAAAACTATTATGATCAATGACATAGATTTTGATGTATGTGAAGCGATGAGATATTGAGTAATTATTGATGTCAAAGTTACTCAAATAACCTTTGATCACAAAATGAATAGCTTCGACAAATTTGAGAGTCCAACTCACTTAAAATTGACATCTAATTTGCCTAAATAGTTGAACGAATGCGACACTAGAACTTTTATGAGATGAAAATGTTGCAAATTTATAAACAAGTATAATATATATATATATATATATATATATATATATATATATATATATATATATATATAAAAGTTGAACTCAGATTTAAATATTCTTTTATTTATGTTAACTAATAATTAAATAAAATTTCAATCCAAAATTAAATCTCCCCTCTGTAATCCTTTCACGTTGTACCACCACTCCTTTGATTCCCTAGTTCTCGTCCTATTCTCCGTGCTAAAAGACAAAAAAAATAATAATAATCATAATAATAATAATATCCTAGTTTCTATTAACTCATATTCCTCTCTACATAAGGAAAGAATTTTCTCTCCCATATTGTGCTCAACTAGGACTGTCAAAAAAGTTCTTGTTTAACAACTAGATTCTTTATTAAGTAATTTCCGTTCGTTCGTTAACTAAATGAAATAACATAAGAATATTTTAAGTTTCGATTTATAAAGCGAGCCAAATATGAATAATCTTTTGTTGTGTGTTGGCTCGATTTAAAAATAAAAAATTATATTATATTATATAAATATAAACACACACACACACACACACACACACACATATATATATATATATATATATATATATATATATATATATATATATATATATATATATCATGTAAAGCATGACTTAGCGATTAAAGTTTTTGTTATGCAAAAGATTAGCCAAAGTTCAAATCCTCAATCTTACATATTTTTCGGATTATTGCATTTGGACCATTTCGAATACAGCCGAACATGAACAAAATAATTTTTAAATGAACCAAACACGAATAGTGAAATTTCGAGCCATTCCGAATACGAACAAAACAATTTTTAAATGAGTCTAACACGAATTAGGATTCTACTTGTTCAAGGTTGACTCGTTTACACCCCTGCGCTGGACCTCGTCTCCATCCCGATCCCTTTTTTTTTCGGCCTTTCCTTCCCATCATCTCCACCATTTTGCTAGCCACCTTCGCCCATAGCATCTGTTTCCCTCAAGCCGCTCGATCTTATAGCTTTCTCCGACTATCCTTCATTGTCTTTGACTCTCGTGTCTCGACCTCCTAGCCTCAACTATAAGCCTTGCAAACTTATTTGCTCCTCATATCTCGATAATGACTTCGGTTCTGCAGTACAAGGATTGGTTTGATCCGCCAATTAAACTCGATTTACTTATTTGACTCACTGAGTCGCTCCTTCTGGGGGATATGAACCCGGCTGAATTGAATTGCTACAGTGGTCCTATCGGGTGATAGAAGGACCGTTGGATGTAGCTTCTTTAGTTGGATGCTAACCTCGATCGACTCGAAAGTGTAACTGGAACCGCTTGGATAATATCGTCCTCCCTTAGATGTGTTATTTGATCAAGCGGTTCTTGATGCTTCTAATGGCATTAGTGGATTCCAGATGTTGCCTTCGGCGCGGCTTGATCCTGGATTGAATCTGAGCCTTTGATTGAGATTTGCGCGGCTGTTTCTTGGTCATTGGATGAATCTTTGAGATAACCTAACCTTATACTTTGCTTTGTTTTCGTTTGTTCTCGACAGTTCGAGCCGTCGAGGAGCTCCAGAGAAGAATTAGTGGGAGACGGAGGAGAATGAGGTTACCCAGATGGAAGGCGGTGGTTTCCCAGGAAACCCTAGAAGAACATGAGCAGGAGGAAGAGCGGGAGGAGACCAAGAAGATAAGTTCTTCAGATTTCTTTTCCCCTCTGTTGGCTTTTGATCTCTATTTATACTTTTTCTCTCCTATGGTTCGACCGTTGAGTTTACTAAGTGGTCCACGGTTCTTTAACTTTCTGATTTGATATTATTCTTGATGTGGCCACTGCTTTCTTGATGACTTGTTTCTTGATCTCGGCTCATGTTGTAGTATGTTTATTAAGTCAGGCTTTTGTTGAAGTATCTTGATTATGCTTCCCGAGGGCCTTAATGCTTATCGGTGTGTTTCTACCGATAATGCTATCCTTTACGTGGTCCCGTCTCCTGCTAAGCATTGGTCACTGTGAAAATTGTTAATAACACTGTAATATGAATGTTGTCTTTACTGTGGCTGTATTCTGTAATTAATATGTTCAGTTGAATGTAATAATCTCTGTTGTTGCTGTAACAGTCCCTCCTTTAAATGTTCTAAGTCTTCTTGTTATTATAATGTTTGTTAATTTGGCTAAAAACTGTGTCTGAAGGAGTCCTTCATGTGTTGTGAAGTCCTTAATTAGTCGCTTTCTCTTTTGCTTCGATATTACCGGGAATAAAGATTCATATCATTACTCCTCACACTCGACCTTGCCCTCAAGGTCACTATAAGACCGCCTTTCTCGATTCTCAATTCATATCTTAAGATCCTCACTTTATAGAAATCCTTTCCCCTGAACTTCTCTGTATTACCTTTGTAATGTATTGTTGACTGTCTTCTTTGGGAATTCTTTGTAGCCATTTATTTGATATTGGGAAGCTTGTTGTACCTCCATCTTTGCTTATAATTCTGGCATTTCTTATTTGCACTATGTCTGATGGGCTTTATAGAATTGGCTATATCTGAATTATACTTCTAGGCTAATTCAATGGTCAGAATTATTCCAAACTATTTAGACTATTCTATAATTAGACAATTATATGTCCTCTGTCTTAACCTAGATTGAATGGCTGATATTTGAAGCTTGGTGTTAATATTTCTTCTTGTACCCATTGGTTGTCGGGCTGATTATCATGTTGCAGTTGATATTGTCTATCATCACGACTGCTATTAATGCAAATAACTTGGACCAGATATGCCCTCTATGGTACTTCTCATCACAAAGCATAAGCCTCTTCTTTTTTGTTCTATTTGAGTTCTTAAATTCAATGGATATTCTTTGTTAGGTTATGTGTTGAGTGGCATTTGTGGGACAGTAGGAAAGCATTCGATATTTTACTTCATCTGTGTGTCGATTGCTATTTCTATGCATTTCTGTTTTTCATTAATCCTTCCATTAGCTTGGCTAATTGAAATGCTCAGAGAAGGAAGAAGGTCAGGGCTCTTACTTCCCTTTTAATTGGTCTAAGCCACGATTCAAAGCGACTTTGTAGCAATTCATGTGGAATGTCCAAATTTGGTTAGCTAGGTCTTCAAATTCATTATAAAATGTTACTTTTGTCTGTTAAAGCTTAGCTAGTTCTCCTCTTAAATCTCAGAGGGGGCCAAATCTTTGCATAATTTATTCTTTGAGCTGGCAAGAATACAATTGTTTATTTATTTGCATCCATTGATATACCAGCGAGGTCCATCCATGTATATTGAGGATATTAAAATTGATCCTCGAGGAGTTATAATTTAAAAAAGCTCGCTTTAAAGAGCCATCCTCAGGGTCTTCTCCATTAAATCGGGCATATCTATTTTAAGAGGTATTGACATGGGTGTGTTTGTATGTGGTCTGTTTGGAGAATAGGAGAATGGGATGCATCACATACCTGAATTTGAGATTATTTTTCCAATCTGTTTTCTATGACAGTCAATCTTTTTGATATTTCAATCAATACCATAGTGACTGAGGTCATTTGCTCTTCTGTTTTGTTTAATATGGTAAAACATTCTTCTAATATTTTTGATATGTTTCTTGTTCCTTCTGCCATTTTCTGAGTGTTGTAGTCAACAAGAGCACCAATGATATGAACCTAATTCCTTGAGTTGGTTTGATCCGCTTATTTTGAGTTCTGCTTGTGAGTTGACTCGTTAGTATTGGAACCCGATTGAGTTACAAATAAGCTGGGAAAATAGCTCGGATGTGTTCTGAGCCATTGGATACAGCGTGTTTTGTACTAGACTCATATCTTTCTTCTTCGGGCTTCCTTTCTCACAAATGATGAAAATCGAGAGGCAACTCTATCATCACATACGTTACTCTCAGCTTCCCTTCCTATCTTATGCTCTCTTATTTCTTGTTGACATGAGTCTAGAGCTCTACATATAGCATCCTTTTCTGCTCGCCAAAAGCTGCAAGCTCCAAGCCTACCAAGCTTCTTCATTGAGTTCTAGCCATTGCCGTCAAAACCTCCGACTGATCTTTCTTTTCGAGCGAGTCTCGACTATCTCCCTGCTACTCTTCCGCGCCCCCCTCTGATTGGAGTTCCAACTCTCTTAGGCTGCAGCAACCTAACCACATATCTTCTTCTCTCGGTTTTATCGTACATATATTCCCGCCTCTTTATTCACGAGACCCACTGCGTTCCTCATCATGTCAAGCTTCAGCTAATCCCATCTCTAGTGTCGAGCTCGCAACAGTATTTTTCCTTATTCAGTTTTTTGCAACCGAGAGACAACTCCATTATCAGGCAGATTCTTCTCGACATTCCCTTTCACCACGTTCAAGTTCACCGACTAGTCTCCTCTCGACAACCACTCTACAAAGAACCCTCTCATTTTATTAAGAACTGCGAGCTTTCATCTCATTCCAAGAGGAAACCATTCAGCAATTTCATTTGCAATAAAGCAACAACTTCATCTTATTACACTACACAAATTCCTCTAAGCTGAGCTTTCTCACCTTTTCACAATGCTTCCAATAATACTATCATACCTCGACTATTCGAGGGTGCTACAAAAAAATTTCAACCCTTTTCTTATTTCTTCCACCCAAAACTACATGTAAACTCTCAAACATTATTCATCTCTAAAGTCCTTCAAGCATTTCTCCAAATTAATAAATTATCAAGATCAATTAATCATCGTCACTGCTTATTGTAAATATATAAGAAAAAATGAATGTGTAGAAATTGCATATATATTTACTTTTATACATGTGATTGAAGACCTCACGCCATCATGACGCTGATATATCAAAATCTCGACGTTTACCAATCGTGACAGTAAAAATAGTTCCAATGTAGCCCTCTATATGGGACTATAAAAATAAAAGCAACCAAAATTTCATTGGACCTTGGATTATAACAATATTTATTCAAGACTTAAAAAGAATAACTAAATGATTCAAAATAATAATAAATCCAATATAAAATAAGATGACAGCAAAGTGAAAGATACAAATAAAAAAATCTTTGTGAATTTGTATATTCATAAAGCTGACAAAATTTGACTTTTGATTTCAAATTTATAAAGAATCAGAACTTGTGGTGATTGAGCATAAGTAGATTAAATAGCTCATTTAAAAGCTATAATTAGATGAAGCACTCACTTACAAGGATGAACTAAATTAAGTGAGCATTTCATTTATATCATATCTTATCATATATTATCCAGTCAAATACAAGCATGACATAGAGATCTATACAAAAGCTATAAAGAGTTTGCATTAAGTTAATTGGAAGGCTAATTCTCAAATATAAACAATTCAATTTAGATTCTAAAGAAAACCTATTCAAAAAAATTAATTGCTTGCGCGTGACCAAAAGCATCGCTAATAGCTAGTTAAAAGCACTAACAATAGCCTTTTTATTGAACATGAAAATCATGATGATAATAAAAAGCTATCATCCTTATAGATTTAACAATCACTGAGTTCTAGTGAAACTCATAAGGGACAAGATAGCTTGCTAATAAGTACAAATACAATACACTGAATAATTGGAATGTGTTGTAGCTTATAATGAATAAATTGAATGAAAATTGAAAGGATCAAAATAGGCTTATGAAGATGTGAATGGCTTGTCAAAGAATTTGAATAGCGAACTCGATGTTCACCTATAAATACAAGAAAAACTTATACTGAACTTAATGTTCACTTACAGGTTGAAAGAAGAATTATAATAAATTTAATCGTTTGTTAACAAACATGAATAAAGACCTTTGGTGAACCCGAATAACTTTTTGACCAGCATAAGAAGGGTTTTTCAATGAACAAGTGAGTTATGCTTTGACTAGCATGAACAAGTTAAAAGAGTTGAAGTAACTTAAGTGAATCTCATAAAATTTGATTGTTCAATAATAAGCATGAGCCAACTATTCAAGTTTAGAGATTTAATAAATAAATTTAATGCAAGCAAAGATACAACAGTTTTAGTGCAAATATAAACCTGATTCTGCTTTACATTTGCCACCAAACCCATAATACTCAAGTGCAAGTAAGCAAAAGGCATAATTTAAAATTTTAAAATAATTCGCTACCAAATCAGCAACTCTTCATACAAATAAATAGAAGGCGATATTAAATTAAATTCTGCATGAATTATGGAGCTTCCTTCAATCCAAAGAAAATTTTCATTATAATTATGATTTTCAAAATTACTAATTTCATTAATTGGATGAAATTATATAAGTTAAAAATACATGAATATGCTCGGATATAGCGATTTAGAATGCAAATTTTAATATCTAAAAAGGCTGTGCAGGCTAAGTTGGGATTAAATAAAAATATAAAATTAATCTCATAATTTAGAAATAAAATTATCTAAATTATTAAATACTGCATGGGCGACACCATGTTGAATGTTTAAATTGTGTGTCTCATGATCTGGTTAAAACCAGATTCTTCCAATGTGAATTATGCAAACATTTTGAGAGGAAGACAATTATTGTGAAAGCTTGAGTATATTTTAAAATTTAATATACTAAAGATATACTTATGTATGTATTTTAACAAGTCAACATATTCATATAGTGAAAGTTGAGTCCTATTTTGACTAGTCGAATCCTTCTCCCCATAGGGATTGGAGTCGATAAGGTTGATTCTTTTCGAAAGAAATTAAGTGATTAATCTCACTAAGGATATATTTAAAAATTAATATAAAATGATACCTTTAAGTTGATCACATTAAGCCTACTCTTGCTACTCTTATAAAGCCTTTAATAGTTTTAATATGACTATTTCATGTTTAGAAACTAAAAATTTAATTTTAAAAAATCTTAAAATACAATTACAAGCTTCAATCCATAGATCCAATCCACCTCCTATACGAGTAGAGTATACAAGATTTAATGTGATATAATGAGATCTCAAAGTTGTAGACCCGATCCTTTGTTAATAAAAGAATAGAGTTGACAAGATCTACCCCAATGATGGATGTGTTGATTGAAAATATCAACTTGGTTTACTATTATCAAAATATCCTAAAATCTTCAATGTTAAGTCATTGTAAAGTCAAATTTTCATCGACTATTAAATATATAAGAAAATTTTAAATAATAATAATAATAATAAAGAAAATTAATTAGATGAAAATTCATCATATATATTATGCTAGAAAACCAAAAGCAGAGAGTGAAAGTTTACGCTTAGCCTTGTGAAATCCAAAGATACATGGTATTTAAAGAGTGAACAAGAAAACTCTAGAAATTTTAACGGAAAACCTCAAAAGAGGGAAAAACCGCTGCCTAAAAAAAAAGCACTATATATTTATTTTGGAGTACAAGTTTTCTCGATAACTGGATTACATAATTGTATATGAGAAGGGCTCACAATGGGAATCCCAAAATCAGACAACAACAGCTATATACTCACATTCGGTGAGCAAGGTGAACAGTAACAAAAGACGATGAAGGTCGCCATGATGGTGACCACGAGATTGACGACGACAAGGATCGGCGGCAATGACGACGGCGGTGGTCGACAATCGTCAGTGGTACCGATTGTGCTTGGAGGATTTTCAAGCTTTAGAGCTCCTCCTCTCTTTACTTGGCCTCCCCTCATATGAAATGAGGCTAGATGGAGAGTGGTGTCTCAGAATATATGCAAAATCCAACCACTCCTCTCCATCGGATGGCTCCATGATTCCTTGATCATATGATGTATTTTATGTATTTGAATGCTCAAATGAAGTCGAATTATGAGATCTTGGGCTCGTTAGATCCACGAGATCCGATAATTATAAACACTCTATATTTGAGAGTTATTTAGGATTTAACGACATCCCAAAGTTTCCAAGGATATTTTAAATGCTTGATCTCACCGCCAACTTTGGATCCTTGCTTTTAGATCAAGATTCGTGTTTCACTAGTAGTATTTTAAGTGTCATATCAGTTGCCCCTTATTTTTGGATAACATTTCTCAATCATCCAAAAATATATATGTCAAATACTTGAAAATAGTAAATTCTTCAATTAAATTTGTGGGTCCATTAACCATACATTTTGAGAGAACATGTCTTCATGGAAGCACAAGATTATGATCACTAAGCAGATGGGGCATGGATGTGTGTATGGTGTGTGAGATTTAGTTATGGACCCATCTGGCTTTTAAAGGCAGCCACGCCTGCCTGGGTCGAATAAAGACCGGCGGAAAGGGTCCGGCCTACGGCCACACACAGCCGAATCCTCGCTAAACGGGTCGGTGGGTCGTGGAATGCAGAGGCGCAGGCGGATCGGCCTGCCGCGGGGTCTCGCGAGGGTCCGACAGAGAGGATCTCGGCGGGTCATGAACCGCCTGGCTGGCGCTCGCTGACGTCGTGAAAATGCGCTGTGTGTCATGAATAGCCGAACGAGGTGACGCTCGCCATGAGAAAACATCCGTTTCCACTCGTTTTGACCCGTTTTTGCCCGTTTTGAGCGATTTTGGATAATTTTTAGTGATTTTTGACCTTTTTACCCCTATAGGGGGTCTATAAAAATCCTCTAAGGGCCAAGGGAGAAGACACCTTCTCTTCTTCTTGAGAGAAGGTCATTTTGAGGTGGTCAAGGCCCGTGGTACATACATCGTGTCTACAGTTTTCCATCGAAAGAGGCATCAACTATACTCATCGGACCGACCGGGTTTGAGAGGCGATCAAGGCCCGCGGTACATACGTCATGTCTACAATTTTTCCTCGAAAGCGGCATCAACTGTACTAGTCGGACCGTCGGGTTGGAGGCATGCCCGGGTATACGTTCTACGCTTTTCCTCAGAAACTGTACTCTGACCGACCGGGTTTGAGGCGAGCGCCCGGCATACGCCGTGTCTATAATTTTCCCTCAAAAGAGGCGTCAAATGTACTCGTTGGACCCGGAGGGATCGCGCCCGCAGACATACGTCGGTCACGCTTTTCCTCGAAAGAGGCATCAATGTACTACCGGCCCGGTTCGAGACGACCGCGCACGCGTACATACGTTTACGCTTTTCCCGAAAAGAGGCGCAAATTGTACTCATCGACCGGTTTGAGGGCGACGCCCGCGGTACATATCGCCGCTTTCCCTCGAAAGAGGCGCTAATCAGATCGAACTGCCCCGTTCAAGGCAATGGCGCTGATACATACGCCGTCTAGTTTTTCTCGAAAGAGGCATCAATACTCAATCACGGTTCGGAGGCGATCATCCGCAATAACCGAGACGGCCGACGGCGATGCCCGACGATGGTGGTGACCGGCGAGGCGATGGCGGCGCGAATGATCGATTGTAGTCGGCGGTGATCAGCGATGGTTGGCGGCCGGTGGTCGGCAGCAGAACGGCGACGAGTCACGGGATGACCGACGCCGATGGTGGTGACCGCGAATGGTGATTATCGGCGACGATGGCGCGGTGACCACGGCGGTAGTTGGTGACGCTGACCAACCGGTTGGTCGACGTGGTCGACACGGTGAATCGCTACGAATGACGGCAATGGCGCCATCGGCGCAGGGATGACCGATGACGATGGTGGTGACCGCGAGATTGCCGGCGATTGCATGGTGACCGGACGGCGGTAGTGGGCGGTCAACGGTGATGGGTGACCGCGAAGGTGGTTGGAGGCTCGACGGGGTGGTCGGCAAATAAACGGCGACGATACGATGCGCAACCGAGCCTGTAGTCGGCGAGATGACCGACGATGATGGTGGTGACCGGCGATGGTCGCATGGCGGTGACCGCAATGGTGGTAGTCGGAGCGTGACCGCCACGGTTGGTGGCGGTCGACGAGGGTGGTGGCGCAAAGAATCGCTATAGCCGACGGATGGCGACCACGTTCGCAGAATGACCGACCAACGCGTGATGGCGGTGAATGCCGCAATGGTCGACCGGTGATTGGCGCATGGTTACGGCCAAGGGGTGGTCGGCAAGAACCGAGGATAGAGTCGACGGTGGCGCAGCATCGGTAATACGGGATGGCCACCTGAGTTCGACGAATGACGAGAATTTTGACCTATTCGAGGTTGTTTGTCATAGTGTGACTCGATGACGTTAACCCGTATGGAAGAGGTTGAATTGAATCCACTAAGAATCTTTGACTCATCCGAGGTTGTTTGTCAAAGTGTTACGATAACATGTGGGAAGAGGTCAGGAAGTCCACCGCGACCTTTGACTATCCCAGGTTGTCGAGTGTTGCTCGATGACAATATGGAAGTGGTTGAATTGAATCCGCGAAGATTTTGACCCATCCAGGTTGTTTGTCGAGTGTTACCATGACATTAACTGTGGAAGAGGTTGAATTAATCCGGATCTTTGACCCATCCAAGGTTGTTTGTGAGTGTTATCCAGACGCTAACTGTGGAAGAGGTTGAATTGAATCCGATGATTTTTTGACCCATCCGGATTATTTGTCAAAGTGTTTCATGACGCTAACTGTATGGAAGAGGTTGAATTGACCGCTGAAAATTTTGACCCATCCGGTTGTTTGTCAGTTACCCATGACGCTAACTGTGGAAGAGGCCAATCGAGGATTTTGACCCATCCGGTTATTTGTCGAGTGTTACATGATGTTAACTGTATGGAAGAGGTCGAATTACGAGATTTTGACCCATCCAGGTTGTTTGTCGAGTGTTACCCGACGACGTTAACTGTATGGAAGAATTGAATCCGAGATTTTGGCCTATCAGGTTGTCGGTGTTACACGACGCAACTGTATGGATGAAGTTGAATTGAATCCGAGATTTTGACTATCCAGGTTGTTTGTTAGGGTGTTACCCGGCGACGCGTTAACTTGTATGGAAGAGATCAATTGACCGCTAAGGATTTTGACCTATTCGAGGTTGTTTGTCGGGTGTTACCCAATGACGCAACCTGCATGGAAGAAGTTAAATTCGCAAGAATTTTGACCTATTCAGATTGTTTGTGAGTGTTACCACGACGTTAACTCGCATGGAGAAAGTTTTTGTTTCTGGGTTGTTTGTCCTTTGCTCCGACGTTAACCTATATGAAAGAGATCAATTAAATCCACCGAATTTTGACCCATCCAAGGTTATTTATCAAAGTATTACTGGACGCGTTAACTTGTATGAAGAGGTCGAATCAAAACATCCGCTTGTGGTTGTGGACAAAGTCCTTAACTTTGGTCTTTTCATTATTGACTTTAGATAAGAGGATAAAATCACTAAGGATAATCTTCATTATTCGGCATAAAAGCTTGAAATGCTCCACCGATAAGATATTTCGATCTTGTTGGAAACTTGGTCCATACAAGATGAAAAAATGGAAATCAATTTTCCCGACGCACCAAATGGCGTGCTACAAAACTAGCTGTAAAGTGAAAGTTTACTTTAGCTTTGTGAAATCCAAGCCACTGTGTATTTAAAGAGTGAACAAGAAAACTCAATCATTTTAACGTGAAAACCTCAAAATAGGGAAAACTACGGCCCATGAAAAGCTTCCACTATATATTTGTTTGGAGTACAAGTTTTCCGATAAATTACATTACATAATTGTATGAGAAGGACAAGGAATAAACAACAACACATACACAAATAGTTGCTAGTAAAGTGAATGATGGTGAACAATAAAACCATAGGTAATGATTAAATGAAACAATGAATGATCAGCTGAACGACTACGGCGTCGATGGTTGAACCAGAGTGTGATTATGCTTGGAGGATTTTCAAGCTTTGAGCTCTCTTCTCTCTTTTCCTCTTATATGAAGAATGAGGCTATTTATAAATTAGAGTACAAGTTTTCCGACAACGAGACATATAATCAGAGAAGAAGCATAATGGGAATCAATCATACAACATATAGCGTGTTGTAATAGTGCTAGTGGGGATGATGGTGAACAATCAACGATGATGAAGCGACGCCATGACCTGAGATTGACGACGCAGATGATCGCGGCGACGACGACGGCCGGCGTCGATGGTTGACAACCGTCGAGTGGTGGCACGATTATGCTTGGAGGATTTTCAAGCTTTAGAGCTCTCTTCTCTCTCTTGCTTGGCCTCCTCTTATATGAAGAATGAGGGGCTATTTATAAATTGGGAGTTATTTTATAAATACATGCAAAATCGAACCACTCTCTCCATCGGACTCATGATGATTCCCTTGATCATATAATGTATTTTGTGTATTTGAATGCTCAAATGAAGTCAGAATTATGAGATCTTGGGCTCGATCCTCTCGAGATGCTCGATTTACTATACACTCAATATTTGAGAGTTATTTAGAGATTTAACCGACATCCGAGTTTCAGATATTTTAAGTGCTTGATCTCTACCGCTTCAACTTCGGATCGCTTGCTTTTAAAGATCAAGATTCAAACATCAAGATATATATATATATATATATATATATATATATATATATATATATATATATATATATATATATATATATATATATATATATATATATATATATATATATATATATATATATAAACAAAAGATAAATAAATAAATTCACTTATCACCCTTACGCAATTATTTATCAAGGGTGAAAAATTTAATGTTGACCTAAGTTCGCAAAGGAGCTAATGTTATATTATGTATACTGCTATATTCGTACTGAAAACTTTCTACACCAGTAAGGATGTAGCCCATATCCTATGTCCATGTGCCAATAAGCTCCACATATAAAGTTTGCACGCCGAGCCCCAACCAAGTGGTTTGGCCAAGACTCTCCTAAATTATGATCACGCGATTGATGCCCCAATGGTTTTCTACCCTTTGAGTTGTGGATCATAGAGTATACCTAATAAGGCATAAAGCCTGTTATTAGGTAGGGTGGACTTAAGATTGTCCCCTTTGACAAATATCAATCATAGTCTACAAGGTCTCCTTGAACGATGCAACCCATGACTGCTGACAAGGATCCTTCGGTCAGGTTGGGTCGACCACCTCCTCTGACTAAGTGGACCATGGATCATGACAACCCAGGATGATGGAACCATGAGATCTTGATCAGGCCATCATTCCCCCAACCATATGCTTCAAGTATTAAAAATGATGAATTTCATTAAATTTCAAATCCAAATTTTTGCTACTATATGCTAAGCAATTAGCAACCTATGACTAGCCTTAATTGAAAGTTCTCTCTCACTGATTGTGGAGAGATAATTAACTATTAGTACTTGTGCCTATAGAAACCTGGAAAATATAAAATCCTCACTAAATGAAGGCAAAATTTTTGGGTAGTGCCTTATTTATCCACTACAAATAATCATCTGCCTTCCGAAAATTTCGTTCGGCATAAAATCTAAACTCTCGTTTCATCGAGTGGCCGAGTGCGAATTTTCGGAGCCCACAACATTTATTCTCATGGCTTGTTGATGCCTCCCTCGTCGCCATGCTGAAATCTTTTCACAGGAAATGATAGAAGAGACATCTTGTTATGGCAACTCGATGTCTTAACGCCACCTCTAACTTTCTTAAACCTTATTAGTAGTCACTAGTCACTAATTTACTGACATCATTACGTGCAAAGTCCAGACGTAGTGCTACATCTAAAACTTTATTGTGTATTAGTACTGTTGACATCCATATGTGTGTCATAAGTCAAAATCAAGCCTACAAATCAAATTCGATGGACTTTGGAGATGATTGCAAATCGAGCTCAAAATGCACTGACGCCATCGAAAATGATCGAACGACCATCGACAAGCAGATTTTATCGCGCGAGCCGAAATTGATCAATATAAATATTAAAAAATTATAATGAGTAATCGATTGCCGAAGCTATTAATGTCAACGCCGCATATCGAGTCGGTGTCTGAACAACGCCGGAACGACCGCTCAAGAAATTAATATGCGAAGCCGAAACGCCAAAATCTATCAAATGAGATCGTCACGCCAATTCAATGAGTTGCACAAATATCGTAGTTGAAAGCAAGACGCATTTTTCGCGAAACGACCTCCGACAGGAAACGGTCGCCATTTGGCCATAACAGTAAATTACCAAAATAGATATCCAATTTTACTAAAGTTATCGACTTAAAATTTTGTCAAGATTAGCATGCATTTCGAGATAAATTCACCTAATTATTTCTTAATCACACCGGATCATCACCTCGGAATAGCTGCCGCCCACTCTGATACCTCCACCTCCAATTTGACCAATTATAGGCCGCCACATCACCCATTTTTTTATCACCTCATTGCTTTATCCCTGCTGCAAGCCGAAAGGGTAAAGCACAGTGGGGCGAAATTTTTTTTATCTCTACCGCAAATGGACAAGAGGCTCTCCGCTCCCGTTCCTCCGTGCCTCGACCCGCAAGCTTCTCCTGGATGATATCCGATGGACGATGGCCACAAATGGTCGAAGCGGCAAAAGGCGCCGCCACCGTCAGATGTGCTGAATGCCGGCGACAGCATTCATCAATCAGCTCCGCCGCTTCCCCAATGGCATTGCGCCGGCTCTTTTTTTTTTTTTTCTCTCAGACGGGAAGTTGACACAGAGCGGCAAGCCTCCTTGTTCCGCCATCCTCGACTCCTATGCCCGTCGGGCCACCCACACTGATGCCTGTTGAAGTATATCGTTGGATTGGTTCTTTATTTAAGCCGCCGCACTATTCTTCCTTGGATTGGTGCCCAAAGGCTATGGTAGGCGGAGAGGAAAGGGTTTAAGAGGAGGATTTGTCTCAACTTCTGATCTGTAGAACTTGCAACCTCTTAGAACTTTATCGGAGGTTTTCTTTTCCTGCTGTTTCGAGGGGTGTGCTTGTTGAAAGTAGTATAACTTATCTGCAACGATGATGGACATGTTACCTGATGCCATTATACAGCAAATCCTATCGTATATAAACAATGCTCGAGATGTTGCATCTTGCAGCTGTGTCTCTAAGAGATGGAAGGACTGCATCCCTTACTGCCCACCACTCGAGATGTTGGATATTGATACTATTAATTGATTAATTAATATATATATTTAAGTTAATTTTAATTGTGTACTATTAATGATTTATTAATTAAAAAAATTTTTTTAAATCCTAACAGATTTAAATCTTCAAATAATTTATCAAACATCTTTCAGTATTTAACTAATCTGTTATCAAATATTTTTCAGGATTTAACAGCTCAGAATTTATTAAATTCAAATATACTAAATTTATTAAATCCTATTTAAAATAAATCAAATTTGTTATCAAATACCCCCTTAGGACCTTGGAGATCATTGGAGCAGCACCTTGTGATGAAGCACTGAAGGACGCCATTAAGGCTTGTCCTAATTTTTCGGATTTGACGTTGCTTGCTTGTGATGGAGTTATGATAGTATCCATAGAACTGGAGTGGCTAGAAAGATGTAGGCTGGATTTCTTAGGCCCAGGAAATTGTTCACTGTCTGTGAGCTCAAAGAGGCTTCAAGTTCCTTGAAATCCGAGGTTTTAGTTGGATCCGTGTTTAAAAAAAAAAAAATCATAAATTGAGGAGCTTATGCATATCTAAGAATACAGGTATTTGAAGACCTCATTAAGCTCAATGAGAGATTTGAAGATCACGGTAGATCATAAAGACACGACGCATGCCGAGAAAATGGGCCGAACTCACGCACCTCATATAGAGATGGAGGCCAAATTTAAACCGACGAAACTTAATTAATTTAACACAAAATAAATCATAAACTCAAAATTAAAATCAATTGAAACCGTAAGATACTCGTTACGCGCGAGAAGGCAAGACAAGTGACGATAGAAGACATAATGCTACTCAAGAGTGACAGGTCGAATAAACTCGATGCAACCCCTTTACTGACGACGCCGAGACCAAAATTTAACCAGATTTTTGGACTTAAATTGAATATCAAATCAAAATTAAAGTTGAATATAAAACTTCTAAAACATCAAAATTAAAAAAAATCAAGCTACAACAAGCAAATTCAAATGATATTTGTAATACAATTCAATAGCTCAGTATGAGTACAAATGAAGCTTATCGTGGATTTAAGAACTTGGTCTTGGACGAAAAGACATATAAAACAAGTCTTACAAGAGATTCTACACATCTCAAATGATAAATTCAATGAATATTTAAGTTGCATCGTATCCAAATAATTATAAGAACTATATTCAAATGTGAGCAAGACTCAAAACTTATACAAAATATGTAAATGATACTATGCTTGAAATTCATCTTCCACATGAAAATAAAGCTCAAGTTAGATTCGAAAGGTGATTTACAAGAGGGCTTGATGGGTCGCTTGCAAGCAAAAACATGACTTGATAGCTTTGCATATAATGCAAATAAAGCTATCAAATGAATTATTGAATTTTATTATAGCTCTCTTTTGAATTATTAAGGAGAGCTGAAGGAATAAAAAATGTGGATAAATAGAAGCTTATACTACATTCACCTATATGCATTACATGTGATCTTTAGGTAAACATTTAGATGATACTTACGTTTTATCTTGAAAGAATTAAAAAATTGGATACGCATGAGCAAGCATAAAGTAGATGCAACAGTTTGTCCATGAATGAGAATCAATACTAGACATGATGAACTTGTAGAAAATCGGAAGCTCAGCAATAAGAACAAATAAAGCTTCATAAAAACTCATAAATTCAATGAATTCAAAACTAAATGTGAAGAAAATAAATATTAGTTTGATTGATTGAACAAGTGCCAAAATGACTACGCCAATAATTCGCAATACTTGCAGCAATAAGACATTTTTTTAGATACACGTACGTGCGGATATAAAGATTTAAAGTGCAACTTTTAATGTTTGAAAAGGCTACGCAGACTAAATTAGAATCAATTAAATATTAATCTGAAAAATCCAATAAGATATTAGATCAATATATAACGCATTCTATGCCACCGAATTCATAACACTTTATACAAGCGAACAGAAGGCGTTAATTAAGGCATTCTTAGATACACCTGCATGTGCTCGGACATAAATATTTAAAGTATAAATTTTAATGTCAAAAGGCAGGACTAAATTGGAATCAATTAAATATTATCAAAAAAATCTAATGGATATTAGATCAATCAGAACATCTTCTATGCCACCGACCAAGAACATATCACAAGTTTAACGTAAGTATTAATTGGGCATTCTTAAATACACATGTATGTGCCGGATATAAAGATTTAAAGTGAAAATTTAATGTCAAAAGATCAAGCACTAAATCAATTAAATATTAATCTAAAAAATCTAATAAGATATTAGATCGACCAAACATCTTATAATGCCACCGAGAACATATCAGCGAAGAGACGTTAATTAAGGCATTCTTAGATACACTTGTATGTGCTCGGACATAAAGATTTAAAGTACAAATTTAAATGTCTGAGAAGGCTGCGCAGGCTAAATTGGAATCAATTAAATATTAATCTGAAAAATCTAATAAGATATTAGATCAATCTATAACGTCTTCTTCGCCACCGGATTCACAACACATCGTACAAGCGAATAGAATGCATTAATTAAATATTCAATTAAACTCTTGCACACATTATAAAGCATGCTTAAAACTCAAATTTAATACCTTAAAAGTGTGTAAGCATTCTTAAATACACTCGGGCCCCGAACTATGCTAAATGCTTAAATTTAAATTTCAAGACAAGATATTCCTGCTATGTCTGAGGGTTAACAAAATCTAAAATCTATTATAAGAATTTCAACTTAGTAAAATATCTCAGAAGATTCCATGTGATAGTAGATGATCCTGTTAGAGCTAAACAGAGTTGACAAGATTTAAAATTCTCAAATATATTTGATTCAATCAATTAACCATGGATATGTTAAATTAAAATTTTAACCGATATTTCAATCAAAATATGGTCATAATTTCAAAACAAATTGGCTTATATTGAATATTAATCAAAATGCAAAATTTAAAATATTATTGAGCTATAAATATTTAAGTGAAATTCAATATTAAAAACTTAAAGCTAAAAATTCAACTCGCTTTTCATAATTGTTTGTCGGAGGTGACAAATTAAGAAAACTCTAACTCACAAAAGAGCCAAAGTCAAATCAAGTATACAACTATTTACTTTCAAATAATCTGTTAAGAAGGACGGCACGTGTCCTCCTGAATGCGTGGCTCGGTCAAGAGTTCACATGATACAATTACAACCAGAGTCCTCGATGGGTTGCAACCATTATATTACCACGATCAGTCAGATGTTCCCACCCGCTTTGAGGATAGGGTATACTTGATTGGGAAAAGCTATATTAGGTAGACTTAAGCATATCTCACAAACATTACCCCAGGTCTACAAGAATTCTTGGGAGATGTAACTCATGTATTGATAAGGATTCTTCTAGTTGGATTGATTCCGACTAAAAAGGGACCACTACGACAACGGGATGGCTAAATCATGGGATCTAGATCGGGCGCGCCATCGTTCCCCCAACCATTCGCTTTAAGTTAAATATAATGAATTTCACAAATCTTAATTCCAAAATTTCACATGTCGCTATTATACGCCACGCATCTAATTTAACGACAAATTCTTAATTGAAAGTTCTCGATTGAGAGTAATTAACTGGTGCTTGCTATAAGAACGGAACAGATAAAGTCCTCACAAGATGAGGAATAAATCTCTGGGTAATATCTTATCTACTATTTCATCTGTCTTCTGAAAATTACATCAACACTTCAAATCACTCTCCTTGAACGATGCATGACCGCCGAGGATCCTTCAGTTATCACCTCTAACTAAGTGGACCATGGATCGACAACCCGTGATGATGGAACAGATCAGCACGTCATCATTCCTCCAACCATATGCTTCAAGTATAAAAAATGATGAATTTCATTAAATTTCAAATCCAAATTTTTGCTATTATATGCTAAGCAATTAGCAACCTATGACTAACCTTAATCGAAAGTTCTCTCTCACTGATTGGGGAGAGATAATTAACTATAAGTGCTTGCGCCTATAAGAAATTTGGAAAAATCTAAAGTCCTCTCTAAATGAGGACAAAATCTAGGTAGTGTCTTATTTATCCACTACAAACAATCATCTGTCTTCCGAAAATTTCGTTCGGCATAAAATCTAAACTCTCATTTCAATGAGAGGTCAAATTTTACAAACATTTATTCTTATGGCTTGTTGATGCCTCTCGCCGCCATGCTGAAATCTTTCATAGACAATGATAGAAGAGACATCTTGTTATGGCAACTGCCCCGCCACCACTAACTTTCTTAAACTTTATCAGTAGTCACTAGTCACTAATTTGCTGACATCATTACATGCAAAGTTCGGACGCAATGTTACATCTAAAACTTTATTGTGTATTGATACAAACATATTGTGAACACTAGTACATAGTAAAAATTCAAATATATCTCTATGCCCGGACTCCGCACGTAATAATATCTCGCCCGAAGGGATAAAATTTGTTATCCACTAAAGGCTAGATTTAAGTAGTCAACTTCCATGCATTGGCGCCTTAGAACTATGTCAATTTTTATCTAGGCTGATATCTCACTAATTTTGATGCATCTATTGTTGGCTATGCCAATGTCAACCTTTTCAATGGATCTCTCTGCACTATCGATTAGGTTGGTCGCTGATTTACATGCGCAGTCCTTTCACCACATCAGCTGTCACCTTATAAATACGTGAATCTCGAATGGCTTGAGGTTACAAAATTTTAGTTTGTAACTGTTTCATGATCTTCTCCTAAATTCTCGCTTTCTACTGCTGTCAACTCCCTAAAATATTGTCAATATCAGCGATGGTTTTTTTTTTTTATTTTTTTTATTTTTTTATATTTGAGAAAATTTAATCATGAAGTCATATATAAAATATATGCAAAAACTTAAATCTAAGCTGTTAATTGACATGCTAAACTCTTAAAATGATTTGAACATCAGCAATACTATTCTGAGTTCCTTTTGCTTAGTGTTTTATCTCCTTCAATGAACCATCCAACTAGTCTGCTTTCTTCAGTGTTACTGGACTAAATTTTTATATTAAACTTAATTAAAAGCTTAATTAATTAAAGAAGCACGGAAAATAAAAAATTTAAAAATAGGCATAGTCTATTGAACGTCACTTGCGAGATCCATATCGCCGAAGCTCAACCGAAGTCTGAGTTAAATTTTTTAAAAAAATAAATTGGCATAGTCTTAATATTTTTCCTATATCAGACTCATCCGGGGTCGGAATCGAGTGAGCTTAGTATCGTTAGAAACATGACTAAATTCCCCACGACTTTCATGTTGACAAAAATTTGTCATTCCATCCTTGAAAGCCAGCTGCAACGCCAGAAAATCACGACGCAGAATAAAAATATTAGCATAGCCGTAGAATTTTGCTAGTATCGATCCTCATAGAAATGACATGGTATCGTAAACGCAATTCCCACGACTTTCATGCTGACAAAAATTGACAAATTTAGCCCGATACATCACAATTTGTGCCAAAATTTTCAACTATGCACTACAATTTATGAGCGACAAAAACTCAAATAACCTAATCAAATCTTAGATTTTGTCAACATGAAAGAGAATGCCATTATGTTTTCAACGATACAAAAGCTCACTGATACACGGATGAATCCGATCAAAAATATTGAGAAATTTTTTTTTTAAAGTCGCTCATTGCCGGTTTAACGAACTGATTGACGCTACCGTTGATGTCACGTCAACACAAATTACCCGTTCAACAGACGATTATACATATTTTTAAAATTTTTATTTTTTTATACTTATTTAACCAATTAAAATTTTAATGAGACTTAATATAAAATTTTAGTCTTGTTACTCTTCCTCCGACACCTAATGACTCTTTCTCATGAGCTGCCAACTCCATTTAAAGCGACAATAGAGGGGTAGCCAACCTGTAGGATGATTTAGGGCTTCTTGAGGGCATCTTTGGAAGCTCATAGAGGTGATTAAAAATAATTAACACATCATTAAATCAATATTTTATCAAATTTTTTAACAATATGCTTATTAAATTACAAACTAATATACTTAATAGTAAGTGATAAGATGACAAAATAACGAATGGTCAATGAAGGCCACATGATGATCGAAGATGATGACTAATCGGCCTGAATTAACTGGATAGCTGTGGCCGGCTGACGATTATGCGGAGGATTTTAAGCTTTAGAACTCTCTCCCTCATATGAGAAAAGGGGATATTTATAGAGGATACGCTCTATAAATACATGCAAAAACCGAACCACTCATCTCCATCGGACGGCTCATACTGATTTCCTTGATCATATGATGTATTTTGTGTATTTGAATGCTCAAAAGTCGAATTATGAGATCTGTAATCCGCCGAGACGCCGACACTATAAACACTAACGTTGAGTTATTTTGAGATTTAACCGACATCCTAAATTTAAAGGATATTTTAAGTGTTTGATCTCAGCCAAATGGATCATATTTTAGCATCAAGATTCATGCTTCGACTAATAGTATTTTAAGTGTCATATCACTTAAATACATAAATAAACAAAATAACTTTTAGATTAATTCATTTAAAAGATGAATTTTTAATTAAAGTTGCTCATTTATATAAAAAATATATATATGAACAAATATTGAGCTATTCTTCACCCCCACAATTTACACTCCGCACATGTGTAACCACAAGTGCAGAACATGCAGCCCTGCACAGTTAAAATATCTTACAAAGTTGTACTGATTCTACACTTCATCACGAGATTCAAGCAACAGCGTTGAACTGAAAAACGGATACAGAAAGTTGCTTTCTGCTAATAAATTGGTGAGAGTTAATTCAAGAGAGGCGTAACATGCAAACTTCAATACAACACTGGTGATAAGTATTAACATTTGAGCCAATTTACTGATAAACTCTCACAAATAATAATATATGTGTAAGATTTGAATTTAAAATCTCTTGATTGAACGGTTAAACTCTTAACCGCCAAGCTAAGTTGCATTTCAAAAGTGAGAAGTTTATACCTCAAGTTTAAACCAAACCACAATAATGTATGAATACCATAGAATCAGTGCTTCAGAGAATAAGTGATTAAAACTAATTAGAAGAAGATCAGAACCTAATGAGCACAATTAACAGAAGCAATGCAGCATAACTCGCATCATACCGAAACAGAGAACAAGATTGATTCTCATTAACTCATCCTATGACCGAACACAGTTTGGCTTATTCGAAGAACAAATCCAACTTTATGAAATGATAACTTGAGACGGATTCAAACATAAACAACCAAAAACAAACAACTAATTGAACTTATTTCAAGCTACATTATAACAAGAAAGCATTTGCAACAAGGGAATAACTTCGAACACTTAGAGGACGTCACGAAGAAGGAGGTTGATGCCAAACGATGCGGAGCAAAAGATAAGCCCAAGCAGCGCCAGAAAGTTCACACCTCTGCATGGAACCGAATATAAATCATTAGAGAAGGTATAAAAGATTCCAACTTTAATTTGGAAAAAGAAGAAATACCCAAACTTGAGCCGATTCTCGGGAACTCCGGAAGCGTATCCCTTGAAGTAGAAGAAGCGAGCGACGCTGTAGAAGAGTCCGAGCGCGGAGGCAACGAGCGAGTGCTGGATCCCGCCGAGCAACAGCGTCACGAAGAACACCGGCATGTATTCAATTGAGTTCTGGTGTCCTCTCTGCCAAGCAGAATGAAACTCGCGTCAAAATGTAATCAAATTCACATCTTTAGACGACCAGTGATGAAATTGTGGAACGGATACATACCTGGACACAATTGAAGAGCTTGGCATCCTTGTTCTCGGATTCCAACGCGTAGAGTGCAGGGTATGGCACTTTGTACCTGATTTCAGGGATTTTGTAGATTGAGTATAGAGGGAAACAGTAAGAGATGAGGCGAAAGGAAATGAAATCAGGAAAACAATTACTTCTTCCGGGCTTTTCCCACTTGAACGCCCATCCACAGATTGAGGAAGGCGTAGAGAACGAGCACCAACACAACGTAGCCATACTCGCTCGGGATATCGATCGCCACTGCCATGCTGTTCTCTTCTTCTTCTACTCTCTCTCTCTCTCTCTCTCTCTCTCTCTCTCCCTCTCTCTCTCGGTGGCCTGAGAATGAATACCTAGCTCTCTAATGCGAACTCTTTGATTCGACTTGTTTCATTGCTCTCCGGCCCTCTTAGTTATTTATTTATAGGGAAGTGATCAGACCTCCTAGATTATTATATAGAAATTAAATATGTTTAGTTTCTTATTCTATCAAAAAATGAATTTAAAATAATTGAATTAGACTCGCCAATATTATAATTAAAATAATTTTAAATTATCAGCCATAAATTCTATGCCTATTGTGCGAAAGGAAATTAACAGCTAAGAGATTAATAGTAAGCGTGCATTTGTTTTCTTGTAATCTTACTTTAATCATATCCTAAGAAAAAAATGCTATCAGAATATTAATAGCAAATTTTAGGATAAATGATGACCAAATTTATTTTTGATAGATTTAATATAAATTTTAATGATTAATCATATATTATGCTATCCTAAAACCATTCCAATAATTAGTTAACCCATTTTAATCATATTTAAATTAACAAATGCTAACCTAAATTTTCCTCTATATCTATCCTTTAGTGGGTTGTGAATGGCTCAAATAAAAATTATATCAGAATAATTTGTTGAAGTAATTTTTGTTAAAATAATAAATTCAAATGTTTAAAAAACATAAGACAATTTTTTAAAGTTAGATGGCATTAGGAAAAAATGAATTCATAATATTGTATTTGATTCTAGTTAAATATCTTTTAATTTTGAATCTTTATTTTTATCATTATGAATAAATTACACTAAAATATTATGATACATTTTCTTAAAGGGGGATTTACATACATACCACATTAAACATCAATATTTAATATTTAACACCTAAACTTATCATTTTACAATTTTAACACAAACATTCTAACACAACAAAATTACCACTTTCCGTTCTCCCCCGTAAGTATTCGATCCCGATTCGACTTTTAAATTTTTAACCTCTCTATTTTCTGGTTCTATATTTGATCCGATTTTCAGAACCTTGAATATCTCACTAATTTTGATGTAAGTATTGTTAGCTATGCCCATGTCAACCTTTTCAATGGATCTCTCTGCACTATCGATTAGGTTGGTCGCTGATTTATACGCGCAGTCCTTTCCTCACATCTGCTGTCACCTTATAAATACATGAATCTCGAATGGCTTGAGGTTACAAAATTTTAGTTTGTAACTGTTTCATGATCTCCTAAATTCTCGCTTTCTACTGCTGTCAACTCCCTAAAATTGTCAATATCAGCGAGGGGGTTTTGTTTATTTTTTTATATTTGAGCAAATTTAATCATAAATTTATATATAAAATATATGCAAAAACTTAAATCTAAGCTAAACTCTTAAAACGATTTGAACATCAGCAATACTATTCTTAGTTCCTTTTGCTTAGTGTTTTATCTCCTTCAATGAACCATCCAACTAGTCTGCTTTCTTCATTGTTACTAGACTAAAATTTCATATTAAGCTTAATTAAAGCTTAATTAATTAAAGAACATGAAAATTAATTTTAAAATAAAGATAGCTTATGAACGCCACTTACCGACGCCATTCGTGGCGTTAGTACCGCTTAACAACGATTATATCGAGTAAATTTTTTTAAAATAATTTACAGCCTCAATATTTTGCTTTCAGACGACATCCGCGGTAATCGAGTGAAAGCAGATCGTTGAAACTAATTTTTTTCATTTATTTTCATGTTGAAAAATTGCATTCCAGGAATGGTAAGCCATCATTTAAGCGCGGTATTATGGCGATGAATTAATTAGCATGAAGTACAAATTATGATTGATTTTGTGAAGGAAAAATTTCAAGAACTGATTAATTTTTTTACACATAAAGTCGTGAGAATCTTATGAATGATACTAAATTTACACGATGATGGATGATCGACGAAATTGACAGATATTTATAAATTAATTTTTAATAATCAATTGATAAAGATATAACGCAACACAAAACGCCAGTTCATCAAATTATACCTATTTTTAAAATTTTATTTTTATAGTTATTTAACCAATTAAAATTTTAATGAGACTTAATATAAAAAATTAGTCATGTTACTCTTCCTCCGACACCTAATGACTCTTTCCCATGAGCTGCCAACTCCATTTAAAGCGACAATGGAGGGGTAGCCAACCTGTAGGATGATTTAGGGCTTCTTGAGAGCATCTTTGGAAGCTCATAGAGGTGATTAAAAATAATTAACACATCATTAAATGAATATTTTATCAAATTCTTTAACAATATGCTTATTAAATTACAAACTAATATACTTAAATACATAAATAAACAAAATAACTTTTAGATTAATTCATTTAAAAGATGAATTTTTAATTAAAGTTGCTCATTTATATAAAAATATATATATGAACAAATATTGAGCTATTCTTCAGCCCGACAATTTACACTCCCCACATGTGTACCACAAGTGCAGAACATGCAGCTCTGCACAGTTAAAATATCTTACAAAGTTGTACTGATTCTACACTTCATCACGAGATTCAAGCAACAGGGTTGAACTGAAAAACAGATACAGAAAGTTGTTTTCTGCTAATAAATTGGTGAGAGTTAATTCAAGAGAGGCTTAACATGCAAACTTCAATACAACACTGGTGATAACTATTAACATTTGAGCCAATTTACTGATAAACTCTCACAAATAATAATATATGTGCAAGATTTGAATTTAAAATCTCTTGATTGAACGGTTAAACTCTTAACCGCCAAGCTAAGTTGCCTTGCACAAGTGAGAAGTTTATACCTCAAGTTTAAACCAATCCACAATAATGAATGAATACCATAGAATCAGTGCTTCAGAGAATAAGTGATTAAAACTAATTAGAAGAAGATCAGAACCTAATGAGCACAATTAACAGAAGCAATGCAGCATAACTCGCATCATACCGAAACAGAGAACAAGATTGATTCTCATTAACTCATCCTATGACCGAACACCGTTTGGCTTATTCGAAGAACAAATCCAACTTTATGAAATGATAACTTGAGACGGATTCAAACATAAACAACCAAAAACAAACAACTAATTGAACTTATTTCAAGCTACATTATAACAAGAAAGCATTTGCAGTAAGGGAATAACTTCGAACACTTAGAGGACGTCACGAAGAAGGAGGTTGATGCCAAACGATGCGGAGCAAAAGATAAGCCCAAGCAGCGCCAGAAAGTTCACACCTCTGCATGGAACCGAATATAAATCATTAGAGAAGGTATAAAAGATTCCAACTTTAATTTGGAAACCAAAAGAAGATTTAAGTATAAAAAGAAAAGAAGAAATACCCAAACTTGAGCCGATTCTCGGGAACTCCGGAAGCGTATCCCTTGAAGTAGAAGAAGCGAGCGACGCTGTAGAAGAGTCCGAGCGCGGAGGCAACGAGCGAGTGCTGGATCCCGCCGAGCAACAGCGTCACGAAGAACACCGGCATGTATTCAATTGAGTTCTGGTGTCCTCTCTGCCAAGCAGAATCCGAAATTCGCGTCAAAATGTAATCAAATTCACATCTTTAGACGACCAGTGATGAAATTGTGGAACGGATGCATACCTGGACACAATTGAAGAGCTTGGCATCCTTGTTCTCGGATTCCAACGCGTAGAGTGCAGGGTATGGCACTTTGTACCTGATTTCAGGGATTTTGTAGATTGAGTATAGAGGGAAACAGTAGTAAGAGATGAGGCGAAAGGAAATGAAATCAGGAAAACAATTACTTCTTCCGGGCTTTTCCCACTTGAACGCCCATCCACAGATTGAGGAAGGCGTAGAGAACGAGCACCAACACAACGTAGCCATACTCGCTCGGGATATCGATCGCCACTGCCATGCTGTTCTCTTCTTCTTCTTCTTCTTCTTCTTCTTCTCTCTCCCTCTCTCTCTCGGTGGCCTGAGAATGAATACCTAGCTCTCTAATGCGAACTCTTTGATTCGACTTGTTTCATTGCTCTCCGGCCCTCTTAGTTATTTATTTATAGGGAAGTGATCAGACCTCCTAGATTATTATAGAAATTAAATATGTTTAGTTTCTTATTCTATCAAAAAAATGAATTTAAAATAATTGAATTAGACTCGTCAATATTATAATTAAAATAATTTTAAATTATCAGCCATAAATTCTATGCCTATTGTGCGAAAGGAAATTAACAGCTAAGAGATTAATAGTAAGCGTGCATTTGTTTTCTTGTAATCTTACTTCTTAATCATATCCTAAGAAAAAAAAATGCTATCAGAATATTAATAGCAAATTTTAGGATAAATGATGACCAAATTTATTTTTGATAGATTTAATATAAATTTTAATGATTAATCATATATTATGCTATCCTAAAACCATTCCAATAATTAGTTAACCCATTTTAATCATATATATTAACAAATGCTAACCTAAATTTTCTTCTATATCTATCCTTTAGTGGGTTGTGAATGGCTCAAATAAAAATTATATCAGAATAATTTGTTGAAGTAATTTTTGTTAAAATAATCAATTCAAATATTTAAAAAACATAAGACAATTTTTTAAAGTTAGATGGCATTTGGAAAAAAATTAATTCATAATATTGTATTTGATTCTACTTAAATATCTTCTATTTTTGAATCTTTATTTTATCATTCTGAATAAATTACACTAAACTATTATGATACATTTTCTTAAATGAGTCATATGTCTTTATTGTTGAATTGATTTTCAATTGATCATTATTATAAATAAATAAAGTTAAAAAATAAAATTGAATTAATTAAGATTGAAATTCATTCGAGCCCTTTTTTTTGAGTTAAACTAATTAATATAAATTTTATAGGACTGATTTCATTAAATTATATTTTAATTTAATTTATTTAAAATTTTTATTTATCTTAAAATAAATAAAAATTGGATTTGGACATAAAATTGTAAACCTAATATTTTTTCTCAATTTTATAGTTTAAGATATATCATATATAACTTATTTTTTTGAGTTAAACTAATTAATATAAATTTTATTGGATTGATTTCATTAAATTATATTTTAATTTAATTTATTTAAAATTTTATTTATCCTAAAATAAATAAAAATTGGATTTGGACATAAAATTGTAAAACTAATATTTTTTTTCTCAATTATATAGTTTAAGATATATCATATATAACTTATTTTCATTATATTCGATCTAAATTTAATCAAGGCAAATTTTTTCATATTAAATTAATTTTTAAATAATAAAATTAATAATTAATTAAAAAATGATATTTATTATTATTTTTTTTAAAAAATTTGACTTGGCTTTCTCCTTTTCTTGAGATCTCAGGGTTCGAAGATTCTCCAGAAGCTTCAGCTTCCTACCCATCAAGAAAAGTTTTAGTGTGATGATCTTATCGATGACGCGACTTTCTCTATCTTTAATGTTTTAGGCAGCCGACGACTTCAGCGAAAAGATAAGATACTAAAATGTAAATGATATTTATATTTATTATAGATTAATAAAAAACATAAACAAAATTTTGTTAAACGAAGCTGGTCATTCCGGCGTGGCTGGAAATATTATATTTGTTTAAATTTGGTTTGTCTATTCAACGCTATAATGCTAAATTAATTGATTTAAAAAATTTATTTATGAAGTTATTCTATAGATCTATGATTTAAGAAGAGGTTATTTTTAAATTAGGTATAATCTAATCTTAATTAGTAATTTAAGCATTAATTTTTTTTCGTGATTTTAGGAAGCACAGAGAGAGAGAGAGAGCCGTTTTATTAACTTTTTTTTAATTAATATAATTATTTAAAAGTATTTAAAATATTTAAAATATATAATTTAAAAATATTTTTATAAAATATTTAATAACTAAATATTTATATATTTAGTTATTAATTTATATATATATATATATATATATATATATATATATATATATATAATTAAAATATATATTTTAAAATCTTTTAATTATATATAAAATTTATAAATTTATTTAATAATTTTTTTTTAATTAATATAATTATTTAAAATATATTTTTTGTTAATTTTTGTTAATAAATAATTTTAAAAATATATTTAAAATATAAAATAAATAATTTTTTAATAAATAAATAAAGAAAGGGATAAATTATATAAATATTTTATAAATTATAAATAAAGTAATTATATATATATATGTATATATATAACAACATATATATTATATCTTATATTATATATATATGTTATATATATATATATATATATATATATATATATATATATATATATATATATATTTATAAATATTTAGTTATTTATATTTAAATTATATAAATATATTTTTTAATATATAAATAATTTAAAATATTTAAAATATATAATAAATAAATAAATGATTATTTTATATATGATCTATTTATTTAATTAATATTTATTTATTTAAAATATATAATTTTAACTAAATAAATAAAATTTAAATTATATAAATATTTATGTTATATTTTAAATATTTATTATATATATATATATATAAGATTAAAATAATTTATAAATTTTATTTTTTTTTAATTTTATATATTTTAATATTTTAGATTATATATATAACTTGAAATATTTATATAAATTTAAATATGTAAATATTAAATAGATTTTATAAAATATAAAATATGAAATATAAAATATAAATATAAATATATAAATAATATATATGTATATATATGTATATATATAATATATATATATATATATATATATATATATATATATATATGCTTTAATAATTAATATGTAATATATATATATATATATAATATAATACCATATATATATATAATATGTATGTATCTAACTTATAAATATTTATATATTTATAAAATATTTTATTTTATTCCTTTCTTTTTTTTGTTAAAAAATAATTTATGTATATTTTTAAATCTTTTTTACGTTATATATAACTTAAAATTTTTATATTTAAATATATAATAATTAAATTTATAAATAAATAAAATATAATAATGTATGTAAAATATAATGATTTTGTTATATAATTTATAAAATATTTATATTTTTCTATTTCTTTATTTGTTTATTAATTATTTATTTTATGTTTTAAATAAAACTATATATTAACAAAAATTAATAAAACAATAAAATAATTATAATTAATATAAAATTATTAAATAATTTTTTAAATTTATATATCTAATTAAAATATTTTAAATTATATATTTAATTATATATATATAAATAAAAAAAATTAATAACTAAATATATAAATATTTAATTAAATATTTATAAAATATTTTTAAATTATATATTTTGAATATTTTAAATAATTATATTAATTAAAAAATTTAATTAAACTTCTCTCTCTCCCCGTGATTCCTAAAACCACAAAAAAAAAAAAAAATTAAATTCCACCAGTCGTCGTAGATCGTGGACATTTGGTGCAATTAAAAATGTCAATTCATTCGGCGAAAGCCTGCTTCATTTCTTAAAAAAAATTTCAAACTAACTATTAATTAAGATTAATTATGCCTAATTTAAAAATAAAGCCATTAAGAACACGATAAGTGGAGGTGTCAAATTAATTATTCGATAACTTATGACCATTTCGAAAAAATTTGGATTGGGTTCGCAGAATAATTTGAGGCGTTCGGGTTGAAAATCAGCTCATTTGATTTTTTGTAGTTGGCCACGAAATCTTCGATTTTGGCCGTCAATTCGATTTGACTCATGAACCGAATTCCTTTTTCATTTGACTTCGATTTGACTCAAATTTGACGATTTGACTTAAATTATAAATAGATCATTGATTATTGTCAATCGGGTTCGTTGGTTATTTTGACGATTTAATGCGGGTTGAGTTCGGAAATCGAAAGGAATTGTGAAGCGACCCTATAGACAAATTTATACCTTCATTCGTAAGAACGGAAATCTGTAGTGTCCCATATGTTTGTACACGATGCATATATATATATATATATATATATATATATATATATATATATATATATATATATATATATATATATATATATATATATATATAATTAAAAATATTAAAAATTAGAAAGAATATGTGTGTTGTTTATTATAAATAATTTAATTAATATTATATAAAATATTATATAAATAATTTATTATTATTTAAGTTGTAAAATAATTTAAGACTTTAGAGAATGAGATGTAGATATGAAAGATGATATAATAAAAAATATTTATTATAAATAATTTAAATTATGAAAATTACAATCACATTTATAAATTAAGAATTCATAATAAGTTTTATTCATTAAAATTATTAAAATACTATATATATATATATATATATATATATATATATATATATATATATATATATATATAAATTTTTTATGATTAAATAATTTATCTTTTTTATTATTTTAATATTTACTAAATTAATTTATATATATGTTGACCTCTATGTAGATAAGCAATGAAGTTAAGTCAAATTTGAAAATGAACGGAAGGAAATCATCTAAATCAATTTCAAAATTTGGGCGTCGAAAATAGTAAAGCACTCCGTCGATGAAGACTTTATCAGCGTTGAATCGGCGAATATAAACATTGCACAACTAGATGATCATCCGATCAGTCGTCGGACACTGCATCTATCGGAGAAGCTATAAAGCGCCTCGTTTAAAATTGATTGCGTCGTTAAAATGAAAATATCAATCTGTCTGATTGTTCACTCAATTACAAGTTTCATGAAAATCGAGGAGAACAAAGTGACGGCGTCGTTTTGGTGACTTTATTGTGGATTGAGCCAAAACCCGATTTGAATTGCGTCATTCGTTCAAAATATCAGAATAACTTTGAATCGATATATATATATATATATATATATATTGATTATCTAATCATATCGTTGCAAAATTCATATTAAATTTGATTACTCAATTTAAAAGTCAATTTAAAATCCCTAATATAACCTTAAGCCCTAACTCCACTCTAATGAACCTAAACCGGCCTCGGTTCTGACCGTTCTCGTGCGGTTCCCTCGCACAAGGCTCCTCCACTGGTTCATTCTCCCTTCCTCTTCTACAATCGCATGAAGGAACCCTCGAGCCACCACTCCCGCTCTTCACGCGTGAATATCAACCATTCCCCTTTCTCCTTTCCTCCCTCCATCCCAACCAGATGGGTTCTTCCTCTTCATCATACGAAAATCAAGGTTTCTCTCCTTCCTCTCCGATTTATCTTCATTCAAAATCGAAGTAGGGTTTCTTTCTCTCCTTCTTTTTCCTCTTTCCTTTTTCCCGCATTTCTCCCTAGCCGAAAATTACCCTTCTTCTTCTCCCTTTTCTTTTCTTTTCCCTTTTTTTTTCCCATTTCTCCCTCCAAACAGAAAATGATTCTTATTCCTCTTTCTTCATCTCTTCTTCATCTTCTTTCTTTCCCCCTCAAAAGTCAAAATTGAAAATAACTTCCCTCATTCCCTCATAAAGCTAATCCAAAATTTCATTTTCCTACATTTCTCAATCTGATTTCCCCTTATATCTATTCTCTTTTGCTACAATCTCTTTCTATAGAGAACATTATTAGGTGGTTCTTCATTCTGGCGTCGCCTTTGCATTACGCTTGATTTTATTCCAGAAATGGGAGAAAGAACATCGTCGTTAAATTTTCTCGGTTTTCGGCATCTCCATCATCCTTCCAACCTTTCTCTTGAGTGCGAAGAGGAACATCATTAAGCGGGTTCCCTCTTGGATTCAGCATGCAATTTGTCCTTTTGTCGATATAGCGTCAAAATTTAACATGTGGGATCAATGTGATGTGGATATATATACTTGTGTTTTCTGCAGTTTGAAGGCCTCGTTGCTCATTTATGCGAGATGAAAAATCGCACTACGCAGCATACTCATTAAAGGCGTCTAGTAAATTACTCAGTTAGATGTCATAACAAAATCTTTTTAAATTTCAAAATCTTGTGACTTTAAAAAAAAATGAAAATAAAGAATCAACTTAAGAATGTTAAGCAAGGAAACCTAAAATAAAATTCAAATTAAAACAAACAATAAAAGGAGGAAAAATAACATAAAACAAACACAAAAGTAAAACAAAAGGGGTAAAATCAATCTATGTTGAAAACCCATAAAATTTTTTAACCCCTCTCTTTTAAATATTCCAACTCCAACTCTTCAAACAAATGGAATGGAATATAAGACCCCCCTCTTGGCCTTATTTATAGGAATTAGAAGTGGTAGTGAAGGACCCCTTTCAAAAAAAAAGCTTAAAAAATTTGAATAAGTCTCTATAGTAGTATTATAACTCCAATGCAAGCACTTAAAATTTTGATATTCAAAGTTTATTTAATACCTAATTAAAGTAAGCATTTGCATGGATGGATCCTATGAATTTGAAGGTTGAATTGAAAAAGAAAATATATCTATATTCATAATATGGGTCAATTGATACTCTTGAAATATCTAGGGATATTTCAACCCATAATCTTATGTAAAAATATGAAACAAATCAAATGAAGGACCTTCAAAAGGAGGAATCAACTTAAATATTATTGATTCATAAGTAACTCGAGGATAAATCTTCTTTTAAAATAACAAATTAAACTATCTTTTGAATCTATAGCTTCAAAACATATAATGCCACCGGATTAGCAACGTTGCATACAAGTGATAGAAGGTGTTAATTGAGGCATTCTTAAATAAACCCGCATGGGCCTTGACACTGCGCTGAATATTTAAATTCAAGTGTCTAAGGATGCTGTGCGGGTTGCTTCTCGGTTTAGTCTTAGGATTGGGTCCGGGTTAACAAAACATCAAAATCAATTATGAGAATTTCAACTTGATGAAATATCTGAGAAATTGATTATGTCAAGTGACAGTAAATCTAATCCACTGTTAGTAGTTAAATAGAGTTGACAGGATCTAAAGCTCTTAAAAATAGTCAAATTAATCAAATTTTCAAATCAAATTAACTCAAATTAAATATCAATCTAAAAATTATTTAAATGAAATTCAATTATTAAAAGCTTTAAACAAAACTCAATCTATCCACCTTCCACAATTATTTGTGAGAGATGACAAATTAAGAAAACTCTAGCTCACGATGCCAAATCAAGTGTTCTATTATTCTCTCAACCAATCTCATTACGTAAGGATTGGCGGTGTTCTGACCATGGCTTGGCTAGTAGGCTCCATAGATAATCGATTATAACCTCCTGATCGGTGGTTTTGAGTTAGGCTCCATTATATTACGATCGGCCGTATATGCTCCCCAATGGCTCCCCTTTGAGTTGTGAATCATGGGTATACTTGATAGGAAAAATAACCCTCGTAAGGTAGACTTAAGATTATCTCTTTGACAAACACCACCCCATGTCACAATTTCTTGGGACGTAACCCTGTGGATAAGGATCCTTGGTGAGGTTGGGTCGATTTCCTCCCTCGACATTGAAGGGACCATGACTGGATGGAAACCATGGGATCTAGATCGAGCACATCATCATTTCCCCAACCATCCGGTTTAAGTTAAAATAATGAATTTCATAAATCTAAAATTTTTAAAACTCCGTGTGATGCCACTATACGCTACACATTAAGCGATTTAATGACTAGCCTTAATCGAAAGTTCTCTCTCACTTATTGAGAGGTGTAATTAACTATAGGGGCTTGCGCCTATAGAACACCTGGAACCAGATCTAAAGTCCTCACTAAATGAGGATGAAATCTATGGATAATGTCTTATCTACTATTCCATCTACCTTCTAAATTATACCGATGCTTTAAATCACTCTCTTCAAATTATATTTATTGAGAGGTCGGTGACAAATTTTTAAAGCCCACAGATTCTAGCAACTCCGCTGGGGACATGATTCTCTTTCCATTTTTGGCTAGTCATATATGTGTTATAGTAGCAACAAGATATTTGAAAATTCAAAACAAAAATAGTGATTTAATGTGTAATAAATTCAAATTACCAATGTATGAGACTCTATATGAATGAATTATTATAGAGTACATCTTTATTATATTATTATTTTGTTTTATAGTGCCTCTCCATCTTGAAAGTATGGGGTGAAATAATAATTAATTAATAATTCCTCTTCGGAACAATTAAGAAGAAGAAATGTTGACACAGAGCTATGATTCCTTCAAATGACTGGTGAATAAGCGATCTTTGCCACTAGAGTATTCCTACCCACAATGCTTTGACAACAAAGTGGTAAAGAGAATAATCTGGAAAATAAGCTCCTTTTACACCGTCAGCTCCATACAGAGGAGATAGCATGGCTCTTGGGAATACATAAGTTCTCAAAGTTCAATGTAGAGGCTTAATGAAAAGAAGATTTCAGAAACTTGTTGATGAAAATAGAAGCTCCACCAAGAAAGTTGTCATCTCTTACGTAAGTATAGCTGAGAATAGCTTCCATGGTGAGCATGAGCATGTGGTACAAAGAATCTGTATGAAAAGGTCTAAAAGGGTAAAACAAATATGGAGAAGCCCAATGAAACTTTGAATAATGAAGAGGTGTAACATCGATACATATACAATCTGCCTCAAAATAACTCATGATGGATACCCAAGAAGAGATATTGATAAAACAAGATGGTGACATCCTCTTGGGATCCATCATCAATCAAATTCACCCAAAGAAGAGGTTGACTTTGATCAGTCATTTTGGTGAGTATTTGTTCCCATTGAACCAGAGATCACGAAAACGTGATCAAATTCATGTGCAAGAAGGTGATGAAGAACACTATGGAAGTGGAAGTTGTCTATAGAGATATAGATGAACTCTCTCTTCGGCCCATCAGACAACACAAACTTCGGGGAACTTCAACTTGGTGATATTTATGAAGAAGAGTCATCAAAGAAGTAAATAGAAAATGAATCTTTCTTTGAAGAGAAGAAGAAGAAGAAGAAAGAAGAAGAAGAATGGATAAGGATATTGAATATTTATTTGGTTGGAAATGATCGACATGGTACATGCTTTTATAATCAATGTCATGGACAATAGATAGCTATGAATGCATAAGGAGAAGGATAGTCAAGCTCTTCCCTTGAAGATGAGTAAGGAGCATAACATCAACAAGAAATAGGAGAAGAAGAAGAGCCTGTACTGAATGATGTCATGTCACTAGCTAGAGAGCAAAGAAAAATGCAGCGTCAAATGAAAGTCAAAGATAAAAAAATTGCACTTGGATGAATGACATGATGGTACAAATGAATATCATGATGGAGATATTGCAAAGAATATCACATCAAGTACACTATTTTGTCGCTAATCAACAGTAGCGAATAATGCAACCCTACCACTAGTCTGGTACCTCAAGCTCCTACATGTACCATTACAAAGGAATGAAGTTAACCAATTACCTTTTCAATCAATAATTCAAAATATGGCTAGCACATCGAGAATGGTAACAACTTCTTAATTGAAAACTATAATCAATGAAGAGATAAAGCGGTCATAGCCTGGCAAGGCGAAAAAATTTGGTGTAAGTGCTCTTACCTATGAATATGACCAAGTGTCATACAAAATGTTACTTAGTGCCAAAATTTAATACTTATGGGCTTGTAATAAGCAAGAATATCTAATTTAAGGCTACTTGTGATAACAAGGAGGAATGATGCACTACTTTTATGTCTTCATTAGTAACCTTAACCTTATGCTTTCAAATGGATCTTGAATTGAATGATTCAATTAAAATTTGAATTAGAGACTATATTTGTGAAGAGGTTCTATTGAGAAAATCACAATCGCTGACCTTGCCTTACTGAAAATGAGAAAAGATGAGTCAGTGATAAAAATAAAGGAAAACATCCAATGTATAATGATGATAAGGGAAAGAAACTTATCTATTATAATCCACTACCAAAATTGGTATTAGGAGGCAATGATAAACCTTGGACTTTCCAAGTGGTGGGGAGCATCCAAAACAAGCGACATGAGATGATGAATGAATGCGGCCATCTCTTAAGGAAAAGATGAATAAAAGATTATTCTTTTAGAAGAAGATGTAGCTAAATTATTTCTGACAAATTAAAGATGGTTTAATTACTAAAATTAAAAGACTTGAAGAGAATTTGATCAAGTTAGTAATCCAAATTATTGTCTATCATCATGAAGATCAATCACATTATTGTTATGTCTTCAAGATTGGTTAGAAAGGTATCGGGTGAATTTAAAATATACATCTAGTCAAAAGAGTCTATGATGATAATTCGTCCTCTTACATCATCCATCAAAGACAAATAAATCGATTGAATGAAATAGTCTCAAAAGCTGTGAAAATGTTGAAGCAGCTAAAAGGCGTCCCTAGTGTTAAGTGAAAATCACCACTTAAACCTATATTAGACTTAAAATAAATGCCTAAACCAAGTATTTGGGCTTCTCCTGCGATTACTTCATCCGCAAAAGATGAATAGTCTACTAAACACGCCTCATAAATTAAGAAGTAAGAAAAGAAGATCAAGAAGAGAACTACAACTCAAAGATTATTAACAATCTAGAGGAGTATCACCAGCCAACAAAGCAACCATTTAGGATTACAGACTTCATGCCTAAACTTTGCATTATCAAATCAGATGAAGAAGATAATGGTAAATCTTGTATAGTAGAGACATGCCGAATCATTCATGTGATATCAGATATTCTTCAACATCAATTACTCCAAAATGACAAGGGTAGTCAGATAGACTCACCAACCAGTCAAAATTCTTATCAGGAAAGCAAGAAGAGCATGAGGAGTTAACATCTGAATTTTGTTTAATGACTTAGCAAGATGATAACAGTTCAGATGAAGATCTATATTTTCTCGATGGAGAAGAGTCAGACTCATCAATATCATCACGTATGAAACGTATGATGTTAAGAGTCTAGCCCTTTTGGCCAATCCTCCAGAATAAGAAGAGAATTTGAAGAAACTACCTTTTAAGAAGAATCTGAGCAAGAAAAAGTTATTCAAGTTTAGTTGAGAAGTGATAAAGTCTTACCATCTTCATCAAAGAAGGAAAGATATAAATAAAGACAAAGGCAAATAAATTGAAGTCAATGAAGATATCATTTCCAAAAATCCTAGAATAAAGTCTAAATCAAGCGAAGATAGATTATAATATTCTATCACATCTGAGAAAAATCCCTGCACAACTGAGTGTGTATGAGGCTCTCTTAATGTCAAAAGATCTCTGAGAAACATTGATACATGCTCTCAAAGATCTGGAGAGTTATGAAGCCTACTTCGCTGAAAAATGCATGATTGAAGCATTGCAAACTCAAGATCTCCCAATAATCACATTTTCTGAAGAAGATCTTATGTTGGGAACAGCAAATCATAACCATCCTCTATATGTTATTGTAGAGAGTGATGGCATCTCGATTAGTGAATATTGATTGATCGGTTCTTCTCAATCTTATGAGTCTAAAAGTATTAAGAGGATTATCACTTGATATCCAACATCTTGGAGAGATAAGTTGATGGTTCATGGTTTCAATGAAAAGGGAGAAAACCCAGGTTCTTTTATCCTCGCTCAAGTTTTGGGATTTATATATAGGCCAAATTTCATGTAATGTCGATCGATACATCATTTAGAGCTCTTGGTTGATCATGGTGCATGAATATGGCATGGTCCCATCAACTATGTCAATGTGATTTAAGAGAAGAATTCAGAACTCTTGGCTACAATCATTCTCTCAATGAAGATCTATGAAGATGAAAATATTTCATCCTAAAGAGCCTAAGCCAAGAGCCTCTTGAAGCGGTATAGCATCCACTAAAGCAATTTCACAAAGTGAAGAGAAGAAGCAAGAAGGAAGAAGAAGAGAAGGCAAGACTCTCCCTAAAGCATGACGTTACACCTAAGTCAGAGAAGATTAGTTCCTCATTTGGGAAGTGAGACAAGAAGAAGAAGATATTCTATTAAACCTAAGAGAACTTTTAAACTTTCAAGAAAGTAAATTATGAAATAAGTGATTCTAATTGGATTATGATTTTGAATCTACTTATGAAAATAGAGTTAAAGATTGCATCAAGAAGAATAGCCTCACTTGGCAGTCGAGATGACTCACTCAAGTATACCCGTCCGGTAATACTTCAAAGAAATTACTCCAGGAAATTCATAACATTAAAGAATTGATAACATTCTATGTGCCTGTTGATGAGAGTGGTAGAAAGAACTCTATTTTATCAAGAGTCTCAACCTCACAATTTTGAGTAGCACCGCAACATAAAAATTATGATGAGATAGTGCCAAGAACCAATATACTATCCATAAAAATTATGAAGAATGATGCATAAGCTTAAAATTCATATTGGAACTACTAAACATAGAACTCAAATCTTTAATAGGATGTGGAGCCAAAGAAGTCCTCAAGCATCACGAAGAAGTGATAAGTTTATCACTAAAGGTCTTGGGTTCATCCACAAATCTCATCAAAATAGAGTTTGTTATAATATAATAGAAGGCGATCGAAACTAATAGTGAAGAAGATGATCTCCATGAAATTCTTCTTACAAATGATGAAGAAGTAGAAGCCGCTTGAAGAAATACAAGATGGTGGACAAATAGCTACTATGGATGAACTCGAAATCAACCTAGGAGATGAGGATGATCCCATCCAACTTTCGTGTGCCCTTACCGATGAGAAAGTTGAAGAGCTAAAAATGCTGCTTTGTGAATTCAGGGATTACTTTGCCTGGACATATTATAAAATTCCAGGCTTATCCCTTGATGTAGCAGTTCATAAACTTGTTAGTAAACTAGATGCGATGCCTATTAAGTAAGCTCCTCGGTGAATGAGATTGGAGATTGAAGAACAAGTAATTGTAAAACCTAAGAAGTTGATCGAAGCGGCTTTATTCGAGAAGAGAAGTATGCAAATTGGATAGCCAACATCGTCCCAATTAGGAAGAAGAACGGTCAAATCCATCTTTGCATTGAGGGACCTAAATAAGGTGCCAAAAGATGACTTTTCTTCAATATCGAACTACTAGTGGACAACTTCCATTTACATGTTCTATTCATGGATATCATCATTGGATATAATCAAATCAAGATGGCACGAAGAAGAAAAAATATACATGAGAACACCCAATGTATCTATTGCTACGGTCATGCCTTGATGAAAATCTACATACCAAGAGCCATGACGCATTTTTGATAAGTTGATTCACCAAAAGGTGGAATGTTATGTTGACGATTTGGTGGTGAAGAGCTTAAATGTGAAAATCACTTTGAAGGCTTAAGAATTGTATTGGAGAGAATAAAAAATATATGATCTTAAGATGAATCCTCTAAAATGTGCATTCGAGGTATCCTCTAGAAAATTTCTTGGGTACATTGTACGTCACAGATGAATTGAATTGATCCTACCAAAATCAAGGCAATTATGGAGATGCCTCCACCGAAAAGTTTGCGTCAGCTCCGTTCTTTACAAGGATAACTTGCATTCATCTACTAATTTATATCAAACTTATAAAGATGCTATCAATCATTCGCAAGGTTAATGAAGAAGGACGCTCCATTCAAGTGGGACAAGGGGTGCCAAGAAGCCTTTAATAGCATTAAAAACTACCTATTAAATCCATCAATCCTTGCAGTGCCTACTCTAGGGAAGCCCCTCATTCTATATATAATTGCATTAGAAGAGTCTCTTGGAGCATTATTGGCACAACACAATGAAGAAAGTAAAAAGAATGCTCTTTATTATATCAGTCGAAGATTAATAGGAGCAGAAATGAGATACTCTCCAATAGAGAAGCACTGTTTGGCATTGATCTTTGTAGTCCAAAAGCTTCATCATTATATATTATCTCATAAAATTACACTCATCTCAAGGATCGATCCGTTGAAGTACTTGATGATAAGACTAGCGTTGATAGGTCGCTTGGCAAGATGGGCAGTATTACTTTTACAGTTTGATATCACATACGTTCCATAGAAAGTAGTGAAGGGATAGTCTTAACAGATTTTCTAGCTACACACCCCATCTCGGTGGACTCTTTCCTTAATGATGATTTGCTTGATTAGCAGATTATGCTCATTCATGAAAGAAAAAAAATCACAAATTTTAGAAATGTACTTTAATGGAGCCTCATCGATCAAATAAGTCAAACCTCTAAATTTTCCAAGGGTAAGGGTAGGAATCAGCATCGTCTTCATAACACTAGAAGGAGGGATAATGAGGCGATGATATATGGGAGAGAACTAATAATGAAGTCGAGTATGAAGCATTAGTGGCAGGTCTTGAAGAAGCTATTTTCATAGGCATTCAAAACTTGCATATTTTTAGTGATTCTCAACTTATTATAAATCAAGTACTTGGCATCTATAAAATCAACAAGCTTGAGTTAGATTTCTATCACAAGTGAGTTCTCGAGCTTATAAAGTAAATACCAAATATCATACTAACTTGAGCCTCTCGATCTGAGAATAGCAAAGCCGACTGCTTAGCAAAACTAGCTAAAAAAATAACAAGTATGAATGGTGATTATGTCATGATCGACATATTTACTTGACAAGTTCTAGAGCCAATAAAGTATCAATCCTCATAAGTAGAGGGGTTACTAAATTCGACACAGCAGGATGTGACTCAGGTTGCTCCTCATAGTCTCCAAAATCAATAATGAGTTATACCAAGAAGAGCTAAGAATGATATTTATAGAAGAGCCACATGATTGGAGGCAACCCTTCATCGACTACTTCAAAGAAGAAAAATTACCAAATAATAAATCAATGGCAGCTCAAATCGAGAAGAGAATGTTTCGTTATGCTTTTGTCAACAACACGTTATATCGTAGATCCTTTAAACAAATGTGGCTACGATACCTAAATGCAGACAAATCTAGCAAAGTGATGCTTGAAGTTCATGAAGGACTTTGTGATGCACATCGATGTCCCAAGATGGTAGTAAAGATCAAAAGGATGGTATTATTGGCCATTTATGGTAAGAAGCATATCATCTAAGTGTCATGAATGTCAGGTACTTGGGAATATAATCTTCCAAGCTCCAAATCCAATATACCCAATAATAGCATCCTGGCCATTTGAATGTTTGAATGTATAATGTAATTGATCATCGTTGTCATCGACATACTTCATCTAGCGGCTGATTATTTCTGTGGGATGAGGCTACCCCATTTAAAGAAGTTACTATGACCAAGTGATCAACTTCTTCACACATAATGTATTTATAGATTTGGAGTGCCACTTGAATAATTTGATAATGGCACAACTTTCAAAAGTGCAAAGATTTATAGATTCATCGATTGACATAAAATTGATTGGCGATACTCTTCAATATATAATCCAAGAGCAAATGGTTTGGCAGAGGCTTTCAATAAGATATTGGTCAAACTACTCAAGAAGATTCTCACTAAAAATAAAGAGAATGGCATACCAAGCTAATAGAGGCTCTATGGGCGTATCGAACCACCTAAAATCTAAAGCCACTCCTATTCATTGGTATTTGGGGCGAAGAAGTTCTTTTTCAGTTGAGTTGCCTTCACTTGGTAGCCATCCAATATAATCTAGCGAAGATCAAAATGCTCGTTTGAGAATGGAAGGAACTCGTGCTTGATGAAGTTAGATTACAAGCTCATCAAAATTTGGAGGTTTATCGAGCAAAGATGTCAGGGCTTTTGACCATACTGCATCGAACATTCCAAAAGGGGATTTAGTTCGTGTGAAGACCAATTATTCAATCAAAATTTGATGGCAAATTTGAGCCTAATTGGGAAGGCCCTTTTGTCATTGAAAGTGTACCAAGAGGGGCATACCAACTCATTGACTTAAAGGGTGAAAGACCGTCAGTAAATTAATGGTGTTATACGAAAAGTATTATACATGATAAACATATTCTCGATGTATAATAGGAATCCCCCTACAGGACAGGGGGCATTTTTTTAGTATATATATTTAGGTCGACATCATGCTTCATACCGAGATCCCTAAATAAATATACTCACTACAGATGAAAAAAACTTTTCTGTGAAAATTCCTTTGTTACATAGGGGGCATTTTAGATTTCTATATATAGATGAAATCAATGGTGTATGTTAAAACCCTCTTAAGAGCATATCAAGTCAAATATTGATGTATTTACATATTTTCATCTTGAAAGTTCTTCTAAATGTGATTTTGGAATTTCCTCTGCAGGATAAGGGGGATTTTTAATTTATGTTAAGTTTATTTGAGTTGACGTCATGTTATAAGATGAGATTCTCGAATATATTCTGATTTAGGTTGACATCAAGCTTTACGCTGAAATCCTTGAATATATTTATAATTATTATTGTTAAGTTGTAGAGTCTCATAGGAACAAAAAAAATCTATTTCTACGTATGAAAAGACAACCCTAAATGTTAAAAGTTTATCTTTCAGATTTGCCAAATTCTGGAGATCAAGTCAGAAGAACTCCCGATTTCAAAAGCTTCAATCAATTAAGTTGGAGAAACATCAACCTCATCATGAGGTCTAGGACACAGATGGGTTCTAGAGGTCGAACTCAACAAGCCCACAAATGTGAGTTGTTGGCCTCTCCTCACTCAATAAGCCGAAAAAGGCGCGGTGAAAGAGTTCGTCGGTCATGACAAACACCAACCCTCTCTTAAGTTGAAGACTTCGGTAGGTTCTAAAGTTCAAACTCAACAAGCCCAAATGTGGCGAGTTGGCTCTCCTCACTCAACAAGCCAGTAAGAAAAGGCGTGAAAGAGCCCACTCGTCGGTCAAAGATGATAGTTCAATCTCAAACTAGATCTACTTAGTGATTATAAGCAACAGATCTAAGAGATCTTTCTACTTGATTGATAGATAAAGATAATAGAAACTCTCAATTGCTGTCAAATCAATCTATATTTGCCTGCAGGGTGATATCTTAATTTATTCTCAAATGATCTGATCAAGCTCAAACGAGCAAGCCAATCTCCTCATCAAGTTAGTCAAAGCAAAAGCATAGGGGAAAAATAATTCCATAGTTCATAGCCAAAGTGGTGAACTAAAGAAATTTATGGTTATTGATATTAAAGCACACATTGCTAGACTGATAACTCAACATAGACCTAGAATAAGCTGGAAGGCTGGGTCATCTGTATGTACCCTTCAATGAGTTTGTCAATATAATAAGCATAGGATTCATGGCATACATACACTTCCTGATAAGTCAATAAGGACAAATCAATTCGGTCCTTCAAGTTTGTCGCTTAAGGCTAGGAAGAAGGTGAGACCAAACGGATAAAGCGATTCCTTTAGTCCTTCATCAACAAATAAACCAATTCCTTCATCAAACCCAACAAGCAGAAGGTTGGAGGAAACTCAAATCTGTGACATAAAGAAAGAGATCTTTGAAGCCATTGAAGTAGATGGTAGATGGTAGAACTCTTATTTATCGATAAATTCGAAATCGGTCAACCCATCATTTAGCATGTCATAAATAAGGCATCATACTAATGAAAAAATCATCAAAAGCTCATAGTGCATAATGATCCAAGTTACACACAAATTAAACCCAAAACACAAAGCACAAATCAAGCCCAAAGCATAAATCAAAGTTGATTTTCTCATCAAACAAAATAAAAAAGCAAAGTAATAGAGAATCATTTCACTAATATAAAGATAATACATGATTGATGGAAAAAAATAAAAAGTAGTACATCCGAAGCCTATTGTAGCTCTAAATATACTAAATAACACTGCTCACTCTCGATAGTAAAAGCATCAGTAGCTCTGGTCAAAGTAGCCTCAACACCAACCATAGCCCGGTGACATAGTTGACAATGATGCTACTCTATAGCCCAAGCTCTCCTGTCTTGCTCAACTTATAGCTCTCTGATCCTGGCAGTCAATCTGTATAACTTAGAAGAAGCATCTATCGAACTCTGATAATCATATCGTAGAGCCTCAACACTCTCCTCAAATTCATCATGCATTAGGTCAAATCTCCCTAGAAGCGTGACACTCACGCTCTGTCGGTAAAGTCTAGAAGCGGACAATATTGGCGATCTCATATGGTGGATCAAGAACTCTACATCTCTATCAAGAGTCTCTAGATACCTGAGAACCTGCTCCTCTAAGCCAGTATGAGCTAAAAGATTCAAAATGGTGTTCACATAGGATGCGAAGCTGTCTAGTGACTCTAATGAGTCTAAACTAAGCCGAGAAATCACATCCCTTAAAAACACCAAGCCACAATCCTGCATGCCCCTATCACGTGGATTTAGACTATAGGGATGTCAATGGTAGATCTCAGACTCATAACCTACATCAGGTACTGCAAGAAATAAATGAAAATAATCAGCATAAAGCAGAGCATTAAATGTAAAGAAGTGCAGGTAAAGAATAAAGAGAGGGAGAAAGTACTTGAACATGATGAATCTGGCTGAATTGGTGTATCATAAGAGATATAATCCTTGAGGACCCTCACTATCTGATAAGCTCCAGGGCTATGTGCTGGCTTAATAGAGGTCTCACTAAATACGAGATCCCTCACCTTAGAAATTTCCCCAAAGCAATGGGCAGAGCTAGGCTCAGTAGAAAAAGGTGGCTCCACAGAAGGGGTAATAAAATCGAGGCAGTGCTTATCAAAGGCCGGCCAGCAGTTACTCTAGAGTCCTCGATAATATCTCAGTCTTGCGACATGTGTGGCACTTCATCAGAAGTCATAAACTGCTGTGGAGGAGGACTCGTGGAATAATCAACTAAAGCTCGCACAGGATCTGTAGGTTGACTACACCTATGTCTGTGAGCCAGTGAAGAAACATCAGTGTAGCTAGGAGCAGAATCTCTAGCTCTAACTCTACGATGAGAAGTGGTATCCTCAACCCTAACCTGCTCGCCAACTAGTGCATCTATCAAAAATTAAATTAGAGTATCAAATACACTGATTATATTTTAATAAAAAAAGTAAGGGTGAGAGGACAGAGGTATTAAAAGAGAGGAGGATAGTGATTATACCTCTAGCGCTGTTATCCCTTGCCAATGGTAACTGATGATGGGTCCTCTCGAGGAACTCCTAAAGACCTCATCCTTCGTTCATATCTTCTGGAACCACGCTCAAAAAAGGGACCAAAAGACAGCCATACCCAGGTGCGGTAGGTATATCTAAACCTTGTGTGACCTTGAGGAGGAACTATCCAAAAGTGAACAACAGTATCAAGCTTCAGTAAATGTAGCCAAATTGTTGAAGTAGTCAAGTAACGTGTCTCGAGGGGAACCATCCTGATCTTCTTAATTTCTACTACACCAGGGATGAATGGCCTACCATCATGAGCGGTCGACTGAAAGAAACCAAACTACCATGCAACTCAGTTGGGATGATAACCCTCTATAACAACTAATTGGCCAAATCGATAACATAATCATCACGGGCATTATCTTGAAAAGGTACTTTCACTACTCAATGTTTGATGGCCATGAAGCAAGAAATATTTGCCATTCTCATTAAGACTGTCAATATGATCAACCCCTATCAAGTCGGATGGTAAGCCAAGTATATCTGGCTGGTGAACCAATAAAAAATGATCTCTGACCAAATGAGGAGCAAAGAAGAGCATGCAAATTCTCTCCATCTCCAAAGTAGAGGATACTCGATATAACTGTAAGACTGCTCTAAAAAGAATGCTAGATACTCAAAATAAGCAAAGGCATTATGTATGTGGAGATGAATCCAATCAAAGAAGTACTGCCAAGGTAGAGTCACATCTCACAGCTATAGAGAATCTTCCCCAAAAATCACCCTCAATATCCTATAAATCCAAGCTAACACTGGGGCTAGAGAAACTCGCTCACCTTGAGAAATCCTACTAGCTGCTAATAAATCACCTGGGCGAACTAAGCCTTCTGTAATGGGGAGTACGAAAATGCAAAGCCATGGCACTATAAATCCTGTTAAGAATAAATTCTCGCCCAATCCATATATAGCTGGATAAGTCCTCCCTGTTGGTAAAGTAGGCTCCACAGTCTCCTTAGATAAGTAACTGCCGTCAGACACATCCAATCGAAAAGGGTCATGTAGTGCTACAGTCTCTTCAGATAGGGCATAATCCTATAAGAAGCTATGAATCGATGTACTCATAAGCAATGCAACTCCTGATCGTCTAGAACATTCGGATGCCCTTAAAGTCTGGTGATAATGGTTTAAAAGATCAATATAAATAGAAGGCATAGCTAGCCTACCTCATCGATCACAATCATCTGAAAGTTTCCTATGAAATAACTCCTCGTTAGGTGAAACACATTCCTCATAGCGATAACCAAATACAGAAAGACCTGACACAGCCTATAAGTCCAAAAGAGTGACTGTCAACTCCTCCGGGCCAATCCAACAAGTGTTACTACTAGTATCGCAAAACTCCACTATTCCACAAGCCTAGGAAGAAGGCATATCCCCAAAGTCAAATAAAGACACATATACTGCCTCATAAATGTCGGCTGTCTGTAAAGTATCTTTGTGAGCCTGTAGAACATACCTAGCCCATGTGATGTATCCACGTGGAAGAGTAGGAATCGTGCCAACGGAGGAATCTTGAAGTAGGTCTAATGAGCCCGGTTGTAGTTGACGGTGGCTCAGAAGTCTAGACTGTCTCATCTGCTCAATGCTATCAAAAGTAGGCTATAATACATCACAATATCCAAAATTAACATGGGCTACTGTGCTATCCAAAAGATTGTAGTCCCCGCACTTCAGCTTAAGGGTAGCCACCCAATCTGCAGGATCATCAAAAGCAAAGGAATTTGAAGGATAATCAGGAAGTAGGGAAGAGCATGCGAAGAAACCCTGATAAAAATTATATCCTTGTAACATATCAGTGTGCTACTCAATCCTATCCACGATATCCAACTCCATAAGGATCCTATCAATCTATACCAAATATCCTCCTCACTAGGCTCGGCCGGATGACATCATCGTCTCCTCCAGTGGAACATTCTCTATTAGAGAAATGACACGTAAGAATCCAACAAAAAAGAGAGTTATACTAAGAAGAGGTAAAAAAAGAGGAACAAAAGAAAGAGAAAGCGAAGAAAGTCGAAAAAGAGTCAACCAATTTTCAACAAATGAGACTCGCTCCATGTGTGAATCACATTTATTGGGGGGTATTTGTTGACCTCCATGTATGTGCCATAAGTCTGGTCAAGCCCACAAGTCAAATTCGATGGATTTCGAAAATGATAGTGCGCAAATCGGAGCTCGAAATGCACTGGACATCACCGAAAATGATCAAAATGATCTTCGATCGATGAACGGACTTTGCCATCGCATTCAGAATGTCAAAACTACCGAGAATATAAATATTTCACAACTTGATGATCAATCGATAGAGCGATTGAGTTTCCAACACGCCTGAAAGCATACTGAGGTAAAGAGGCACCGACACTAGCCAAACAACCACCGTTCATGAAATTGATTGCGTCGTTAGCTTCAAAATGTCAAAATATATCAAATAAGACTATTCATACTCAATTCGGACAAGTTTGTACAAAAAATCGAGCGTGAGCGTATTTTTTTTGGCTTGACTCAATTTGATGGACTCAAACCAAAGCAGGTCTTCATTTGTGAAAGCGGACTATGTCATTACATTTGAACATCAAAATAACCTTGAATGACATATATATATATATATATATATATATATATATATATATATATATATATATATATATATATATATATATATATATATATATATATATTGATTATCTAATCATGTCATCGTAAAATTCACATTAAACTCGACTACTCAATTTAAAAGTCAATTTAAAATCTCTAATATAACCTTAAGTCTCTCTCTAATGAACCAAATGACCCATGATTCATGCACAGCCGTTCCTCTGCCTATTCTTCCTCACTCTCTTTTCCCTCACGCAGACTCCTCCATGATTCACTCTTCCTTCTTCTTCACACATAATCGCACGGAAGGAACCGCTCGAGTCACAACCACTCTTGCCCCTCTTCACGCGTGAAGCCCTTAACCGTTCCCCCTATTTCTCCTTTCCTCCCTCTCATCCCAACCAAACGATGGTTCTTCCTTTATTCCTCATCTGAAAAAAAAATCGAAGGCATTCTCTCCTTCCCTTCTCAGATTTCTCCCTTATTCAAAAATTGAAAAATGCAAGTAGGGTATCTTTCCTCCTCCTTCTTTTTTTTTCTTCCTCTTTTCTTTCTTTCATTTTTTCCTCATTTCTCCCTAGCCGAAAATCACCCTTCTTCCTTTCCCTATTCTTTTCTTTTCCCTTTTTTTTTTCCCATTTCTCCCTCCAAACCGAAAATGATTCTTATTCTTTCTTCTTCTTCTTCTCTTCTTTATCTTCTTTCTTTCCCTCTTAAAAGTCAAAATCAAAAATATCTTCCCTCTTTCCCTCACAAAGCTAATTCGAAATTTTATTTCCCCGCATTTCTCAATCAAAAATTTCCCCTTTTTTCTAAATCTAAATTTCAACTTGTTTCATGATCTCCTTCATGCATTGAGGACACCATCATTAGGCAGGTTCTTCTTTTGGTTTATGGCGTTGCCCTCCTTGCATTACCCTTCCAATGTTCTCTTCAGTCGCAATTGGAGAAGAACATCGTCATTAGGCGGGTTCTTCTCCTAGTTTTTAGCATCTCCCATTTTCATCCCCTTTCGACCTTTCTCTTTGCCATAACCAGAGAGGAACACTGTCATTAGGCGGGTTCCCCTCTTGGATTCCGACATCGCCAATTCCGTCCCTTTACTGATCATTGCAACACGTAAAAATGAGCCAGAACATATGTGATCAATGTGTGATGTGAATATATATGCTTGTTTTGCAGGTTTGAAGGCCTCGTCAAGCTCATTAGAGCGCGACGAGATAAAAAATAGGCTGCAGTGTCATAAGACATTGCTCACCATGCTCATTAGGACGTAACGAGTAAGCCAACATCTGTTAGATGTCGCTCCCCCTAGCCGAAATGCTGCCAAAATTTTGTCAAAATCTTGTGACTTAAAAAATGGAAAATAAAAGAATCATTTTAAGAATGTTAAGCAAGGAAACCTAAAGCTAAAATTCAAATTAAAAACTCGAAACAACAAAAAGGGGGAGGGAAAAATAACCTACAACAAACACAAAAAGTAAAATAAAAAAAAGAGGGGTGAAAAGCACTTACAAAAATTATCTAAGCAGAGTTGAAAGTCTACTAAAATTTTCTAACCCCTCTCTTTCAAATACTCGAACTCCAGCTCTTCAAACAAATGGAATTGAATATAAGACTCCCTCTTAGCCTTATTTATAAAAATTAGAAGGGGTAGTGAAGGACCAAATTTCAAAAAAAAAAAAAAAGAAGAAAAGAAGGGGGTCAAGTGAATGTAGGAAAATTTGAATAAGTCTTCTATGTGCGTCATAGCATAACTAACTCCAATGTAGGTACTTAAAATTTTGATATTCGAAGTTTTAGCTTTAATACCTAATTAAAAGCAAGTATTTGCATGGAAGGATCCTATGTATTTGAATGTTGAATTGAAAGGAGAAAATATATCTATATTTATAATATGGGTCAATCTACTGGTAAGCTTGAAATATATAGGGATGTTTCATAAAAAAATAATAATAATACAGAAACTCATAATCTTATCTATGAAAATAAGAAACAAATCAAATGAAGAACCTTCAAAAAGAGGAGGAATCAACTTAAATATTATACACTATTGATTCATATAAATAACTCTGAGGGGTAAAACTTCTTTTAAAATAAAAATTAAATTGTCTTTGGAATCTATAGCTTCAAAACACGTAACGCCACCAGATTCGCAACACTTTGTACAAGAGAACATAAGGTGTTAATTGAGGCATTCTTAAATAAACGCATGAGCCCTGACACTATCTGAATGTTTAAATTCAAGTGTCTGAGGATGCTGCATGAATTGCTTCCCGGTTTAGTCTTAGGACTGAGTCAGGTTAACAAAACTTAAAAATCAATTATGAGAATTTCAACTTGATGAAATATCTGAGAAATTGATTCTGTCAGGTGATAGTAGATCTAATCCTCTATTAGCAGCTAAACAGAGTTGATAGGATCTAAAGCTCTTAAACATACTCAAATTAATCAATTTTTCAAATCAAATTAACTCAAATTAAATATCAATCTAAAAACTGCTTAAATAAAATTCAATCATTAAAAGCTTAAAACAAAACTCAATCTATCCACCTTCCACAATTGTGGATGACAAATTAAGAAAACTCTACTCACAAAGGAGCGATCGATCAATGTTATATTATTTCTCTCAATCAATCTCATGCCGGTGGACGCATATCCTTTGGTAGCTGGCTGTAGGCTCCAGATAATGCTGATTCTGAGTCCTTTGATCGGTGGTTTGGCTAGTCGTCGCTCCATTATATTACGATGCTCCTTCGATCTGTATGCTCTTTGGCTTTGACTTGTAAATCATAGTATACTTGATAGGAAAACAACCTCTAAGGTAGACTTAAGATTATCTCCTTGAAAACACCACCCCATGTTAACAAAGGATTACTTGGATGGCGTAACCAGTGTGTTGATAAGGATCCTTCGAAGTTGGGTTTACCTCTCGATTAAGACTAGAGACCACGGTGACGGGATGTGAACCATGAGATCTAGATTGGGCACATCATTCTCCCAACTATCCGGTTTAAGTTGAAATGATGAATTTTTATAAATCTAAAATTTTAAAACTCAGATGTATCTTCTACTATACGCATTAAGTGATCTAAGTAGCCTTAATCGAAGTTCTTTCTCACTTATTGAGAGGGTAATTAATTATAGGGCTACAGAGAAACTTAGAACCGGATCTGAGTCCCGGTAAATGAGGATGAAATATCTAGGTAGTGTCTTATCTACTATTCCATATGCCTTCTGAAAATTACACCGAAGCTTTAAATCAGTCTCTTCAAACTATATTTTTGATAGGTCGGTGGAGAAATTTCGGAGCCCACAATATATTATTTTTAATTATTATTATTATTGCAATGTCTTATATGAATTCTATGTTTAGTATTTTTAATAATAATATGTCTCATGTTTGTGTCTGTGCCCTATCTAGATCGCATATTCACGTCGGTACATAATATATTATGAGAAAAAATATTTCTTATAATTGAGTCTAATAACATGCAATCATATGAAATATAACTACAATCAATCTTTGGAATATTTTTTTTACATCAAATCACTTTACATTTAAATTACATTATTGCAGGAACAAAACCGTTATCCTTTGTTTGAATTATTTAACTTTTGAATCATCAAAGCTTTTCTTAACTTCTTGTTCTATGTGTTGCAAAATAAATTTTGAAATGTTGCCAATAAATTTATTTGATCAAAGATGGGGTTTCGCTGCAAATTTTCATTCTCAAAACATTTTCAAATATTTTGGGATAAACTCTAACAATTAATTATTGGATCATTCAAATTCTATTTTTAATAAATTAAAATCTAAAAAAGTATGTTTTGATAAAATGAACTTAGTACAAAAAAAAAAGACTTGATTAGAACTCAAATGAGCTAAAATTAAGTGTGCACATATATGTTTATAAATTTTTTGAGACTATTTAAGAGATCAAATGTTTTCAAAATGTTATGTGATTAAATTTAAAACCAATATCTCAATAACATAAATTGCATGAGCCTAAAATAGCTTAATTATAAATTTATTAAGATATTGAGATTGTTAAAATATTATAAACTCATCAAGTGAGATCAACTTAGGCCCTTCGATGAAGTGTTTTAAATTTTTTGTAAAAATAATTAAAATGCCCCTCTTGAAATCTCTAATGTATCAAAATTCCATACCTGATGCATATATTGAAGAAAACTTTGATTAGAGAGCATTTCCAAGCTCGGAGAATTTTAGAACTTCAAATATTATTAGGAACATCAACTACCTATTTTTTAGATTTTACATGTCCTAAATAATCATATTTTTTTTTCATTTTGCACTTACTTCCCTCTAGCTAGGAGGACAACTTCATTGAGTACCGTTTAGTGCCCAACTTTCAAAGTTATATGACATCCATTGTGATGATCTTTTATCACTCTTTTAATGTTGTTCATCCTAGATTGATGACAATGTTTGCTATTGCATCATTGATTGATGTCAATATCATCATCTGTATGTACCATTTTTCAACATTCTCTATCATTTCAGTAGGAGATTAAACTAACAAATAAAATCTTATAAACTCTCATTCTTCGATAGCAAAGAGCAGATTATTATAGGAGACATTTATATACATAATACATAATTCTCATATATTTATATATCTAATATATAAAATATAATATTTAATGAACTAACACCAAAATATTTAATATTGTAGAAAAATTTGAGTCGATAGAGTGAGAGAATTCAATATCTTAGTCTTGCACAAAATTCCACACACACAAAAAGAGTTTGAAGGAAACTAGGATTTTTACGTGGAAAATCCAAGAAGGGAAAAATCATGAGGTCCAGTCGAGTTGAAATAATTTCACTATATCAGTATTTGTTATAATTGTTATTCGATCTCTAGAGTTGGAAAATTTATGATCACAAGAGTAGATTTCTATGAAAAATATCATGAGATTAGTGACAAAGGCTTTGTTTAAGGTGGTAGTCTAATGACGATAAATCGATGATGACAATTGTGTGACGGTCAAGTGGAGGCGATCCGACGGTGGTGGTCGCGACAAATAAATTTTGGTGGCGGCGTCGGTAGTAAACAATGGTGGATAGTAATCTAACTATCGAAGATGGTCAGTGGCGATGCAGTAATCGGTGATGTGATTAGATGGTGGTGGTATGGTGGTGGCGATCTAGTGACAAAGATCCGGTAGTCATTATTCAACCGATGATGATTTATCGATGGTGGTTGATGGTGATCCGATTTGGGCATGAGGATGGTGATCAATGGTAGCAGATTTGATGGCATGTGTGGCGGTGGTCTAATTATGCTCCGGGATTCTTCAAGTATCAGAGCTTTCTCCCCTCTTCAACTTTGATCATTTTATGTGAAGAATGAGTGACTGTTTATAGATTATGAGTATAAGTAAAATCTGAACCACTCCATCAGATGGCTCAAAATGATCCATTTATTCATGAAATACATTTTAAATATTTGAATGCCCAAATAAAGTTAGAATTAAGAGATCTTAGGCTCATTAGATTCATCTCATTGAGACACTCGATTTGACTATAAATATGTCATATTTGGAAGATATTCAAAGATCCAAATGATATCCCAAAGTTTTCAATTATATTTTAAAAGCTTTATCTGGGTTAGCCTCGACTCAGGATCGAATTATTTTTCATTACATCAAGGTGTTTATATCGATTCTATGATGGCCAAAAGAGAGTTTGAAAGATTAAGATTTTGATTATCAGAGATATTCAATAATACATACATCAAGATTCATGTTTAAATTATGTGATTTTTCAATGACATATCAAATATCATAAAAAATACCACAAATATTAACTTTTTTATAGTGAAAAGCATTTTTTATGCGTAGAAAAAAATTATATTTTATAAATATCAAATATTATGACTTAGATATGTATGTATGTTTCTGTGTGTGTGCACGCCTCTTTTGACCAATAATTTATTTATATATGCGTGCATGAGATATTTTCAATAATGCTAAGCTTATATATATATGTGCATCTGAATATCTCAAGAACCCAAGTCGGGTCTGGTCTAAAGCAACTGGCCAAGTCAGAGATGAATACCAAATAGATAAGCAACTCACAAGAACTACAATTAATGAATTCGCTGAGACTAGGCATATGATGAACCAGCCAAAAATATATTTGATCCAGAACCTACTCACATATACTTGACTCAGCAAGTCGGTGACTTCATATACCGGTCGATAGTTTAAACCATCAAGTTGGCAACTTCATCAAGCAATAGGCTCAGTTAGTTGTTCATTTGTATTTTTATACTACACGTCTCATGAACTCTAATGCACTCTTTATTTATTTATTTTTAAGTTACCTTTCTTACCGCACCAATAACCTTTGCCCGAACATATACATAGGCGGTCAAGGAAAGATTTTGTCGTATGGATTCCTTTAATAATAACGTTTATGCTTTTTGTCATCTAGCAAAAATCTCAGAACTTTTCTTTCAAAAAATTTTCTGCTTTTCTCTCTCTTTATCTTCTGTTCTATGAGGCTTGTGCGTCTTATGAGGTTGTAGTATTGCCTATGGATAAATCTAAAGCTAACATCCTTAAAAGTGAGGTGAGAATGATATGAAATATGTCATATGAGTTCGTGCGAGCGAAGGCTTCGAAAGTGACGATAAGGTGGAAGATGCGGAAAGTTCTAAGCATGGATTTAGTTTTAATGGAGCGAATAACATCAAATTCTAATCGTAGTTATAGTTGTGGACGACAGTCCATGCCAAGTAGAGGGATGAATGCTACGAACTTCGGAGAGGGAGAATTTTTAGAGAAAATGCTCTAGAATTTTCACTGTATGGCAGAAAATACAAACTTGAGTTTCAAAATACATCAAGTCTACAGTTCAAGCCGCATAAGCAAAATACACTAAGAAAAGAATATCATTAACTTGCTATCAAATACACATGATGAGTAATACAAATATAATAATTTACGCCTCCATTTTGTATGAAAATTTGGCTATAACAGTTGTTAGCAGCGGTCGGCAATGATTTGGTGGGGTTAGTGGTGATACGAGTTCAGAACTTTCTCAGCTCTTTCTAAATTTCTCTCTTCTTCTCTTCATTCCTCTCTTAACTAAAATGTGGTCCTATTTATAAAATTTTAAGAGAAGTATTTTAGTAATTGTAGCCTAAACCTAAAACACTCCATCGGATAGTTCATAATAATTTCATTGACCATAGATAATTTTTTTTTTTTTATGATTTAACTATCCAAATGTTCTTCGATTCGAGTGATCTTGGCACAGATTTATCTCATTGGTTTTCATTCTATATAAGCATGCCAGATTTAGAAGTCATTTGACCATCCAATCAATATCATAAAAGAATTCAATTACACCTTTTGAGCTTGATTCGAGCTCATTAGGATTAAAATTGATGTGATCTTGAAGTTGATAAATTTGACTCATTCAAGTGTACAATTCAAGTTTAAATTTGTTAAAATCAGCATTTAAATGATTAAAATTTAATTTTAAAAAAATTCTATCACATATATCATCGCGAGAGTTATGCCTAATTTTATGTGATATATCAATAATCAACACACATACACACACACACACACACACATACTAGTGAGTTCATGACTCGAACAAACTTAAGGATTGTTTGGTTGGTGAAAGAATACGATATAAAAGAATCTGATTATTTGGATTACCTAGATTGTTTGGTTGAAAACTCTACATATGATTTTATGTTTATGTTTTAAATATAAAGTAAAGTATTTTTGAGGTGAAGTGGCGGTAAGCGACGATAATAAATGATAGTCGCCGGTGGCGATGGCGGTATATGACCAGAAAGGTGGCGGCGGTGGTTGGCGTAACAACCGATGTGACGGTGGCATGTAAGCATATATATTTATTTATTTGCGTTAAATTAAATACCAAAATGTTATATGTTAAATACTTCACTTTCTTTAGAATTTTACTTTGCACTATGCTAAAAACACAAAAAATTAAAATTCACTACATTGACTTTACTTCATTTTACACTCAAACCAAACAATCCCTTAATATAAATCTAATAAGTTTTTCATAATTTTAATGAGTCAAAAAGATTATAGCCGGTTTATTGTAGGCTTTACGAGTTTCTAATCGAAATGAAGAGTACCTTATTTTCATTTTTCTTACTTGACTTGCTTATAACTTTAAATTCGATCCTGGTCCATAAAATGTTTGTGTATACTATAAATTCTCATTTTCTTGTTGCAGTTATTGAACATGTAACATTTTTATTAAAGACGCGTTTGAGATAACTTTTAAGAAAGTTATTATTTTTTTCCTCAATAAAAATAGTGAAAAATAATTAAAGATTGAACAATAATCACTTAAACCTAATTAAAGTATAACTATAAAATAAAATTGTGAATAAATTATCCTAAATGCAGCTTAAGCTCTTAATTAGATTCGGCTGGGAATAACTAAAATTTAAAGAAAATTCAAAATACAATTAATTATAAAATAAGATCGATTCAGTTTATTTTTTTTATTTTATTAAAATAATTTAGACCACTTGAACCAGCCTATTTGGATCATATTATAATTTCATTTAATTATGCTTTAAATAAAGTATATTTAAATGTTTTATTTGTTTGTTGTTCTTACAACAGAAAATAGAAAACACATTTACCAATAAAAATAAAACACAATAGTTTATATTTAACTAATATAATTTAATATTTAAAACTAATTAATCTAAATTATAATTATAATCATTAGGTAATTACTAACTTCTTAGATTACTTAATAATGTAAGTAGTTGATGTATATAATAAAAATAGAATAAAAGATGTAATGATGCTTGAATATGTTTCATGTTGTTTTGGGATTTAAGCTTAGTGAGATGAAAATTGGGCCGATCCAGAATACATATTCCCTACTTTAATGGGACAAGGTACATTATTTGATATTAAAAGAGAGAAGGGGACAAAATCATTTATAGAATAATATTTAGACGTTATATTAGTTATATAGACATAAATATACATAATTTTATTTGAACAAAAGTAAATTAAAAAAAGCATTTTTTATACATTTCAATTTTTTTTAAATAAAAAATTGTCATAGTTAGGCTAAAACTGCTTTATATATATATATATATATATATATATATATATATATATTCTTTTTTTTTTGGAAAAAATAGAGCCTTAGCTCAATTGTATTCCAAAGAGAGCGAACAAAGAAAAAACAAAACGAATTCACGGGGGAATTCAACATACAAACTCTGAACTATTTATGAAAACCAACCTCAACATGGGAGGAAAGTAAAAAATACAAAAGAAAATTACAAAACCTGTAAAACACAAAATAAACAACCTTTGAAAGACCCTGAATTCTAAGGTGTTTAAGGATTGCTAAGCCGATCATGGAGGGTCCCAAAAAAAAGCAAATAACAACCTGTAAAAAACTTTGAAATACGGAGTCGGTGAGAAGAAAGCAAAGAGCACAAACCATACAAAACCATTCCATCTGCACCCAAACAGAATAACGAACAAAAACTTCTGTATAATCTTTGAGAAAATTCGGACTCATAGAGAGAAAAGAAAGAGTTCCAACCCATGCCAAAAATAAATCCATTCATTTGCACCCTCGGCCCTCAATTGGCTATGAAGAAGACTCCATCGGTTGTGTTGTGCAAAATGCAAAAGCCAAACCAAACACTTAATAATTAAAATAAATGTCATCATTATCCGGTGTACCCATAACATAGCCTCATATCACAATACAACCACAAAACCACTTTCTTTATTGCTCCACACGAAAGCATTCAAAGCGGTGGCCAAGTCTCTCTAATTTTCCAACGTGCAACTTTATAAGCTACACGATCCTTGATTTGATCGGTGAAGGTAGATAGAGATTCTATTTATATACCATGAGTAATTAAAATTCAGGGGTTATATAGTATTTAAGGATAGCTCAAAGTTTGATTAATTGATTTTGTAATCATGAATATGATTATAGTTAATTAAAATACTTAATTAGATATGTTTAGTATATTCAAAGATAACAAATACATTTAATTGAAGTATATATAATTACCGATTCTATGAAATTTATATTGAAAATCAATTCTATTTTGCTAATATATATAATACTATCATCTGAAGTAGAACTTCAATATATATTTAAGTGATTATATGATTGTTATCTAAATTTATTTTATGTATTTATATTTATAATTCAAACTATTAATATGTTAGCATTCAAATTTCAATCTTCTAGTTCTGTTACTCTTCATTTGCAAGTTATAACAAAAATTTTATGAACTTAATTTTATTGAATGAAACAAACAAATTCAATTCAATTTAGGTATTTTAGACTTGATTCAATACTTCTTATTGATAAGTCTGTTGTTATTATTGGTATTAGCAATGAATAAATTTTTTTTATAATACTTAACAAATTTCAAATAGACTTTGCTTAATATTTATGCTAATAGCTTTAACAGATATTATTAAACTAATAATTTCTAAAAATGATAATGGAAGGAATTTATAATTTTTTTGTAAGATTTGTCTCAATCTGAATATGTTGAAGAGTCATATGGTGGACAATTAATGGGTATGTTGATTGACTTGAATTTTGATAGTTCACATATCTTGTATGCACACATTACTTAAATAGCAAATATTGCAATAAGATTAAATATCATGAAAATAAAAATGAGCACAATTTTCCTGTGTAATAAATTGTAAACTTCTTACCTTTTGAATATGATACATTCCAAATATATTATAATACTATTAAAGATAAATGAAATATGGCTGAATTATAAAGTATACTTATTAAAGTGGAAATAAAACTTAAGAAATAAGGGGTCACTTAGTTAATTTCATGAGTCAACTTGAAGCAACAAAGCCCCCCTCCCAAAAAAAAAATTAAGGATAATAAAAGACACTTGAGAGCTAATATGTCATCTGCTTAAATCTAAAAGAAGAGATAAAAAAAATTGATGTGTCATTTTTGTCACAAGTATAAACATTATTAGAAAAGAAATATAAAAACTTAGTTCAAAAAGAAGCTAAGCCTAATACTTTTATATGTTTTGAATCAAATCTAGCAAAAGTTTCTTATAATATTTGATGGGTTGATTCTAGTTGTATCACTCATATTTAAAATTTGATGCAAAAATTCCTCACAATCCAAACCATAAAACCAAATTAAAAATTTGACTACATGAGTAATAGAGTCAAAGCTCCAATTGAAGCCATTAGAACATATTATTTAATTTTAGAGACTAAGTATCATTTAAATCTTTTTCAAATTATTTATGTTTTTGTGGGCTCCAAAAATTCGCCACCGACCTCTTCGATGAAAAGAGTGTTTAAAATGTGTCGGTGTAATTTTCAGATGGCAGATGGAATAGTAGATAAGACATTACCCAGAAATTTCACCCTCATTTGGTGAGGACTTTAGATCTGGTTCCAGGTTTCCTATAAAGCTATAGTTAATTATCCCTCTCAATAAGTGAGAGAGAACTTTCGATTAAGGCTAGTCGTTAGATTGCTTTAACAGATTGAATAACCACGAAATTCCTTTAGTTCGGCCATCGGCTTTGTATGAACTATGGAATTGTTTCCTCGGCCCTCTGCTTTCTGCTTTGACGAACTTGTTGAGGTGATAGGCTTTGATCTGTGCTTAGAGCTTGATCAGATCATTTGAGAATAGATTGAAATATTACTTTTAGTAAATAAAGATTGATTTGCGACCATTGAGCATTTCCTCGGATGCCTTGATCTATCGATCAAGTAGAGAACTCTTGGATCTGTTGCTTATCACTAATTTTAGTGGTTAATGAAAAAGCTATCATCATTAGCATTGACGGGGGCTCTCTCACTACGTCTTTTTTTGCGGCTTGTTGAGTGAGGAGAGCGTCAGGAACTCGATCATATTTGGGCTTGTTGGGTTTGACCTTTAGAACCTACTCAAATCTTCGACTTAAGCTATGGTAGGTTGGTTGTTTTGTCATTAGATTGACGAACGGGGGCTCTTTCACTATGACCTTTTCTTGCGGCTTGTTGAGTGAAGAGGCGTCGACGATTTGTGGGCTTGTTGAGTCGACCTTTAGAACCATGTCTAGACTTTAGGATGTAGAGATTGATGTTTCTCCAACTTAATTGATTGAAGCTTTCAAAATCAGGAGTTCTTTTGACTTGATATCCAGAATTTGGTAAATCTGAGAGATAAATTTCTTGATATTTAGGGTTATCTTTTCATGCATAGTAATAGATTTTTTTTTTATTTCTGCAAGAACATGAAACTTAACAATGATAATAATAGATATATTCAAAAATTTTGGCGTAAAGCTCGATGTCAACCTGAATAAGAATATATTTGAGGATCTCGTCTTATGGCACGATGTCAACTCAAATAGACTTAATAAACTAAAAAAATGCCCTATCTTGGGAGAATTCTAAAAATACATTTAGGAGAATTTTCAAGATGAAAATATACAAATACATCCATATTTGAATTGATGTACTCTAAAGGAAATTTTAACATACAACATTGATTTCATCTATATAAAATCTAAAACACCCTATGAGGGAATTTTCACGAAAAGTTCTTCATCACGGGTATGTTTATTTAGGGATCTCGACATATGAAGCACGATGTCAACCTAAATAGATATACTAAAAAATGTCCCACATCTTGCGGGATTTTTTATTGTACCTCAAATGTCATATAGTACTTTTTCAAGTATCGACCATTAAGTGGCATTAATTTCACCATTTAGGTCAATAAGTTGGTATGCCCTCCTTGTACTTTCGATGATAAGGGGCCTTCCCCAATTATTTGCAATTTTCGATTAGAGATAATTGGTCTTCTCAACACCAAAACCAATTCTCCCTTTTTTGAATATTCGAGGCCGCACCGTATGGTCAAAAGCCCTGGACATCCTTGCTCGATAGACTTTTAAATTTTGCTAAGCTTGGAGCCTGACCTCGTCAAGTCCATCAAATTCTCACATCCGTAGACAGACATTCTCATCTTGAGTGAAATTATGTTGAATGGCTACTTAAAGTGATGGTAGTTCAAGTTCAAGTGGGAAGACTGCTTCAGCTCCAAATACTTTAGCATAAGGAGTGAATTTTATGGGAGTACGGTCTAGATATCACATCGTTGTCTTTCTATAAGGTAATTTTTCTTCAAGATTTTGGCTTCCAAATTTGCTCACCTATTTGTTGGGACCTTTCGACGGTGGATTGTTGGACATGTGGTCCAAGTGTTATGCCTTACTCAGTGCGACTTGAATTAGTAGACATCTTGCTAGGTTAGGAGGAGGACTCTTTGGAAGCAACTTCTAGCCTCCCGATAAGACTTTGATATTTTATTTTTCACCAGTCATTTCTCCTTAACCTCTTTGAGGACCCGATGCACTCTTGCATATACAGTTTCAAATTTTCTCACTAGAGAAGCTGGGATCTGATGTTGTCGGGTCTAGAAGGGCTGTTTGATTTAACCAGTAGAGCTGTCCCTTTGTACCCATCTTAGGCTATCAAACCTGTTATGGATTGGAACACTCGCTTACGGTTCTCTGGTTGTATCTGCTTGAATAATGATGATTGTTGAGCATGCGGTTGACATTCTCTCTTTGCTCTAGGTTAGCTTACTTCAAGATAAAGAAGCTTTTGTGCTGCTACTTCTTCTCGAGGCATTAGTCTCCATATTTATTTTTTTTATATGGGGACCTTTCGGTAACGGATTCCTGAACATGCAGTTCAGGTGTCACTCTTTGATGCTCACCTTGTAAGAATTGCTTAGAATAGTCTTGAGTGCTTACTACCACTGATTGTAGTTTTTGTAGTGGAGCATTTTTGGCTTCTTTGATAATTGACATTTGATACATTTCTTCATAAGACATTTTTCTTAACTCTTGAACTCTATGTGAGTAGATAGAGTTTCATGTTGTTTTTTCATAAAGGTTGAAGCTGATGGTTGTTGAGCCCAAAAACACCGCTTAACATTACCAGCAGAGCTATTCCTTTTCACCCATCTCAAAATTTTTAAATTTATTGTGGGGTAGAAATACTCTTAGTTGTAAGTTGGTTGTATGACTTGTGATTGGACAACAATTCTTGATTTAGTGTTTCTTCTCATTTTCCTTGTACTCAATTTTCCTCCAGAAGAGGAGGCTTCAGTATCAAACCTTCCTAGTGTGAAAGGTTCTACTGGCAGGGTTGTCACACTCACAGGTATGACTGAAACTTTCTTCCTAGTGATGGTTCTCTTCATAACTAGCGCTTCAAAATGAATCAATCTTTTAAGTACAAAAGCTCTCTTTTGAAGAACCTCGGTAATAGTAGTGGCCATTCCATTTGTCCTCCTCCTTTGCACAAGTTGGTGCATAGAAAATGCAGTTGCTTAAGGTAGAGGATTATTTGCAAGATGTTGGAGAGTTTACACTACCAAATTAGATGGTAGTTCCAGTATCTCTGGTAATGATTACAACATTAGCCAGACAAACATTAACTCGACGGGCGATGCGTTGAAGATCCATCGATGTATAGATTAGTCATTATAGATGATTTAATTTAATTTCAATGATAATTGATTTTAAATTTCAATTTTGTTCATGCTACACTATTACTATAGCTTAAATTTGACTAACCAAACATGGAAAGAGAAACTGTCCCCAGTGGAGTCACCAGAAATCTATGGGCTCTGAAAATTTACCACCGACCTCTTCAATGAAAAGAGTGTTTAAAATGTGTCGGTGTAATTTTGAAGCGATGGAATAGTAGATAAGAACACTACCCTCATTTGGTGAGGACTTTAGATATGGTTCGGGTTTCTATAGCAAGCCCTAGTTAATTACCCTCTCAATAAGTGAGAGAGTACTTTCGATTAAGTTTGTATAGATAAACAAGATATATAGAGTTTTAGAATTTAAGATATGAAATTCATCATTTTAGCTTAAACCGGATGGTTGGGGAATAATGAGTGCGATCTAAATCCATGGTTAAATCATGGGGTCCACTAGTCTACTTAGTCGAGGAGGTTGGTCCCAACTACTAAGGATCCTCATTAGCGCACATGGGTTACGTCGTCCAAGAAATCCTTGTAGATGTGGTGACATTTTCTAAGGAGACAATCTTAAGACTTAGGAGGTTGTCTTCAAGTATACCTATGATTCACAACTCAAAGGGAGCCATTGCAAGAGCTATGATCATGATTAATATAATGGAGCGGGCTAAACCACCCGAGAGGACTCTTGTCATGCTTCATCTGTGGACTCTTGGCCACAGACGAGGGCCACGCCTTACAACAGAGATTGAGAGTGAACATAGTAGAATACTTGATTTGACATTGGCTCTTTGTGAGATAGAGTTTTCTTAATTTGTCACCCCAGATAAACTATTACAAGGTGGATAGATTAGGTTTAATTTAATTTTAATGATAGAGTTTCATTTAAGCGGTTTTATATACTTAATTTGATTTGAAAAATTTAATATGTTTAAGAGCTTTAGATCCCTCAACTCTGTTTTTTCTAATAGAGGATTATAACTCTTGTCCGATATAATCAATTTCATATTTTGATTTGAAACTCTTTTAGGTTTTAGGTTTTGTTAAGGACCCGTCTAGACTAAGCAGAAAACTAGCATCCTCAGACACTTGAATTTAAGCATTTGTAATTTGAGTTTATTCTGATGTATAGTAATTTTAGGTAATTTTTATTTCTGAGTTATGTGATTGATTTCAAATTTTCATTTAATTACAACTTTAACTTACACAGCCTTTTCAAACATTAAAATTTGCACTTGAAATCTCTATGTTCGAGCACATGCAGGTGTTTATAGCATAATTAATTTCATCCAATTAATGAAATCTTTTATCTTAAAAATCATAATTAGGATGAAATTCTTAATTTTGATTAAAGAGGTATGATTTTATAGAATTGAATTTAGTATGTATCTGTACAAATGCATGGTGGTGAAGAAAGAATTTTGATGTGTTCAAAGGATAATTTAATTTGTTATTTTAGAAAGAAGATTTATTCTAAAGTAGTTCTCATTTTACTATTCTTTTATTCAAATTTATTTTCACCCTATTTTATTGAAATTTTATTTTTCCACTCTTTTATTTAAATTTGATGTTTCCCCTCTTTTATTTCAATTTGATTTTCTCTCTCTTTTATTCAAATTTGATTTTCCTCATCTTTTATTCAAATTTGATATTTCTCTTCTTTTATTTAAATTTGATTTTTCATCTCTTTTATTTAAATTTGATGTTTCCCCTCTTTTATTTAAATTTGATTTTCCCCCTCTTTTATTTAAATTTGATGTTTCCCCTCTTTTATTCAAATTTGATTTTCCCCCTTTTTATACTTCTTCCAATTTCTATAAATAAGGCTAAGGGGAGTTGTCTATTCTATTTCATTTACTTGAAATGTTAGAGTTAGGATATTTGAAAGGGAGCAGTTAGGAACTTTAGTGGGCTTTCAATCCTGCTTCAATAAATTTTGTGAGTGCTTTTCATTCTTTTTTTTTTAATTTTGTTTTGCTTTTATATTTGTCATATGTCATTTTTACTTTCCCACTTGATGTAATTTCGGTAGCCTCACGACATCATCCGCATATAGCGGGGTGTTTTGGCTCTTCGGTATGCCTGAGCTGCGAAGTGGTGTCTATGTGTTTTATCTCGGCATCACTGTTGAGCACAATGAGTCACTTGAGCTGAAAGAAGACATACTGATATATATATTTCATTTCTTTTTTTCTAAGTCGAAAAATTTGAAATTTTACCAAAGATTTTGTCTGGGGAGCGATAACAAGTGGTGGACTCGGTATACACTGTTGAAGGTGGGTGTCTGACACACAACCATTTTTTATCTCATCAGATCATTGAAGCAACGAGGTCTTTAAACGCAAAGAAACACAAACATACATATGTTCATTTCACATTCCCCATATGTTGAGGCATTTTTTTGGCGAAATTTGAGCAAAGGAACAGGCAGGTAGGTAATTAGGTAGGAAGAAATGTGCTAAAAATCAAAAGAAGAATTCACCTGTTGACAATGTTCTTTCCTAATTTGACACAGCAAAAATGGGGTTGTTAATCGAAGGAAGAATTCACTGACGATGTTCTTCCCGTTCTATCAGAGTAAAAGCAGGGCGGCTAAAGTGAGTGCAATACAAAATCAAAGGAAGAATTTCATCGATGATATTCTTCGATTAAATGGGGCGGGGTAGAGATCGAAAATTACCAGTGATGATATTCTTCGACGTAGCAAAATGAGACTAAAGTGAGGGGTGTTGAAATCAAAGAAGAATTGTCACATGTGATATTCCTCCCGACATCTGGCAAAAAAAATAAAATTTGGATGGGTTGCGGGCTTGCGGGTAGGAGATTGCGGGCTGTATGGGCCGTGGGAAGTGGGCTCATGGGCTGGAGTTGCGGGTTTGGAAGAAATGGGCTGACGGGAGCAGTTTACGGGCTGAAGGAGCCGTGACAGTTTACGGGAGTCACGGACGGAGGCAGGATGGAGCGTGGAAGGAGTTTCCAGCAGCAACGTGGAATCAGAGATTCAGCAAAGGCAGACGATAGTGGAACGCGGCAGCTGATTTGGTTGCGGGAAGCAGAATGGGTTGAACAGCGGGCCGGCGGGTGCACAGAACGATGGTGGGTCGATACGCGAGAATGCGGAATGCGCGGGTCGCGTGGGCTGTGGGCGGGGTCGTGGCAGCCGGATTCAGCACGGGATAGAGGAAACCGAGGCGGGGAGAATTTTAAGTTACCTTTTTGCTTTTCATTTTCTAATGGGAGAGAGAGAGGGTTGCAGGAGAGAGGAGAGTGGGAGAGAAAGTGAGAGGCAAGAATGAGGGAGGAATGGGGGGCGTGGTTGTTTTTCAATTTTTTTTCTTTTTATTTTTTATTTTTTTGGCAGTTTTTTCAAAAACTGAAAATAGGACGGTTGGATATGAGGTAATTTAGTAATTTTTTAAATAAATTTGAATTTATTAATTGGTTTTAATCTAGATTTTCTGGGTAAATCGCGATATATATATCAATTTAAGGTAATTTGATGTTCAACGCATAATAGTTTAACGTCGAAGGTCGTTTGGTTCTACTCAATTTTGATTCGCTTAAAATGTATTTTCAGCTTCGAATTTCATACTCAATTGAGTGATCTTTGATAGATCAGATTTCAATTTGATGATCGATTCTGACGGATGTTATTTGATCTGCCGGTGCCTCCGCGATATCATGCTCGCACAACCTTCAGCTTTGCGGTTTTCATGAAGTCGTGCAATATTTATAACCTGACCAATTTCAATATTTTGAATGCAATGACCAAGTCTGGTCCTCGATCAGAGGTCATTTGAGTTGATGTCGATGGCGTCGCATTCATTTCGATGGGTGACTCGCCCAAATCATTTGACATTTGCACAGACTTGTTCGAAATTGAGCGCGGATAGTCTCATTTTATAGTTTTCGATGTTTGAGTCGAATCAATTTCTTGAGATCATTTTGGGCGTCGCTTCCGACTTCGATACATGCCGAGCATTAACAAGCTTAAAACAATTGTTAGATTTTGCAATATCTATATTCGATCAATTTGGCACGATGGCAAGTCGTTCATTGATCGGAGGTCATTTTGACCATTTTAAGGGACATCTAGTGCATTTTGAGCTTTAATTTTAGCGTTGTACTTAGGAAGTCGAATTGAATTTGACTTGTGGGCTCGATTTATGACACATGTGGAGGTCAACAGTTTTATCAATTTCTAAATGCTCAAATTTTTTTATTTAAACTTTGAAACAATTGAATATTGTTCTAAATTTGAAAAATGAATGTTTTAGTTTATTTAAGCATAATTATTTTATTAGCTCTGATATTTTTAGTGATGGCTTATATAAATTAATGATTGATAATTTATTTGTTAAAATTTTATTAATCTTAAATCACAATATTAGAATAAAATATAATTTGATTGATAAAAAATCAGCTTATTTGTGGTATAAATATTTAGATCATATATCCAAAAAAAAGAATACAAACATTAGCGAGAAAGAAAATTATTCTTGGTTTAGATTTCACTAATATTGATATATATATATATATATATATAATTAAAAAAATTTTCTATGGACCTCTATATGTGTGTCATAAGTCAAAGTCAAGCCCACAAGTCTAATTCAACGGACTTTGGAATGAGATAAATCATGTCAGCTCAAATACATGTATGTCATGGTCAAAACGACATCCGATCACGGACTAGTTGAGTTGAATTGATTAATATAAATATTGCAAAATCTAACGAGTAATTGATTAAGCTAGCTCAAAGTGTTGGCGCATATCGAATTGAAAATGGCGATGAAAGCGACCTCTATTCACAAAATGAATCATGTCGTCGTCGAAAATATCAAATGAGACTATTCACATTTAATTCAGACGAGTCTTTGCAAATGTGGAATGATTTGAAATGATAACGTAGAAATCGAGGCTGAAGTGCACAGGACATCATCGAAATTAATTCAAATGACCTCTAATCGATGAACAGACTTCATCATCACGTTCAGAACATCGAAATTGATTAGGATATAAATATTGCATGACTTGATGATCAACTGATCAAGCGCTCGAGTTGTCAATGGGCATGCACGTATATCGAGGTCAGGAGGCACCGATGAAGTCAAACAATCTCTGTTCATGAAATTGATTGTGCCATTGGATTCAAAATGTCAAAATCTATCAAATGAGACTATCTACACTCAATTCAGACGAATCTGTGCAAATGTTGAATGATTTGAAGTGACAACACATAAATCGAGGCTAAAATATACTAGACATCACTAAAATCAACTCAAATGACCTCCGATCGATGAACGAACTTCGCCATCACGTTCAGAACATCAAATCTAGTTAGAATATAAATATTGTATGACGATGATCAACGTCGAATATCGACGCACGCGCATGTCGAGGTCAAGAGGCACCAACAAAAATCAAACGATCTCCGTTCATGAAATTGATCATATCATTGGCTTCAAAATGTCAAAAATTATCAAATGAGATTGTCTGTGCTAAATTCGGATGAGTTTGCATGAAAATAGAGCGATCGAAAGCGATGATACGCATTTTGAGCTGAAATGGACTTAATTTGACACCGACTTAAACCAAACGGTTTCCGATTGTGAAACGAACAGTGTCATTATGTTTGGAACATCAGAATTATCTTAAATTGATATATATCTTGATATGTACATTTAATGGTGTGAAATCCAAATTAAAACTATTTAAATCAATCTAAAATTGATTAAAAATCTCTAAATTATCCCCCATGCTCAACCGTTCCCCCCTATTTTCAGTTTTTTGATCAACTACAAAAAAAAGAAAAAAAAAGGGGAGCGATTCCTATTCTCTCACATTCGTTCCAGGCCTTCCTCTATTCGGCTCACAAGTAATAATATTTTTCTTCCCTCTCTCTCACCTCCTCGCATTTCGTTCCGTCAGATCCCACAAAACCACGGTTTAGGCGTGCGCATCGCATCCATCGCGCAATCCTGGCGTCTGCCGACGCGTGCAGCTCCTCGCATCTTCAGAACTCGTTGCTCGCCAATTTCCCATTGCCGTTCAGCGCCGTCGCGAAACCTCTCCTTAAATAACTTGCGCATCCCATCGTCATCATCATCCGGACTCCTCCTCCACTCCAGCATCCCCATCATCACGCGACCCGCATGACCCCCTACCTCCACTGCCGACCTTCCACTTTTGACAGCCAGAAACCAGAAGATAATATTCTTCTCTTCAGTTTCTGTCTATTCTCTTTAGCCATCCATTTTCACTTCATAACCGGGAAGAACATAAACAATCGAATTCTTCTTTCGATTTCTAACATCTTTCGTCCATTTTTTTGCCAGCAGAAAACATAAATAAACGATTCTTCTTTTGATTTCCGGCATTGCACCCCTCACTTTAGCCTTCCCATTTTCGCTTTGCCATAAACCGGGGAAGAACATCATCAATAGGCGAATTCTTCTTTCGATTTTCGGCATCGTACTCCTTGCATTACATTCCCAATTATATACCTAACCCCGTTCCTTTGCCGAGTATTGCAACGCATCAAAAAATATGTCAAAACATGTGGGATGAATATATATATATATATATATATATATATATATATATATATATATATATATATATATATATATATATATATATATATATATATACTTAATGTTTCTTTGTAGGTTTGAAGAATTGTGCTCACGGTGACATATGAAAAAATCAGTTGTGGTGTCGCAAGACACCGCTCGCTACGCTCAACAGGGCATACCAAGTAAGCTAACATCCGTCACATGTCGCTCCCTTAGACGAAATGTTGTCGAAATTTTGTCTAATTTCTAGACTTAGAAAAAAAATAGAAGGGAATGAATATATATTGCATTTGTCATCTTTCAAGTTTAAATGCCTCGTCGTGCTCAAGAGGCTCATGAGATGACTTGGTGTTAGAGACACCACTCTTCACTAAGGTGCAAGTAAGCCCTCGATCGCATGCCTAGGATGGCGTCGAGGTCAATTACGCCAAACCAACTTAGAAAAATGGGAGAGTGAAATGAAATGACTTAAGAACGCCAAGTAAGGGAACCTGCAGCCAATTTTAAATTAAAAGTGTCAAACAAGAAAAAAAAGGGGGAGCCTTTAAAGAAAATTTTGAAAAGAATAGAGCACTCATATAAAATGCAAGTAAAATTTTGGGAGGCTAATATTAAACTTTCAAGCTCTAATTGAGATTCTCTATGGATTCAATTAAAGTAATGAGTTAGTTCTCTTTTATTGTAAATTTTTTAAAATTAAACAAGCTTTAATTGGAATTTGAGAAGACTAATTCCAAACTCATAATAAATTTGCAATAAACTTAAAGTCTAAGGATGAATCCAAATTAGGTTTAATAACTCTTATACGAATATGGAGGTGATTACTATGCTAGCTAATAAGCATAAGTAAAGCTAAAGAAAAAAAATATTGAAATCAGCATAACTTATCAAAAGTGATTTAAATCAAACATAATCAAGCTGGGAGAATTGCATAAAACTCAACAAGTAAACTAAGTGCAAGTAATATTTTAAACCATAATCTAAATCAAAACACCTTCTTCGCCATCGAATCTGTAACTCTTTATACAAGCAGACAGAAGGTGACACTAAACTAAATGCTGCATGAATGAATGAGCTTTCTTTCAACACAAAAATTAAGGAATTTCATTCTAATTATGATTTTCAAAATCAATGAAATCTCTAATTAGGTGAAATTATTTAAGCTATAAATACCTGCATGTGCTCGAATATAGAGATTTCAAGTGTGAATTTTAATGTCTAAAAAGGCTGTGCAGGCTAAAGTTGGAATTAAATGAAAAATTTGAAATCAATCTTATAATTCAAACACAAAATTATCTAAAATTGCTATACACCCGCATGGGTCCCAGACCTTATCTTTGAATGCTTAAATTCAAGTCGAGGATGTCGGGTTGCTTCCTGGTTTAGTCTTAGGACTGACTAGGGTTAATAAAGCCTAAAAATCTATTATAATGAGTCCAAGTTAGTAGAATATTTGAGAAGCTAATTCTGTTATATGACAGTAGATCTAATCCTCTATTAAGAGCTAAAATAGAGTTGATAGGATATAAAGCAAGTAATATTTTAAACTATAATCTAAATCAAAATGCCTTCTTCTCCACCGGATCTACAACTCTTTGTATAAGCAGACAGAAGGCGACACTAAACTAAATGTTGCACAAATGAAGGAGCTTTCCTTCAATACAAAAATTAAGAAATTTCACTCTAATTATGATTTTCAAAATCAATGAAATCACTAATTGTGAAATTATCTAAATATAAATACATGCTTGGACATAGAGATTTCAAGTGCAAATTTTAATGTCCGAAAAGGTTGCATCTAAAGTTAGAATTAAAGGAAATCTGAAATCAATCTCATAATTCAAACACAAAATTACCTAAAATTACTATACACATGCATGGGCTGTGACACTATGCTGAATGCTTAAATTCAAGTGTTTGAGGATGCTGCGTGGGTTGCTTTCCGGATTAGTCTTAGGACTGGGTTTGGATTAACAAAGCCTAAAAATCTATTATAATGATTCCAAGTTATGGTGGAATATCCAGAGGTAGATCTAATCCTCATTAAGAGCGAGTTGACAGGACTAAAGCAAGCAATATTTTAAACTACAATCTAAATCAAAATGCCTTCACCGGACCAGAACTCTTGTACAAGCATGGCATACTAAATAAAAATCTATAAAAAATCATGCTTCCTTCAAAAAAATTAAGGAATTTCATCATAATTATCATTTTCAAAATCAATGATTTCATTAATTGGATGAAATTACCAGCTATAAATCTGCATGTGCTCGGACATAGAGATTTCAAGTGCAAATTTTAATGTCTAAAAAAGCTGCGCATATTAAATTAAAATAAAAAATAAAATAAAAATACAAAATTAATCTCATAATTCAAACCCAAGATTACCTAAAATTGCTATACACCCGCATGGGCCCCGACACTATGCTGAATGCTTAATTCAAGTGTCTGAAGATGCTACGTGGGTTGCTTCCCGATTTAGTCTTAGGACTGGGTATGAGTTAACAAAATCTAAAAATCTATTATAAGAATGTCAACTTAGTGAAATATCTGAGAAATTGATTTTGTCAGGTGAAAGTAGATCTAATCCTCTATTAGCAGCTAAACGGAGTTGACAGGATCTAAAGCTCTTAAACATATTCAAATTAATCAATTTTTAAGTAATAATATGAAACTGCATAAATAAAACTCTATCATTAAAAACTTAAATCAAACCTAATCTATCCACCTTCTGCAACTACCTGTCGGGGGTGATAAATTAAGAAAACTCTAGCTCACAAAGGATCCAATTTCAAATCAAGTGTTCTACTATATTCACTCTCAATCAATCTCACACTAGTAAGGATGTGACCCATGTCCTCTAACTGTATGGCTTGACCAATAGGCCCACAGATGAAGCGCACACCGAGTCCTCGACGTGGTTTGGCCCCCGCTCCATTATATTACAATCACGATCAGTTCGTATGCTCCCAATGGCTCGCCTTTGAGTTGTGAATCATAGGGTATAATTGGCAAACAACCCACTGCCGCTAAGGTAGACTTAACACCGTCTCTAGACAAACACCAACCCAAGTCTACAAGATTTCGGATGACAGCCCATGTGTCGATGAGGATCTTTCTATCGTTGGGTCACTACTCCTCCGACTAACTGGACATCGCCCGGATGACAACCATGGGATCTAGATCGGGCACGTCATCATTTCCCCAACCATCCAGTTTAAGCTGAAATGATAAATTTCATTATCTAAATTTTGTAACTCTATATGCCGCTACTATATTCTACGCATTAAACGATCTAATGATTAGCCTTAATCAAAAGTTCTCTCTCACTTACTGGAAGGGGTAATTAATTATAGGGGCTTGCGCCTATAGGAAACCTAGAACTAGATCTAAAGTCCTCACCAAATGAAACAAATCTAAGGTCTTATCTACTATTTTATCTGCCTTCTAAAAATTACACCGACACTTTCAATCACATTCTTCAAAATTCAAAAAAATTGTCAAGAGGTCGGTGGCGAATTTTCGGAGCCCACATTTACAAAACACATCATCAAGATAACAACCACAATAATACAATTTTTTTTTAATATTTCATCTTTCGGTGAAAATTTTTATGTTATTATTTTTCTTGATAATTTTTCACATTATGACTATATCTATTTATTACATAAAAAATCCCAATTAATAATTACCTTAGAGGTATTTATTAATGAGGTTAAAAAAACAATTATAATGAATGAAAAATTAGGTAATCTAAAAATTGATCACTAGAAAGTTGCAAAGAAAGTTTTGTGATGTCTACAATGAATGAAAAATATATGTTCGCTTATAGGACATCTGATCATCTTGATATTATTGAATATTCAGATTCAGATTTTGTCAAATATATGAATGTTGGTAAATCTATATTTAAGTATTTCTTCCTTTTAACTATAGTTATTTTATAGAAGGGTGAGAAGCAGTCTATCATTACTGCATCCACTATGGAACCTAAGTTTGTGATATAATTTTGAAGTCATTATTTATGAATTATGGCTTCAAAATTTTATTTCACAAGTTGAAGTTGTAGAAAGTATTGTCAAGCTGCTAAAAATTTATTGTGACAATGTTACATCAGTTTTTGTTTCTAAGAATGAAGAATATTTAAAGGGTGAGAAACATATGAAATTGAAATACTTTATTATTAAAGAAGAAGTTCAGAAATTTAGAGTGTTATTTAAGCACATTAGTATCAATCTTATAATTAATGATCCATCAATCAAAGGGTTGCCACCTAAGAAATTTAATAAATATGTTTAGAGGATGGGTATTATTGAAAAGTATTATTAATTATATATTTTATTTTATGCTCATTATGTATTTAACTCTCTAATCTTTTTATTAACACATTAGTGCATCATGACTTATTATGTTAGTGTATATATACATGAAAGAATTATATGAATGTCAATAGAATTTGTCTTTTAGAAAGACATTAATGTTGGACCATTATAATTACCTCTAATTACATATCATATTAAGTATAAAATTAATATTGTGATACATGGATGCAAATGCATCACATTAATGATGTACAACTATCATGATCCTTATTAGTTTTTACTTAAGTGATAAATTATGGTTTGATCAATTTAATAAAATAATTGATATGCAATGCACATTATGTTTATGTTTACAATTATTAAATAATAAAATTGAATAATAATATATGGGCCAAATGGGAGAATGTTAGAATTGTATAATTAATAAATAACATAATTAATTAAGAAATGTGACCCACATTAATGACTATTTAATTTATAATTTAATAATTAATTATACGCTTAAATCATATTGGTTAAGAGAGTAATTGATCAAACTTTTATGAATCCTTTGATCAAATAAATTTTCTTTATTAGTGTTAGTTTGTCTCTCCATAAAAATAACTACAATAAGTATACAAACTATACTAAAGAAAGAAAAAACTCTAATTTTCACAAACTTAAAAGATATCAATGCCAAATCTATGTATATATTTGTATGTTAATTAAAATTTTGTAAAAATAAAAAATTTTCAAGTTCTTGTATTTAAGAGTTTATGAAATTAATGTTGTTTGCGTATATAAGAAAAATTTTTAATGAATGTGAGAACTTCTTACTCGATTTCAAAATTATTTTTGTGAGGAACTAATCGGATTTAACCGTTGAATCAGTGAAGCCATCACTAAATTAATTTTTGAAGTAAAGATCGACTCTAATATTGATAAAAAAATTTAATTTATTTATTTTAAGCAGGTAATTAAAAGTGAAAATTCTAATTAAATAAAAATAGTAAAAAATATTCTATTATTAAATTTTGATTTAGAATCATACTAAATATTGAATAATAAAGTATATGAAATTAAAATATTATATATTAAATTCTTAAAAATATTATGATTATATAATATTTATTTTATTTAAATTATATTTAAATAATTTTAATATTTATTATATGATTTGCTATCCGATTCAGCAGCAATTAAACGGTTGAGCTTTAATTTTTCCTCCATTAGATGCAATTTTCAAAAATTTGTCATTGTCACCGTATAATTAGCTAAAAACCATTGCACTATTGAACTAATTTAACTGTGATTAATGCCGCATGTTTGTTCAAATCAATAAACAAATATAATGCTTTTTTTTAAACTCTATGTTAAAGAACAATACAATACTGGTTATACATTTTATCAACATACTGCTTATTATTCAATAAGAATTTATTAAATAATTAATATTAAGTTTGATAATAATTCATATATATTATCTTCAAAATATGAGTAAATATTATAAAATTTATCTTAAGGAGTCTTAGAAGACATGTTATATTAATTGTTTTGCCTAACAATAAAAGCAAGACATCAAAACCATTAATCTTTCTAGTCTTAATGATATTATAAAATTTTTTTGTGCAACCATTCAATGTGAAAAATAATGTCATTGTTATTAATCAACAAAATATAAGAATGATTGTATATTTTTTAGAAGAACCATTATGTTAATGTTTTAAATTATTATTCATTAATAAATTTAATGTTAACTATTTTTTTTTTAAAATAAATATATTATTACTCTAATTTAAACATTTTTTCTATTTTATAATAAGAATTCTTCCATATGATGCTTCATTGTGGTATGTACTCTTTTATTTTTAGTATTTTTCTTCAAATAAGTTATTTATTATTATTTTTAGGTTGTTTTTTTTTTAAAAAATTATTATAATTTGAGCATACAATTAATAAGCGTATGTTAGAAGTTTGAATGTATTTTAATATATTTTAAACCCATGTGCTATATTTAAATGTCATATTTTTTAGAATTTATAATCATATTATCAAAATATTTAAATTATCGATTTATATGTATGTTTTAAAGACTTTAAATTTTTTTATGATTTAGTTTCTTTTAGAAGATAATAAATAAAATTTGCATGAGATTTAAGATAATACAGCAAAAAATTTTAAAAAAATATAAGTACTATTTAAAACTCAATTAACTCAATTAAATATTACTGATTAATTAAACAAAAATAAATTTAACATATATAAATTTTAATAACATTTATTAAATAAAATTATAACAATATTTAATTTGTCCAAACCAAGTCTAATAAAGTACTGGCTCTACAGCCTACGTATAATGGTTGAATGCTAGCCACTAAAAATTTTTCCTCCATTGGATGCAATTTAATTTATGTGGGCAGTTTATAAAATACGAATATTTATTAAAAGAAAAAGCCATTAAAAAGGGTGATTTACATACATAAACTAAAATTTTGAATATTATATATCTCACATCCAAAATTATATAATTACATTTACAAGAGAGAGAGAGAGAGAGAGAGAGAGAGAGAGAGAGAGAGAGAGAGAGAGAGAGAGAGAGATCACAAAGAGACGTGTCTGCCAGCGTGACCTCACAATTTCGGCGAAATTAATTAAGCTAGCGAAGCCGCGGTTAAATTAAGGCGTTAATTACTAGCTTAGAAAGCCAACTTACCCTTCGGCTTTCTTTCACAACTCACCACAAAGCTTCCGTTGCTCCCGATACTATCATGCAGCTATTTCTTGTTTGCAAGTGTGACATGATGTTGCAAAATAAATTATATTATGTCTTATTTTCAGCATTATTAGTTATGATATTATTGTCATTTTTCATTGTATTCATAATCTTAAATTTCTTTGGACTTCAATGTAATAATACGTGACCCCCTATTCTTTCTATATAAGAGGATTGGTAAGGTGAGTTTTTAATTAGGTTATTTGTTATGTTTTTCTATCTCTTGTTCTCTTCGCTCCTCTAATCTCTGTGTATTTATAAAGCCTTCATCACACATGGCATTAAGGAAAGCAACAATTAATAGTTTGGTGATGATGTCTATATTAATCTTTAACATTAATCTTGTTATCGGCCATAAATACTATGTTGGTGGCAGTCGTCATTGGACCTATATGATCTCAAATTGGCCCAAAGGCAAGAGATTTCATGAGGGAGATATCCTTGGTGAGTTTTAAATTATTGTTTTCAAATTCATTAGATTTGTCATTAATTAGCTTAAAATTGCATGTGTTTTATTAAATGATAGTGTTCAAGTACAATCCTGAGGACCATAATGTGGCAAGGGTGAATGCCCATGGCTTCAATTTATGCTATGTGCCGCTTCAATCAAAGGTCTACCAATCAGGAAATGATCATATCAAACTCCAAAAAGGCAACAACTATTTCATCTGTGGTATCCCCGGTCATTGTAATCTTGGAATGAAGATAGTCATCAAAGCCAAATGAGCTCCACCAATTGATAAATGTTATTAATTGATTTGAGTTGATGAGTATTTCTAATAAGCCATCTATATGATTAATATTATATATATTTAATCATGTATGCCTTTGCTGGTTAAAATGTTGGATGTTATGTGTGTGAAAGCAATGATTGTCGTATTTGATTGATAAATGATCAATATTATTGTTGTGAATGAAATACATTATTAATATTAAATATTGATATTAATATTGTTATAATAGTTTATAATTATTATTATATGAAATTTAAATTTAGATGATCTTATGTTATTATAATATAGTGTTAAATTTATTATGAATAAATATCTTTTCATATAAATTTTATTTATGATATCTTAAGCCTACTTCTTTCTTTAAAACATTTTGTCAACATCAATTTTTTGTAGGCATCTTAGATGTTAATTTTCTAATATGGTATAATTTTTTATTTTTATTATATATGATCAACTACTTAAGTCTATTACCTCATCATCTTATTTCAATAGATTCTAATCCTACCTTCCTAATATAATTATTATCAAATTTTTTTTTTGATTTTATCACATAAATGTTTTATACTTTTTCTCAAGGAAAATTCAACTTTACTTTCAAGGACCTCTATAATTCATATTTTTCATTATAAACTACAAATATCCAACTTAATGTATTATCAGAAGATTATTCACTAATCCACATGTTGATATATGGAAAGCTTAATTTGGCTTATAAGTTTCTAATCAAATAAAATCAATTTAAGAATGTATGATAAAAATAAAAATAATCTGACATTTGGCAAGAAATATAAGGCAATAAAAGTTCATCTAAGGATGAAAAATAGTTAGTCTTTCATGTTTGGAAGTTATTATATATTTTTTTTTTTCTACAAATATATTTCAAGTTTGATCTTTTATCATACACTCTTAAGATAAATTTAAATTAGGACATCTTGACTATATTGCTTTGTCATCGAATAGTTTTATGCAAGAAAGAAATTAACAACAACAACAGACAACAACAATAAGCCTTTATCCCACTAAGTTAGTGGCTACATGAAGCCTTCATCTCCATTGTGTCATATTATGTGTCAAATTCTCATTTAATTCAAGTATACTAAGGTCATTTTTTATACATCTTAACCAAGTCTTTTAAAGTCTACCTCTACCTTTCTTAACATAAGGAAAATCTAATGCATCTACCTAACCAGTCATCGATGACGATGTTTTATGTGGCCAAACCATCTAAGACGACTCTCTCTAATCTTATTTGCCACTGGAGCTACTCCAACATTTCCCGAACATACTCATTTCACATTTTATCTCTAAGAGTAAAGCCACTCATCCACCTGAGCATCCTCATCTTTGTAACACTTAGTCTTATGCTTTTCTTTTATTGGCCAACATTCTATATTGCAGTCTTACCACCATCTTATAAAATTTTCCTTTAAGTTTAAGTGAAAATTTTCTATCACACAACAGACTAGATGCATTCCTCCACTTCAACCATCCAACTTGAATTCTACTAATAACATCTCCAACTATTTCACCATCGTTTTGAACAATAGAGCCTAAATATCTGAATCACTCACTCTTATTACCTAATGTCACAACACTACCACTACAACTTCTACAACTAAAATTACACTCCATATATTCAGTTTTAGACCTACTTAAACGAAAACCTTTAGACTTTAATGTTGATCTCCATAATTCAAGTTTCTCTTGGACTCCCTCTCTAGTCTTATTAATAAGAAGAATGTCATCAGAAAAAGCATACACCAAGGTACATCTTCCTGTAAATGCTTAGTAAGAACATCCATAATTAAAGTAAAAAGATAAGGGCTTAAAGCTGATCCTTGATGTTATCCAACTGAAATAGGAAAATATTATGTCAATCCTCCTTGGGTTTGGACACAAGTAATAGCTCTAGTATAAATATCCTTAATGACTTGAATATAACCAATATTAACTCCTTTCTGTTCAAGAACTCTCCAAAGAACTTCTCTTGAAACTTTATCATAAGCTTTCTCTAAATCAATAAATATCATATGTAGGCCCTCCTTACTTTCTCTATATTTCTCCATCAAACCTCTTAACAAATGTATAGCATCCATAGTAGATCTACCTGGCATGAAACAAACTGATTGTGAGAAATTTTTGTATCATATCGTAACCTATGTTCAATTACTCTCTCCCATAATTTTAATGTATGACACATTAATTTAATTTCTCTATAATTTGCACACTCTTATGCATCACCTTTATTCTTAAATATAGGAACCAACAAACTCTTCCTCCACTCATCTCGAGATCTTTTAGTCTTTAAAATAATTAAAAAAGATTTGTAAGCCAAGAAATTTCCTTGATCTCCTAAACATTTCCACACTTTTATTGGAATATCATTAGGTCCTACTGTTTTTCCATATTTTATTTTCTTTAAAGCTTCTCTAACATTAGATTTACTAATATGATGATAAAAATAAAATTCACTATTTTTGTTTAGAGTATTAAGGTTGCTAAAATCAATCGTATTTTCAGATCCTTCATTGAAAAGTTTATCAAAATATCTCATCCACCTATTTTCAATATCCTTTTCTAAGAAAAAATACTTTATTATTTTCATCCTTAATACACCTCACTTGAACTAGGTCTTTAGTTCTCCTATCTCTTTGGTTGGCTAACTTATACATACATCTTTCACCTTCTTTGGTATCTAATCTATTGTATAAATTACTAAAAGTTAAATTTTTTGCATCATATATTGCTTTCTTAGAATTTTCTACAGACCACTTTATATCTTTTCCAGTTCTTCAAGTTTTTTACATCTAAACCAAGATTTATAACAATGCTTCTTATTTCTTATCTTTTCTTGCACACTCTGACTTCACCACTAACTATTTTTATTAAAATAAGCTTTTTCTTTTGATTCTTCAAGTACTTTTTAGCAACTTGCTTAATTTCACTTGCTATTTTTTCTCACATAATATTAGCTTCCTTATGAACATCCCCAATTCTAAGCTCTTGTAGCTTACTCTTAAAAATATTTTTATTTGTCTTCTTTAAGTGTCCCCATATAATCTCAGGATAATAATTTGATTTATTTTTTCTCATACAATCTTTCATCTTAAAATCTAAAACTAACAATCGATGTTGGGTACTTAAACTTTTACTTGGAATGACCTTATAATCTTTACAATCTAAACGATCTATTTTTCTTATCAGAAAATAATCAATTTGAGTTTTACTAGATCCATTTTTATAAATAATAATATGTTCATCTCTTTTCTTAAATAAAGTATTAGCAACTACAAAATCATAAACTAAATCAAAATCTAATATAATTCTACCTTCTTCATTAGTCACTCCAAATCCATAACCACCATGAATACTTTTAAAATCTTCTACCACTCTACCAACATATCCATTTAAATCTCCTCCAATAAATTTTTTCTTCAAGAGTATCTTTTGTATTAATCCCTCTAATTCATTCCAAAATTTTTCTTTTAAGCTTACATCCAAACCTACTTGAGGAGCATAAACACTTATACCATTGATAATCTTGGTATTCACAATAATCTTTAAAGTTATAATTCTATCTCCACATCTATTAATATTTATAACATCATTCTTCAAACTTTTATCTATAATCACACCTACACCATTTCTAGTTTGACTTCTATCTGAATACTAAAATTTAAAACCTAAACTATCAATCTCCTTGGCCTTCTCCCCAACCCATTTAGTTTCTTGAACACATAAAATATTTAATTTTCTATGAACTATAATATCTATTAATTTCATTAATTTAGTAAGAGTACATATATTCCAAGTTCCTAACCTAATTCTAGTTTCATGACTAACTTTGCCCGCATCCATATAATGTGGGAACCCTTGCTTATTTAACATGCACCGGCAATCATGTACGCCCTTGTATATTTTTCACTGTATTTAAGCCATACAACGCCGCTTCCAAGGGATGCCCTAACATTAACACAATGATTTAAATGATTCATATCGTGATTATTTCGATAAGTTTTATGCTACTACCTATCACAAGAAAGAAATTAGTAATAAGAAAATTTTGATTCATTGTATTTTTCTTGATTATATTTTTATTTTATCTAAATTGTTTACGCAGAAGATTAAAATGCGATTCTTCATAGTAATTAGTAATAAGAAAATTTTCATTTTCAAAATTTTTTTCAAATAACATGATTAAAGATAAATTATCATTTAATTTTTTTAAATATGATAAAAAGAAAAGACCTTTTATTAGCCAATAGACAAAGTATAATCACACAATAATATCCTTCATAATCACTTCTTATGCCTTAATTAATAATCTTCTCATACTTGTAATAAATTACTATATAGGGATATAGGCCAAGTTAACTAGCCAGATAGTGGCCTTGGTAAAATGAATTATGTATCATTAATTTTATTTATTTTACATCCAACAATATCCAAATACTGAAGATAACTTTGAGTGCAAGAATAATGTAAGACTTAAACCCAATGAGTTATATAATCCAAAATTTGTATAAGAAGATCATCTTAAATGAACTGTATAATTATCAGACCACTGCTCACTGATGGACTGTCTTTGAGATTCCTTAATATAATTTTTTATTTTTTAAACAATATATGATTTTATCATTATTAAAAAAAGTGTTGTCATTCATGTAAAAATATAAACAAAGCCAAATAAAATAAAAAAATTATTACATATGGAGTTCAAATATATAAGTTATATTCGGACTCTAATAACATAGTATCATATGACGCTCAACTAATACACAGTTATTTTGTATTGATTGTAAAGTAAAATATATTGACTATGAAGTGTTATATATTAATATGTATATAAATATCATCTATTACTATACAATTAATATTATATCAATATACAGCATTATATAATACTTTACAACTAATATTTGATAATTTTGTATTAACTGAATATCATATAATGCTATATTAATGAAGTCCGAATGTAAACTTACATCCGGACTCCTCCGCAGATAATAATCTTCCTTAAAACAACTAATTAAAATTAAAGTGATTCTAAGCGGCGCCTAAACTCCTTGTGCGCTGTCGAAGGAACTTACGAAATCCCAACCGATCGATTACCATTTTTTTTTTTTTCTGTTTTATTGAGTTTTATCCGCTGCTGCTGGTTGTTCTATTGACCAAAGTTGTGATTCCCCACGTGGACTATCTCCAGAAGCAGTTTTCTATATTTCCGACCATAGGACTCTCTGCATTAAAAATAAAAAAATAAAAAAAAGTCGAATCAATTTTTAAAGTATGCGAATATAAAGTCATAATGGATGGCATCGATACCACTAAGCCATTTCTATAAAGCTTAATTATTTTATCTCATCAAACTTATTTTGTCTACTACCCTTTGTTGATTCTCTTTATTATTCTATTTCAGTTATAAAAAAAACTCTCTAAGTGTAAAATTAAAAGAGTAATATATATATATATATATATATATATATATATATATATATATATATATATATATTTATATATATCTTATAAATATTAATAAATACTACATTTAATTTTACTATTAAAAAAATTTAATTAAAATTAAAATTAAGTTATCATCTTAAAGTTTAAATAAACATTCCTAATTATTGCATACCTTCTATTTTATTCTATTATATGTACATATATGTTGACCTTCATATATACCACATGAGTCGAATCGAGCTTATGAGATGAGTGATCGACGGACGCTAGACAACTAGAGTAGATGCATCAAACATCACCAAATCATAAACAACCTCCGACGAACGGACTTCCATTATGTTCGTAATGTCAAAATTGGTCAGAATATAAATATTGCACAATCTAACGATCAACCATCGTTATCAAAATCAACGCGCCAACGCCGCATATCGAGTGGAAGTTGCGACGATGCCCAAATGACCTCTCGTGAAATTGAAATTTATTTAAAATGTCAAAATATACTAAATGAGACAGTTCACACTCAATTCGGACGAATCTGTGCAAATGTCGAATGATTGGAAATAATAATGTGCAAATCGAGGCTGAAGTACACTGGACGTTGCTAAAATCAGTCCAAACGATCTCCGATCGTGAAACAGACTTTTCTATTGTGTTCATAATGTCAAAATTGATCAGAATATAAATATTGCATAATCTAACGATCAACCTATCAAGTGATGAAGCTGTCAACGTGCCAACACGCATATCGAGGTCAAGAGGTCATGACTTAAACAAACGACCTTCGTTCGCAAAATTAATTATGTTATTAGCTTTGAAACATCAAAATCTATCAGATGAGACTATCTACGATCGATTTGACAACCGCGAATGCCAGTGTCGAGCACGCATTTTGAGCCAAAATTGATCAAATTGGATAACCAAACAACATCGATCTAAAAACCGCGTGATTCAAAATATCGGAATAACTTTGAATGAACATATATATTAACCCTATATTGAGGTCGGCATAAAATTCATATTAAGGCGGATTACATATTTAGAAATTGATTTAAAAAAAAAAAACCTACTTATATCTAATAGCCCTAACCGACCTCTTCCCAAACCCGATTCGCTCTCTCATACTCGCTCGGCCTCCCCTTTCGTATGACCCGAGCACGCTCATTCATCTTCACACGCACGCTCCACGCAAGACCCTCGCGAGATCTCCCTTCTCCTGCTTTCGGCTCTGACTCCCTCAACCGTTCCTGCTCGGCTCTCCCCTTCAACCACACGAACCACTCCTGCCTCTTCCTTCCCTTCCCCTTCAAAATCCCTAATCGGGACTCACTCTCGGTGTTTCTCTCATTTTCCCTCTCGTCCAAGCCACATGCAAGCCGTAAGGTTCTTCTTCCATTCTTCCACTTTTCCCTCTTCCTTCACCCTATCAAACAGGCGTCGTCTTCTCTCCCTCTCTTTCCCATTTTCCTTCCCGTCCACTTGAGTAGCCATCCGAAATATATATCTATCTATATATATATATATATATTTTTTCAGTTTTAAGTAAGCATTAAGTAAGAGGGTAAGAGATTTGTGTGAAGACACACTCATTAAATAAAAATAGTGAGCCAAAAGAATTGTAGATGTCACACTCTATGAAATCTAAATTTAGAAATTGATTTAAGTAAATTGAATAAATCATCTAAATTTAAAATTGAATAAGAGATGCATAGTAAATACAATGATAAACACTAAATCAAAGAAAATAGATGGGGAATACTTAAAGAAACTTTGAAAGAATAAACGCTTACTTGGAATGTAATTAAATCTTTCTCCCTTCTCAAAAACTCCAAAACACTCCAACCTCTCAAGCAAACTATATGAAATGGAAAGCCCTCCCTTAGCCTTATTTATAGAAATTGAAGGAGCCGATGTGGGATATTTAAGTTTAATAATTAAGTGATGGGGTTTGATAGATAATACTAAACTCACATGCTTTAATTGCAATTTTTTATGGCTTAAATTGAAGTAAAATAACAAATGTAAAGTCCATGACAAAGTAGGTTTGTATTTTTGTAAATTCCTCAAAACTAAATAGGATTTAATCGAAATGTGGGGAGTCAAATACTAAATCCACAAGGGACTTAGGACGAACTTGAAGTCAAGTTATTAAATAAATATGAAGCCTGATGTGAAGTTAATGATAAATCTATATTAGAGTTGATGTCTCTGTATGTGAGTAGAGTTTTTCTTTGAATATTCAAAGTATTAAATTCACAAACGAGTAATAAATATGAATGAAAGTAATTGAACAATTGAAAATTAGGTATGATATCAAATGAAATAATAATCTCATATTGGACATCAAATCAAAGCATAAGAGACTTTGCATGAGATCGAACGATTGCTAATAAGCATAATCAATGAATTCTTGAAAAATATTTGAAGCATTTTCTTCATCTTATTAAATAGTCGAATTAGATCAAGAAAAAATTGAGTATAGTTAGTGATGAATTTTAGAATTATCATAAGTGAGAGTCTATTGAATATTCAAAGAATAATCAACTTAGAATAAAAGAAAATAAATAAATATTAATTCAAGGGATCTAATAAGATATTATATCAATTTACAGTGCCCTCAACGCCATCGGATTCACAACACATCATACAAGCAAACATAAGGCATTAATTAAGACATTCTTAAATATACGATGCACACTATTCAATATTTAGATTCAAGTGCGACGAATGTGTTGCTTCCGATCTTAGACTGCAGTTAATAAACCCTTAAAATTCAATTATTATGAATTTTAAAAAATATCTGAGAAGCATGGATGAAAGTAGATTGATTCTCTCATAGAGCTAAATAGAGTTAATATGATCTAAAATTTTCAAATATATTCGATTCAATCAATTACTACCCCAATGATGGTTGTGTTGAATGACGATTTCAACCAGAGGGAATACTTCCATCAAAATATGATTCTATTTTCAATCAAATTATCTTAAATCAAGTATCAATCTAAAAACCAGTTAAATGAAATTCAATCATTAAAAGCTTAAACCAAAACTCAATTTATCTACATTCCGTAACTTTGTTAAATGTGATAAATTAAGAAAACTCTAGCTCACAAAGTAGCTAATGTCAAATTAAGTGTTCTACTATGTTCACTCTCAATCAATCTCATACTAGTGACGCCCCGCCCTTCCTGATTTTGGGCTTGTGAGGCTCCACATATGATGCGCACCGTAATCCTGACCATGGTTTGGCTTGTAGGCTCCATTATATTATGATCACGCAGTTTATATGTTCCCAATGGCTCCCTTTGAGTTGAATCATGGTACATGGCAAGTGCCTAGACTTAAGCATGTCTCCTTAGATAAACACCACCCCATGTCTTCAAAGATTTATTGAATGATATAACCCATGTGTTGTTGATAAGGATCCTCGATCAGGTTGGGTTGACTACCTCCTTTGACTAAGTAGACTGTGGAGCGATTTGGGATGATGGAAACATGAGATTTAGATTGAGCACATTATCAACCATCCATTTAATGATGAATTTCATAAATTCTAAACCACAAATTCTAAAACTCCACACGTGCTACTATACGCTACACATTTAGCGATCCAATGACTAGACTTAATCGAAAGTTCTCTCTCAACATTGAGAGAGGTAATTAACTATAATGGCTTGTGCCTATAGGAAACCTGGAACTAGATCAAAAGTTCTCGCAAAATGAGGACAAATCTGGTAGTTTTCGTATTCCATCCTTTAAAAAATTACACATTCAAATCATGCCTTCATCATTTGTCTATGTGGCAAATTTTTTTGCCCACAATATATTAGTCAAATTAAATTTAATATAAATTCTTTATTTTGAATAAAAGAATATGTATATATATATATATATATATATATATATATATATATATATAATTTGTACATAAAATAAAATATAATGTTGTTATAAAAATAAAATAAAAAGAGTTAAAATGAAATGGAGATAGATTAATTAAAAGAAAATCAGTTTTCTATGTATATAAAACTGTGCGGATTTCATTATAAAATATGTATATTAATTAAGTTAAATTTTAAAATTGAATCTAAATCCTCCATATAACCGCACACTATCTCCACTTGTCCCAGCCACATGTTTTTATGTCCTCCCGTAGGAGAAACAAACAAAAGTAATAATAATAATAATAAAATTAGTTTTTTTTTCTTTTTCTTTCTTTTCTCCTCATACTAGTTCTCTCAATTTTTGAGAAAATATTAGGAGTCCGATATAGTTTTACACTGACTCCAATCGAGTGCGACGGTCCATTATTAAAAAATTCCGTTTTAAGCATTTTTTCACTTAACGATGTAAGTCGACAAATGATTGACTATCATTTAATTTATTTATCAGAATCTCCACCAATCTTATTCAAATAGTGGGAGGAAAAATTATCATACGCGTTGTTCGACATTCTTCATCACAGAACAGTTTAGGGCTTAGTTTTGATGAAATTTTTCTCATTTGTTGATCGGTGCACCATTTCTTGTGATTTTGCCAATCTTACGCATTAAAAACTGAGGTATTGTAGGGGACTTCATGAGGTATTTACATGTGCATTCTTGAACTTTAATAAATTTAGGGTTTTCTCTGTTCTTCTCACCATCTAGTGGGTGAACAGTTAGAACATTTGACTTCTTTAAATGATCAGGATGTGTTTTAGTAGTAATTGGAGATATTTTGCATATGTACTCTCTGTACTGTCATGATGGTACACGCCGTTATTTTCAAAATTTTGAACTATTTGCTTTGTAAAATATTTAGTATATTATATTGTAGGATGTTTGGTGTTGTTTTATAAAGGATTTGATGAATTCTGTGGCCTGTTTGGATATAATATGTTCAGTCGATGGCATTACAATTTATTTGTAGGTTGATTTATGAATGTTTATTTCAATTTTGCATGTGTACTCTCTGTACTCTTAGGAGAGTATAGCCCATTTTGGAATTTTTTTTAAAAGACTTCTAACCATGTTTGGATATAATATGCACATGGGCTTTAGAAGCGATGAATCGATTGGTTTTTTATGAGTTTTCTTGCATGTGTACTCTCTGTACTCTCATGAGAGTACAAAGCATTTTCTCATTTTTTTAAGGTTCTTTGGTCTGTTTAGAGAGTATTTGTTTATTAGAATCCATTAAAAGCAATTTGGAGACGGATTACTTGGTTTTAGGATAGTTTGACATCTGTACTCTTTTTACTCTCTTGAGAGTACAGACTATTTTTTGACTTTTTTTCACTTTGTTTGACCTATTTGGTGGAAATATGTTCATTACATTCCATTAGGAATCATTTGGAGGCTGATTGGTTAGTTTTTATGTGAGTTTTACATCTGTACTCTTTGTACTCTCATGAGAGTACATAACTTTTTTCTCATTTTTTTTTCACTTGGTTTGACCTATTTGGAGGAAATATGTTCATTACATTCCATTAAGAATAATTTGGAGGCTGTTTGGTTGGTTCCTAGGAGAGTTTTGCTTCTATACTCTCTGTACTCTCAAGAGAGTACAGAGCTTTTTTCTCATTTTTTTCCACTTGGTTTGGCCTGTTTGGAGGAAATATGTTCATTACATTCCATTATAAGCAATTTGGAGGTTGTTTAGTTGATTTCTATGTGAGTTTTGCATCTGTACTCTCTGTACTCTTAGGATAATATATAGCATTTTTCTCATTTTTTTCAATTTTTTTTGGCCTGTTTGGAGAAAATATGTTCATTACATTCCATTGAAAGAAATTTGAGATTGTTTGTGATTTCTAGGGGAGATTTGCATATGCACTCTCTGTACTCTCATGAGAGTACATAGTATTTTTCTCATTTTTTTCTAGTTTCATTGGCCTGTTTGGAGGAAATATGTTCATTACATTCCATTGGAAGTAATTTGGAGGCTATTTTGTTAGTTTCTAGGAGAGATTTGCATCTGTACTCTCTGTACTCTCATGAGAGTACAGACTATTTTTTTTACTTGGTTTGGCCTATTTGGAGGAAATATGTTCATTGCATTCCATTATGAATAATTTGGTGCTTGATTGGTTAGTTTTTATGTGAGTTTTGTATCTGTACTCTCTGCACTCTCATGAGAGTACAGAGTATTTTCATATTATTCCCACTTTGTTTGGGCTGTTTGGAGAAAATATGTTCACTACCTTATATTTGAATTAATTTGGAGGCTGATTAGTTGGTTTTAGATTTTAGAAGGTCTTATGAAATCAGTCAAATCAGTGGACTATAAGAATAAACTTGAGAATTCGGATCGCTCGTTGCTTGCGGCATAATTTGTGCAATTGTACATGCATTTTCTGCTTTCAAATACTTTTTTATATATCATAACTATAGGGTGACAGCGAAATTGATTGCCTATGCCGACGACATAGTTAAATTTGATGAATACAATTGGGTAGAGGCCATTTGGGCCTTTCTGGTTGTATTATATCAAAGATTCAGACACAAAAGGCACCTGGGTACATGAGTGGCTTTGTCACTCTTCTTATGGTACGTTCTAAATCTTTAGTTATGTATTATTTGATGCATTGAAGTTAACTTATATAAATATTTATTGTAGATCTGGGCGGCTGAGCACATAAGTATCATAAGGCTATCATTTCCATCTGCAAAGTCACGTATGTTGCGATGGCCAAAAATACAGTTTGTAGATGAAGCTTTCACTAGTTTGGGAGGACACCGGGTAACACATAATAATATCACTTAGTTCATATAAGAATGTATTTATTTATACTATAAGTCATCACATTTTCTTATCGATTTAACATTGGTCTGCCTTTCATTCGAGGACATATTAGAAGAGGAGACCTGGCTCTTTGAATCATTATCCACTCGACATACAACCCTTGTTGGGCAGATAGTAGTCCCATTCTAAGTCCACTAACAGCCCCCAATCTCCATATGTCTCCTCGATATTCTCTCCCCTTCTAGTGTATTTAGCCCTCTACTACTACCCCACGAAGGCTTTGTGGAGAGAGGATACTTGTAGGTTTCAAGGCCTTGGAAGATATTGTCATCTTTTTAAGCAACAATGAGAGAGAGAATGGATGGAATTGATTTGAGGGTAACTACTATTGAGGCGGTGGTTGCTGGGCAGCAGTCCTAGCATCCCTAGCATGGGGGAAGCTCCTGTGGAGGTGACCATAGGGGAATCTCTTGAGGAGGCAGTCACAAGGGCAACACTTATGGAGGCTACCACTGAGCTTCTCATGGAGGCTACCACCAGTCTATGGAGGCAACTATGGTGGCTACCTATGGAGACTTCCACTTGGGAAGTCCACTGGTGAGAGGCCACTGGAGGAGGCTCTTTGGTGGCTACCATGGGACTTCCACATGGAGGCTTCCTTGGGGAAGCCCTTTGGAGCTTGGGGAAGCCCATGTGGAGGCCACCATTGGGAAGCTCTTGTGGAGGCTTCTGCAGAAGATCTTTGAAGCCTTTTGGCATTGAGCATGGTGTGAAGGCCCGATAGATGAGGAAGAGGAAAGCTATATCCCTCCCTTCATACACACTTACAGGAAGTCACGGTGCATAATAAATCTTGTGGTAGCCTCCACTCAGGATGAGCAACCGGCAGAAGAGGTATTAAGTTTACTTTCTTTTTAATTTGACATAATAGTAACTGATTTCATTAAATTATTTTATAGGTATGCGAAGATGTGCCAATAACTGTAGTTAAACCACAGACTACCATCGTCATGGTTGACGAGCATCAGTTAGAGGTTTGCATCATCTCAGCAGATCGACCCTTAATTCACAGTTAATCTAGCTCTTCATTACTAAGTTTCATCATCACTAATTTTCTTGTAGTCAGCTAAGGCACATCATGTTGTTGACTTCTCATCCAAAGTCTACTAAATTCTTGGCTTATTAACGTCGTTCTCGATTCAAGGACAAGTAAGTCATTCTTCATTCAACTCCTTCTTCATACATAAAATAACCTATTCATTTAATTAAGCTCACTTTCAAATATTTCTCACATGCAGGGTGATACGTATTGTGGTGAATATCATTATTACGAGGCGGATCGATGATATCGACAGATCGATATCCGGATGCACACCTCGATGCCTTGCCTTTTCTTGGCGAGAAGTACTATGCCAGGTTATATGTCCTCTATTTGTATGTTTCATGCTTGTACTGGGTAAGTTACCTCACAGAAATGTAGGGTAGTACAATTCAATCCTTGTTTATATAGATAGAAGCTAGAATTTATAAACTTTCTCTTCCCTTCTTGCAGAGTTATGTGAAATATGGCCTACAGAAAGAAAGCAAAATGTTCATCCGATGTCATTCAGAGAGAGTGTATCAAGGAGCTACTCTTACTTCAATTATAAATAATCAACATTGGACACTCCTTGTTGGGCATATTAAGGGGCTTGTTTTATGATTCATTATCAAACCCAACCCATAAGGCCATTCTTCTTGAGATTGTAAACTATTTTCAATTGTTTCCCTAAATTATTTTTTTTTGCCAACTTATTGACTTCTTGCTATTCGATCAAATTACTTGTTGAAGATCTTTGGATCTTTTGTGGATCCCACAAAATGGCCAATCAAAATGGTGAGTGAGCTACCCAACAAAATAGTGTCATTGGGATGATGTTTGTCTAGTACATGGAAGCGTGTCAAATGATGGGCGACCGATTGGCCCATGAGGATGAATTGCTTTAGAAGTTCACTATCTTATGTTTGGGAATGCAAAAACTAAGCTAAGAGCTATAAAGTTGAAGTTTGCTATTTTGGAAAGCACTTATTTTAGAAGCTATTATATATTGTGCAGCAATTTGGTTGATGATGGGCTATTTAACTGAGATGTTTCCTTTTTTTTCATTTCTTCAGGATAGTTTGGATAGAATAGCTTCTGTAGTGACCATTTAAAGCAATTTGTTGGCTGTTGGGTTGCCTATTTAAGCTCTCTTCAATCTATGTACTCTCTATACTTTCCTGAGAGTACAAAATTTTTCCAGATTTTTTCCAATCTTTATTTTATGCTGTCTAGAAAGAAAATGTTTAGTAAATTCCATTCTGGGTTGCTAGTCTAATATTAGCCTTCTTAACTATTTTGCATCACTCTCGTACTCTCACGAGAATCTGAGTATTTCTTCTATTTTTTCAATTTTCTGATAGTTTGGATAAAATATGTTTAGAAAACTTGGTTGATGTTGTGCTTTGCTTTAGTACATGTTCTCCAACTTTTTTGGGTTGTTTGGGTAGAATTATTTTATTATATTCCATTGCGGTAGTATGAGGTCTATTACATATTTGAGGTGTTTTGTGCACTCTTTCTGATCCTCAGTACATATTATTTTTTTTAAAATTTTTCCACTTTTCTTTGCAGTCGAGAGGAAATGTTCTTTATAACCTTAAAGCGGTTTGGAGCTTAGGTTGCTTTTATGAGCTTTTTTTGGCTCATCATTAATATGTTAAGTAGATTCCATTCTGACTTGTGAGGATCCTTTATAGTAACCTTTTTGAGCAATTTTGTAGGTGTACCCTACTGCCTCTCTGCTCTCATACTCTCTATACTCTTTGTTCTCTCACTCTCTGTACCATCTGTCTGATTATTATACATGTTCTCCCTTTTGGGTTGTTTGGGTAGAATTATTTATTATATTCCATTGTAGGTAGTTTGAGGATTTAGCATATTTGAGGTGTCTTCATTTGCACTCTTGTATCTTGTCCTCGAGTACATATTATTTTCTTAATTTTTCCACTTTTCTTTGCGGTCGAAATGTTTCTGTAACCTTAAAAGCGTTTGGAGGCTTCTAGGTTTATGAGCTTTTTTGGTCTGTCATCATTAATATGTTAAGTAGATTCATGGATCCTTAAAGTAATCTTTTTGAGCGCTTTTGCTACCTCACACTCTCTATACTCTTTATACTCTGTACTACGTAATACATTAATAGTCTTTTACTCTGTAATTTTTTCATTATATTCATAATCATAACACATATGTAAGATACATGTCATTAATTTCTTAAATAGTTTCTTAATTGGATTAATTAATTTTCACATTCAAATTATGTCATATTTTAAATTCAGAATTACCTAATTTGATGACTATTTTTAAACTGTATTTTGATTCAAAAATCTTAACAAATACCTTCTACTACATTGTAAAGATATTTAAACATCTTTGCTCGATCATGTTAACAATCATATAAAAGGCTTGATCATTTACGAGTGGTCACACATGCCCATAAACCTTACAATTGCTGAGCATATGTTGAGCTGATCAACTTAGATTTGATTGGCCCAATTCTTATCGACCTTCTAACCTATCCTGACACATCATTGAAAAGATCAAATAAAAAATTGAAGATAAGATTTACATTATTTAAAAATTAATAATTACAAAAATTTGTATTGCATAATTAAGGAGAATACAATTGAATGATACTTGATATGTCAAAAATCGAGAAATAATAAACTATTATACTCAATCACATTCATAATGCCACAATCAAAGTATAAAGGAGAAGCAATATAAACCGCTTAACATGTAAACTTAATATTAGTGGGTAAGATTATTATACTTAAATATTTAATAAAGAAAATTATGCTCTTTAAAAATGGACTAAATTCATTTGTATGATTATTTTTAAATATTTGAAACTTATTTGTGTCTGTCAAAATCATGCTTCTTGAAATCTACTTTCTATTGAATAATGTGAGTCATAAATTAGACCAATAAACTATCAAAATTGCAGCTTAGCAACGTCTAATTTAGAAATATAAAATTTTAGGGCAGTGTGGAGCAAATACTTTTTTTTAAGATGAAGAATTTTTTAAATAATTTAATAATTGAAAATATAAAATTAATTAAATTAATATTATTGACAAAATTATAAATAATTAGTAAAAAGTATTATAAGAGAAAATATAAGTGGGCCAGACTATTAAACTTAGGTATTTTATATTAATTATTAATTAGTTATTTAAAAATAATGAATTAAATTGAATTTTTTGGGAGAGTGGTTGAATGCATCAAAAATAAGTTTTTTTGGGAGATTGAGAAATGATAGAATTTTATATAAACCATATCGATCGAGTGTAGCTAGAAAGGATAACTTAGAGTTCTCAAATGTTAGTTTGAGAAATTGCTTAAAGATGAACATATGAAAGAATATCTGGTAGACCACCATACTAAGAAACTTCATAGCTACAATACTGTCAATTTTTTTTAAGTTCTATAATCTTATTGATAAGAGCAGGTGGGCTTATCAGATTTTGTAATTCCTGCAATAAAAATTATTTCATAAATTGTGGAGTACTTAATGGAGTAAAATATAATTCAATATTAAAGCCAATGATGCAGTAGAATGAACCTCTGATAGCTATGTAAGGCTATATAGAAAAGACTCTTACAAAGAAACATTTTGATATAAGCACACTCAGTATAACGTCATACATCATAGACCAACTGAATTACATAAACTATCAGTACAAATTTAGTAATTAGAAATTGGACCGTTAGTGAAGACCTATTTATTTTATTTTTTAGGGGAACCCCATATAGGGAATTTTATTGCCACAATAAAAGGATTACAAGGGCCTTAAAAGGGGATAAACTCAAGAACTACTTAAAAGCTACAAACAACCTAAAGAGTAAATCGCCTAGCTAAGTACAGTCAAAACATATGAAAAGGAAAAAGAAAGCAAAAGGTATAAATAGAGCAAAGGAGCAATGCCATTGGCCAGCCATCAGTAGAAACTCTTGAGGATAAGAGAAGTCTATGTCTCCAGGAGAGAAGGAACCTAAAAAAACAACCAAAATCAGCAAATATATGGAAGGAAGAGTTAGCATCATTAAAGTGATACAAGCTAGGTTGAAAGTAAAACCTAATAATGAGAGAGATATAGAGAAATATATGTAGAAAGGCTCAGGCTCGGTCACACCAATTTGGGGCAGCCGCAAACATGAGCATCCAAACTTCAAAGGAAGGGTTAGATTAGGCATGCTACTACTAGCCAAGGAATGGGTGAAATCATCCTAGCCATCATAACCTACAAACCTGGGGGAAAACATTAGCTAATAGGTGAAAATTGTGTGATCTTAAATACCTGCATACCAAAGCCTGTGCATAAACACCATGGAAGATAAGTTACCACAAATCTGACTGACTAAAGGTTGACAACACTCCTTCCTAAGTTAATAAACAGTAGGCAATGCCAACATAATAGCAGAAATCATAGCACCAAAAAAAAGCGGCCTCGAGTTACACCTTACCAAGGCACAATCACATACACATGGGAGAGAAGGCAACACAAACCCCAAACAATGCCAACATAATATCAGAATGCACAATCCACAATAACCCGACACAGAGGTAACCCCATAGTGAGGAAATCCCAAAAACAATACAATGGTATCATCCACCATATTAATAACATGGTATATATATGTGCGTTTCAAAAGAACTAAGAATCGATTGAAATAGTGGATAATTCCATACAACAAAGGCAAAATTAATTAGGTTAACCACATGGCGTGAACATATCAAAGGTACAAGCAAGCAATATTACATAGGTAGTCGCAGACGAAAAAACCATTCGAATAGCCAAAAAAAACAACAACCAAAATTGGACCGACAATGGGTGGTGAGAATCATTACATAATTGAGCTACAAGAAGAGTCATGATACTACATAGTGAGGGATCGTGAATTACCTAGTGTATCATGTTGATTTCGAGAAAGTCATCATGCACCTCTACAGTCTTCTAACCAATCCTTAGATGAGACTGGCTGTGCCTTTAAGTAAAAAAAAAGTCATCATGGACTCTTTAAAGTCTTACAAAAATGATTGTAATGATGTAATTATGATTGTAATCGACATTGCAGTGTGTGTAATCGAAGAACACATAACTAAATGATATCATGCATTAAAATGTTTCCCTGTAATAATATTCATCATCAGCTTAGTGTAGCCTTCGATCGACTGATTGATTATTGAGCTTGAGTTAAATTCATACAGTAGAATATCGTATTAGTTGATGATATTTTACAGCATCACTGTGCGATTTTCCATGTGTACCTTTGAAAAATACTCTGGCATAATAGAGAAAGGTGTTACAATGGGTGACGCAACATGTTCTCCACCACTCTCAGACTATACTTTGGTTTCTGTAACAACAGAAATAAGATGGTTTCAAGTTTAAAATCAATATCTAAAATACTTAAAATTGAGAGCCAAATAAGAAATTACTCTTGGTTTTCTTGGTTCTTTCCTAGTATCCCTTAAGCCTTGCATTGGAAAAACCCTTTGGATGCTGGTTAACTTGATCCTTTAAATTGTCATTTCCTTTGTCTGTTGTGGTTGACTTCCTCTTCTTTGCTGTTCTCTCAGCTGGAAGAGAATTCTCGCATAATATAGAGTCGACATCATTAGATAGTTTTTTTAAGGATCCAAGCATATACTCCTCAGCTATCTTATTACCTTGTGCCCTGGTGCTTATTTTATAAGCATACTGACTGATGTGGTTCCGAAAAATAATGCTAGTTATATTTCCATCTGTTTCTTGCACATATTTTAAGTTCTTGTATGTACTATCAATGTATATATCCCTCTTTACTTTGGTAGACCATCGCATGAGAAGATACTTATCCGAAATGCGCACAACATCTTGTTGGCTAAGAACTCGAATACAGTGGGCACAAAGTAGTCCCATCATTTCAGTTTTTTTACATGTACAAGTTACATCTAGGGTTGTATTGCCGAAATGGAGAGTCCATATTTTGGAAGCATATTTATTCTCTAAGTTTCTCACCAAATACTCCATGGGATTATCATCTGACAAATTTGCTGATAATCCTCCAACTCCATGCAAAAATTCTTCCTCAAATATTGTATAAAGTTTTCTTGTGTAAAATATAATAGCTTGTTTCAGAATTAGACTGGTCTTAACAACAAAAATAATTACTGACTGGCTACACTTGAAGTCTTCATCATGTTCATTTCGGTGCCATGTGTCCATCTCCAATCCCAAGAAATAATCTATTATTGAACTTATTGGTTTAGAGATTCCGTGACATACATTATTTGTGGACTCACTACATTGCATTGGCAATATTCCCATGCAGAATGAGTCTTTGCAGAATGTAGTGGACTGCTTGGATCTAATTTTATAAAGCTCAGACAGCTAAGCATGATCATACAAATTGCCTTCATCTAGCATGGTAGACCAAGCTTTCTCAAACTCTTCACGTGGGTCACACTTGCTCATGCATGTATAGAATAGCCCTTGTACTGTCTTGTTACTATTAAAGCAATGAACCTTGGAAGGAGCTTTCTTTAAAATATGCCATTGACACAACCTATGATGAGTATGCGGCAATACAATTTCAATAGCTCTAGCCGATCTTGATCGGAATATTGTTATAGGATGTCTGCCTCTCATTAACCGGAGAAATATTTGGAATAGCCATGTGAATGACTCAATTGTCTCTTCTGATAGAAAGATTACTTCAAATAACATATTTTACCAGTGATGATTCACTCCAACTAAAGGGCACATTATATTTATTTATTGATAGCAAAAATCATGACATCCCCAAAATAATCATATTCTATCCTTGACATGCCATTGCTCTAAAAAAAACTTACCAAGCAATTTGACTCATCAGCTTGTTCATCCCATGCAAACATCTCATCCTTTTCTTTCCTTGAGCATATGTATGCATTATTGTCACCATTCATCTCGATCTTCTCTCTTTCTGGATGAAATTGAAAGCATCTCTTTTTATAAAGCCAATATTTTCCACGCCGCCAACTTCCTCTTTTAGATAGCTGAATGCATCAGTTACTCTAATTCGGCCTCATTATGTCTTCAACACGCCTTCTTGCCATGCATCGGTATGATCGAGAAGATGTATGTCGTGAGCTTTGCCAATGAATGGTTATGACTTTCTATATATTTCTTTACCATCCAATTTCCATCCAAATCAACAAAAGATCTAATCATTGCTGGACAACCACTCCTTGTTTCTATTTTCTAGAATTTTGAGGGTTAAGGCGATTTCTTTCGACCTACTTTTGAACATAAAAAATCCTTTGATTTCAATTTCTTGGAGTTTGGCCAATAACTAGTATGATCCTTCCTAACTGAACCCCATCGATGTATAGTCACAGTGCATACGCCTCTGTTTCATTATGAACAGTGGTCCCAAGGAGTTTCATCACATTTGGGTCATTAGACATCACGACTTCATCATCGCATCACTCATTTACCACATTCACCTGCTCAGATAGCTCCATAAATATGAACATATTCCCTCCAAATAGGTCAAAGAAAGTGGGGAAAAAATGAAAATACTCTGTACTCTCATAAGAGTATAGAGAGTACAGATGTAAAACTCTCATAAAACTTAACCAAACAGCCTCCAAGTTATTCCTAATGGAATGTAATGAACGTATTTCCTCCAAATAAGCCAAAAAAATTAGAAAAAAAGATCAAAATGCTCTGTACTCTCATGAGAGTACAAAGAGTACAGATACAATACTCCCATAAAAACCAACCAATAAGCCTCCAAATTACTTCTAATGAGATGTAATGAACATATTCTCTTCAAATAGGCCAAAGAAACTAAAAAAAATGTGCAAAATGCTCTGTACTCTCATGAGAGTACAGAGAGTATAGAGAGTACAGATGCAAATTATACTTAAAAACCAACCAAATAATCTCCAAATTACTTTTAATGGGAATTAATGAACATATTCTCTCCAAACAGGCCAAACAAAGTGGAATGAAATGAGAAAAAAATATTCTGTACTCTCATGAGAATGTATTAAACATATTATCACCAAATAGGCCAAAGAAACTCCCCTAAAAACTAACCAATCAGCCTCCAAATTATTTTTAATGGAATGTAATGAACATATTTTCTCCAATAGGCCAGATAAAGTGGAAAAAAAGATCAAAATGCTCTGTACTCTCATGAGAGTACAGAGTCAGATGCAAAACTCCCTAAAAACTAACCAATAAGCCTCCAAATTACTTCCAATGGAATGTAATGAACATATTCTCTCCAAATAGGCCAAACAAAGTGAAAAAAAAGAAAATGTTTTACTCTCAGAGTATGAGAGTATAGATATAAAACTCACATAAAAACTAACCAATCAACCTCCAAATTATTTCTAATGAAATGTAATGAACATATTTCCTCCAAATAGGCCAAACAAAGTGAAAAAAAAAAGATCAAAATGCTCTGTACTCTCATGAGAGTACATAAAGTATAGATGCAAACTCCCCTAAAAACCAACCAATAAGCCTCCAAATTACTTTCAATGGAATGTAATGAACATATTCTCCCCAAATAGGACAAAAAAACTAGAAAAAATGAGCAAAATGCTATGTACTCCTATGAGAGTACAGAGAGTACAGATAAAAAACTCATATAAAGACCAACCAATCAGCCTCTAATTAATCCTAATTGAATATATTGAACATATTTTCTCCAAACAGGCCAAAAAAATTGAAAAAAAAAGTTCAAAATGCTCCATACTCTCATGAGAGTACAAAGAGTATGGAGAGTACAGATGCAAAACTTCTCTAAAAACTAACCAATAAGCCTCTAAATTGCTTCCAATGGAATGTAATGAACATATTCTCTCCAAACAGGCCAAAAAAAGTGGAAAAATATGAAAAAAAATACTCTATACTCCCATGAGAGTATAGAGTAGAATAAAATAAAACATTACCTCTAAATTTCTAATAGAATATAATGAACATATTTCCTCCAAACAGGCCAAACAAAGTGAAAAAAATGATCAAAATGCTCTGTACTCTTACAGAGAGTACAAATACAAAAATCCCCTAAAAACCAACCAATAAGCATCCAAATTACTTCCAATGAAATGTAATGAACATATTCTCTCCAAACAAGGCCCAAAAAACTAGAAAAAATGAGCAAAATGCTCTGTACTCTCATGAGAGTACAGAGAGTACAGATACAAAACTCACATAAAAACTAACCAATCAGTCTCCAAATTATTCCTAATGGAATGTAATGAACATATTTCGTCTAAACAGGCTAAACAAAGTGGAAAAAAAGATCAAAAATACTCTGTACTCTCATGAGAGTACAAAGAGTATAGAAGCAAAACTCCCCTAAAAACCAACCAATAAGCCTCCAAATTACTTCCAATGGAATGTAATGAACATATTCTCTCCAAATAGGCCAAAGAAACTAAAAAAAATGAGAAAATCCTCTGGACGCACATGAGAGTACAAAGAGTACAGAGAGTATAGATGAAGATTACACGAAAAAACCAATCAAACAGCCTGCAAATTACTTCAATGAGAATTAATGAACATATTCCCTCCAAACGAGCCAAACAAAGTATAAAGAAATGAGAAAAAAAATGCTGTCTCTGATAGAGTACAAGAGTACAGAATAGAGTACATAAAGTGCATGAGATGATAAACTCCCCTAAAAACTAACCAATAAGCTCCCAAATTGCTTCCAATAGAATGTAATGAACATAATCTCTCCAAACAGGCCAAACAAAGTGGAAAAATATGAGAAAATGCTATGTACACCCATGAGAGTATAGAGAGTACAGATGCAAAACTCACATAAAAACCAACCAACCGACCTCCAAATTATTTCTAATGGAATGTAATGAACATATTTTCTCAAAACAAAACAAAGTGGAAAAAAAGAGAAAAAAGCTCTGTACTCTCATGAGAGTATAGAGAGTACAAATGCAAAACTCCCTTAAAAACTAACCAATATGCCTCCAAATTATTTCCAATGAAATGTAATGAACATATTTCCTCCAAACAGGCCAAAGAAACTGGAAAAAAATCAGAAAATGCTCTGAGAGTATAGAGAGTGCAAATTCAAAATTCTCCTAAAAACTAACCAAGCAGCCTCCAAATTACTTATAATGGGATGTAATGAACATATTTTCTCCTAATAGGCCAGAGAAAGTAGAAAAATATGAGAAAAATGCTCTAAACTCTCATTAGAGTATAGAGAGTATAAATGCAAAACTCTCCAAAACCAACCAAACAACCTCCAAATTGCTACTAATGGAATCTAATAAAAATATTCTGTCAAAATAGGCCAACAAAAATGGAAAAAAATGAGAAAAACTTCTCTCATGAGAGTATGAGTACAAATCAAACCTCTCTAAAAGAAACTAATCCTCCAAATTACTTCTAATGGAATCTAATAAACATATTGTCCAAACGGAAATCATGAAAAATAATATTGATGGTACTCTCATAGAGTACAGAGAGTACCCATGCAAACACTTCTAAAGTTAGTCAAGCAAGAACTCCAAATATGTAGAAATATACCTAAATAAAACAATTTCAAAGATTATCACTAATAAACTATACTTATACATGAGAAAATTTACCGATGTATTTTTATTTAATACATCATCAGCTAAATTGGTCGCAATATCATCAAGGCCATAACTCCCAAATTTGTTCTCCATCTTCACAGTTATTCCCGAAGAATGAAATGAGATTTTCTATTTCTCTCTCTGAGCTTGATTTGCTAGAAAAAAAACATATATTATGCTATATATATATATATATATATATATATATATATATATTCCATATATATATATATCCAACAACGCTTCTCCTCCTTGTTTGAGATGGTAGGGTTAGCCATATTGATGAATTAAGTCATCCATGCACCGTTGAGTTACAACACCGTTAATTGAAAAAATACAAAAAAATGGGATATTTTAATTGTGGACACATGCAGCACTACAATTGGAGTTCGGACGTAAAGATACATCCGGAATCTGCACGTAATATTTTCTTCAATTTTCAGCTTAGTATTTCTTTTATCAGCACTCGCTCTCACTCCATCTCCCAAAAGCTATAAGTCCCTCATATGCTTTCTTGATCAACCTGCCCCACGTCTCTCTAGTGTAATCCCTCAATCTTTTTCTCACAGTTCTTAGTTCTTATCGCTTTCTCTCTCAAATCCTCACCATTTTCTTTGATCTTTTTTTTGAAACATTATCTGTGATCTCTACCCTTTATTGCTTGCCATAACCAGGAAACTCTACCATCGATAGGTTCTCTTTCTAACTAGGTTCCTGTCGGTTTTGGTATAGTGCCTCTCCTCTCATTCCCACCATCTCTCCATACAACCTCACAAATAAGAAGCAACTCTGCCATCAGGCTGGTTCTTCTTGGTGTGCCCTCCATCTCCCTCAAGTCGTAACCTCCATAGCCTTCTCCTCACCACCTTGCTATTCACACATTCATTTTTATTTTGGCTGCTCGACTCTTTCCTTTACATAAAGATATCCTCTCTTTCTCCATGGATTTATTTCCTTCAACTCTCATTCCATGTCTCCACTCATGGCCGGACCTCACTCACCGATCTCCTTTTGTTCCTCAAATGGATCATCACAACAGCTCTCTCGTTAATCTTCATCACATAAAATGGAGTAGCTCTTTATATCACCTCACTCCCATCTTCCTCTCATGATTCTCTATTTCACTAGCAATTGAAACCTGCACAAAACCTATTTTTAGCCTCTCCTCTGCACAAGCTGTAGCCTCTCTCATCACCAAAGTCATAGCTACAATCCTCTAAATCCTAGTGTTTATTTTGTTCTTCTTAACCATCTTCTAGTATATATATATATTTCTATTCTATCTCAAGTAGCTGCACGTGAAATTTCCATACAAATATATTTCCATCCCTTCCCTAAACTCTCTCTGCTACCCCTCACTTCATTGCACTCATAAGCTGTATGCCTCCTAATCAATTTCTTGATAATGCCGTCACTTTAACTTCCTCTTTAGAATGCATAACAAAAAGAAATTACATTATCTTCTCTATCAATATCTCTTCAGAAATCAGAGAACTTAGCTTAAAGTTATTGCTACTTTGAAATTGTTGCTATTTGCAAGAGTATAAAAAAAGAGATTTGAATGTGTAGAAATCACATATATATTTGTTTTTTATGGTGGTGAAGGCCTCGTTATACTCATAAAGGGCATAACGAGATGAAAAAAATTAGCCAAGGTATTTCAAAACACCAACCATCACGCTCATCATGGTGTGACAGGTAGGCCAAAATAGTTCTGATGTAACCCCTTACAAGGGGACGACGCCAGAATACTACCGAATTACTGCCTTTGACTTACAAATTTCCTTCTTAAGATTTGAAAGCCCACCCAAATTTTGTGTTAGAATCCTTCCCCTCAGTCTTAAGGTGCTTCAAACTTAAGCATATAAAATGAATCCCATAGCACTTTAATTTATAAGGAGAGAATGAACATCATTTGATAACCCGACCATAGATATAAATGTGAATTTCAGTTGAATAATAAGATTTTATTACAACTTTCATTGAGCACTAAGTTGAGTGATCGATGATCAGTGTTGAAATTAAAAATTTATTCATAAGCAAGAGAAATATAAACATGATATTGTAAACTTTCAAACTGTTACAATTATCTTTAATAGGTCAAAGTGATTTGGAGAATTTGTAGTGGGCTTAAATGTTTGTCAAAGCACATAAATTGTTATGCAACTCATTGAATGGATAGAAATAATACAAATAAAGCTTCAAAATAAAACTTATATTACATTCAAAGGTTCATTAGACAGCATAGATGAAGAGCTTGGTGATCCCAAATAGTATATAACAGTCAACATAAGAAGGGGTTCTTAATGAACAAATGTCTCATGCATAACTCAATTGGATGAGTTGAGAAGAGTTGAAGAAATTTGAGTAAAATTTACAAAGAATTTGGCAGCTTGCTAATGAATTTGAATGTAATTCTTGCAATATTTCACTTTAAGTAATCTAAGTGGAAATTCAATCAAACAAATGATCAAATCATGAGATATAATAGCTTGTTTATGGGTGAGAATAAAAGTTGAATATGATGAATTAAGTAATTTTCTATCGAACTCGCATACTCTTGTGCAAGCGGGCAGAAGGCACCATTTGAAAATTTAAAGTAATCCACCATAAAATCTGTAACTCTTCTAACAACCAGACATAAGGTAATATTAAATTCAATTATGTACGAATTATGGAGCTTCCTTTAATCCAAAATTAGAAAATTCTCATTCTTATTATGATTTTTAAAATTAATGATTTAATTTATTAGGTGAAATTATCTAAGCTAAAAAAATGCCTGCATGTGCTCAGATATAAGAATTTAGAGTGTAAATTTTAATATCTAAAAGGTTGAGCATGCTAAGTTGGGATTAAATAAAAATATAAAATTAATCTCATAATTTAGAAATAAAATTATCTAAATTATTAAATACGCATGGATACCGACATAGTGTTGAATGTTTAAATTCAGGTGTTTGAGGATGCTGCGCAGGTTAAAAATAAATTAATAAATTTAGAATTTATTTTGTATTTGAGAATATATTACAAATTCATAATTATATCAAAAAAATTCAAATATTTGACATTTAGTTGCAAAATCATGAAATATAGTTATGAGCTTTAACTTACATATCTGATCCTCTGTTTGGAACTAAACAGAGTTGACATGGTCTAAAGTTCTCAGATATATTCAATTTAAACAATTAACTTCCCAGTGATGGTTGTGATGAGCGTATATTTCAATAGGAGGGGATTACTATTGTTTAGATTTTTTTAAAGATTATTATATCACAAATTCAAATTTCTAAGTGCAAGTCGTAGACCCGATCCTTTGTTAATAAAAGAGCAGAGTTGACAAGGTCTACCCCGATGATGGTTGATATGAATATCAACTAGGGGTTTACTATTATCAAAATGTCATAAAATCTTTGATGTTAAGTGAAATTTCTATCAACTATCAAATATTCAAGAAAATTTCAAAATAAGAAAATTAATTAAGTAAAATTCATCAAAAATAAAATTTATCAATCTGCCTCCCGGAATTATTTGTTAGGGGAGATAAATTTAATATTAACCCAAGCTCACAAAGGAGCAAATGCTATATTATGGATACTATATTCACACTCAAAATATTCTATAAGGACATGACCCATGTCATCTATCTATGTGGTTTGGTTAGTAGGCTCCACATATGAAGCGGTTACGACCAGAGCCCTCTAACCTGCTGGTTTGGCCATTAGGCTCCACTAAATTACGGTCACGGTTGTAGCCTGTATGTTCTATAATGGTTTTCTACCCCCTTTGAGTTATGGATCATAGGGTATACCTAATAGGGCATAAAGCTCATTATTAGTTATGGTGGACTTAAGATTATCCTCTTTGACAAATATCAACCCTAGTCCAAGGTTTCCCTGGATGATGTAACCTACGGTTGCTGACAAGGATCTTTCGGTCAAGTTGGTGTGGTGTTTATTTTTGGATGTGGGGACACCACGCAGATCTTAGGAGGTACTTATTGAAGTGATCGGGTATAACATTAAGGTTTAATATATAATCTCAAAAGATAGAATAAATCACCCTACAATAGACCTAATCACTTAATAAGAACTCCTAAGGAATGATGAGTCTTGAATATAACATAGATCTTTCCTCAACTTTACATGGAAAAAAAGTAGGGATTATTTTAAACTAGGTTCTTTAAGTTCCATATGGAGGCAAGCATCCATAGTTAATTATATCTTAAGAAATGAGATTTTCTAAGAATACTCTCGATTAAAGGAGATAATTAAGGTCTCCAAAGATTTTAAGGCTAAACTATCAAAGATTGACTATATTTGGAAAATCAATCGGGATAGATCAAATGGAGAGACTTATTTTGGAAGCCAAAGGAGATGAGTAGGGAATGCTCATGATACTAGGAAGCCTAGTGAGCAATCCAATCTATTATATAGTTGGGCTTTATATATTTGAATTGAAGAGAATTATTTGTATGAGTTAAAATTTTATTAGATTGCTAGAGCTTATAATCCAACAACACAAGATTGTGGGAGTGACTAAGAGGTGAGGATTTATGCTTGTAGCTTGAAAAAATAGCTACCTTAAATCCTAAATCTATGGGGCCTTAGCACAAGCTGAAAGTATGACCTAAATCCTAAGCGAAGGTGGACATAATGGTTTATCTCCACAAGAGAGGATAAACTGTCCAACTTCTGGACATATAATCACCTAGAGTGGCCACCAGCTAACATCTCCTATCCTTTAAATCCATATAGTATGGTCTTATGCATTGTAAGATAGCTAGGGATAGTTATTTAATTATAAAGAGACTAAATTTCTAAACCCACTCCCTAAGAGACTAGAGCATGAGTGGTATGAGCATATGACATAAGTTAAATGCAAAAATCTTTACAAATTTTATTCCATTTTGACACTTCATTTGGAGAAAGGCTTAGGATTTTTGATTTCTAAATGCATGATGAAATAAAGTTATTGGCTAAATCAGAGAGAAGAGGCTGTTCTCCAACATAAGGGATGCCCTCACAGGTCAAGCATTGATGTATCATGTAAGGATGAAGATCCCCATATTCAAGGAAGAAGTAATATGACATGCATGATGTGAGACATACAATATACAGCTAAAGGGTTGCTAAATCTTTTAATTATCTTGATTTGCAACCTAGGCTTTATGATGAGGTCATGAGTTAATTAAAATTTAATTATAAATTTTTAGTTGAGGTAGAAAAATTAATTTTATCCTAAGAGCCTACAGCATATAGCCACATTAGACATCAAACATGAAACTAGAAAAAACATGTTGTTCTGATGTGCAATCTAAACATAACATCAATCAAACATGTATAAATTATGTTAAAAAAAAGATCGATGATGTCGGGTTCCTCCGTACATTCCGAAAAGAGAAAAGTTGGGTAGCCGAGCTCTACCCATATACAACCCTGATTACAAAAGCATAAATGTTATATGGGTCTTCATTTCTTCATGTCTTCATATCTTCTTCCTTCTTCCTTTCAATTTGGTTTACTTCATGGCATCACAGGGCACCCCAAGGACTAAGCCTTAGCCACTGCTCATCTTAAACCCGCATAGCACTAATCCTAATTCCTATTAGAAAATAATATTTTATATGAAAACATAAATCTAACTACACCTGCAAAATAGAGGTTAGCTAAACATATATTCAATCCCAAGCAGTTATATTTATAATTTGGACTTAGTACCTTGCACATGGATAACCAAGCCCACCTGTCATAACTCAGATTATGCTTAGGGCAAGCAAAACATTTATATTTATTTTTACAATGACCCCTTAAGCACAATCCCCTACAAAAAAAATAATGTTAGACTATGAACGACCTATCATCCAGTCTATGATCCACATTTCTAACATTCAGTCTAAAATATTACATCATAAAATAAAACACAACATCAACCATGCAATCAACACATCGACCTAACCTAATTCTAGTAGGTGACCTAGTATTCTAGTGTGTGAAAAGAGGGCTTGTGTGAGAAGACTTTACTAGCTTCTTTAGTTTAAGTTTCAATTTGGAGTTTGGATTTATTTAAATGTTACCTTCGGGTGGTTTCAATTCAAATGATTAAATGATTTATCTTTCATTTTTATTTTACTTTTATCTAGTTAATGTGATGTTTAGGTTTTCAAGAATGAAGAGTAGAATGGATTCCATTTTTTAATGGAACAAACCCTATTCTTCATCTTAACTCGTAAATCTTCATCCTAAAAAGTCTAACTAAGGTCCTTAAGTATCTTAATTAGCCCATTTTAATTTATGTAATTTATTAAATTTGATTTGGTTAATGTTTGCTTGATTTGATTTAGATTTTTGAAATTTGAGTTTATTTAATCTTCATGTATTTTGATTGATTAATTTAGATTAGATGTTTTGATTTAATTAAAATTTGATAATTCAATATCCTTTAAATTAATGTCTAATAAATTTAAGTTTATTTAATTTTATGTATTTTGATTGATTATTTATTTTGGATTAGATATTTTGATTTAATTAAAATTTGATAATTTAAATTCTTTAAATTGCTATCTAATTCTTTTGTTTTGTCTTTTAATCTAATATTTTAATTTATATTATTTTGATGTTGTTTAAATTGATTGATTTGAATATTTCATTTAAGTTTGGTTTAGATTAGTGAATGAATTCCAATTAATTATGATTTATTTGAAGTTTAATGTGCTATTTTATTTAAATTCTGACTAAGGGTTTGATTTCTTCAATATAGTCATTTAGTTTATATATTGATTATTTCTTTAGTTTGATGATTAATATCTTATCTTAGTTCAATAGATTTGTTTTGTTTAGTTTTATTTTTGTTTAACTTATTTTGATATTGATTGGAATTAAGAGTAATTGGATATGATTTGATACCTTTAGGTTTATATTTAATTTTATGATTATTTGATTTGATTATAGTTCATTTATTTATAGTTTGATTGGATTAAATGAATTGAAGTTTGTTTTGATTTTAATTGAGTTTGATTATTATGATTAAGATTTTATTTTAATGTCATTCATTTATCTTGTTTATTTGGGTTTGGTTGTGTTTTATTTTCATACATTTAATAGTTAATTAATTTATCTTATTTAAGTAGGTTGAATTACATTCAATTTGATTATGTATTAAATTGATGAGAGTCTGTCTTAATTTAATTTGATTTGATTAAATTAGCTTTATTAGTTTATGAGTTCACTTAGGTTCAATGTGATAAACTTAATCAAAAGTTATGATTAAATTAATTATAGGTTAATTAAAGATCTGAATAATTATTATCATGTTGAATAAAATTTGGTAATAAATTTAATTGAATTTTTTATTTATGTTTGATTTAAGAATTATTTTTAATGTGATTTATTTAAATCAATTTGGTTAGTTAAAATGATGGATTAATTTATTCAAACTAAGTTCATATTAATTAGATGTTAAGTTAATTAGATTTGATTAAGGATAATTCAATTTTTAAATTATTAGATTAATTAAAAATTTATTTACCCACATGTTGATTTAATTGATTTAATTAAGTATTTTACTTATATTTGATTGATTGAAGCAATATTATTATTATTATTGTTGTTGTTTGGTTAGATTAAGTGAATTATTTATTTATATATATTTCAATTAACTTGATTATTTATAATTATAGTTTCATTTGATTTCATTCATTTATTTTGTTCATTGAATCTCATTTAATATTTTAATTATGAGTTCATGTTTAATTTAGTTATTAGGTTTATATATTTAATGATTAATTAGTTATCTTATCCTAAATGGATTGAATTAGATCTAATTTAGTTATATATTAATTTAATTAAGTTTACCTTAACTTAATTTGATTTAATTTGATAAATATTAAATGATTAGATGAATTGGATTTGTAATCAATTTTTTAAATTTACTTTAAGTTATTAAGTTGATTTTGTATGGTTAAGATTTAATGCTTAATATAGGTTTAATTAGATAAATTTGATTTGTTTAGTTAACTAGGTTGATTATTTATGGATGGAAATGTGAACTTATTTAATTAAAAGTTTGATTATTGATTGTCTTAGTTTACTTCATTTGAATTATTTTATCCAAATTGAATTTAATTTTAAGTCTTTTCTTGATTTCTTTAATTTAATATAGTTTTGTTTTAAGTAATTAATTAATTTAATATGACATTTCATTATGAGTTTAGTTAAATATCTATCTTAGTTGAAGGATTAAATAAGTTTAATTTGATTGGAGATTAAAGTTTCATTGATTTGTTTAGCTATGAGTTTAATTTAAAGTTTAATCATTTAATTGAGTTTCATTAATTTAATTAAGTTTAAGTTTATGCTTAATTTAATTTTGTTTGAAGGATTATGTAATATTTTTCTGATTTGAGGTTTGATTAACAATCATTTAAGTGTTATGTTGTTTCTCATTTTTTATTTAACATTTAAATTATTATGAGTTTAGTTTTAATTAATTTTGAATTTATTAAATTTTAAACCTAGGTATTTATTTTAGTTTTATTAAGTTTCAGAAGATCATGACATTTTCTTAAGGATCTTAGATGTTAACTAAAGTTATTTAAGCTATTTTGAAGATTTTTTATTAATTTATTTTACTAAAATAGATAATTTGAGCTTCAAAATTTAATATCTCCCAATCTAAAAGTTCTTTTGACTTGAAATTTTTTTGATAGGTGTATTTTAACTATAATTTCAAGTCCTAAAAAATTCAGATCAATCTGATGTGTATTTGTAGTTTAATTAATGAAATTTAATTTTTACTACAACCTACATTAAGCTTAAAATACCTAATAAAAATTGAAGATTTTGAGCTTTTCAAATTCCTCTGAGAAAGACAAATCCAACGAACCCTTATTTGTAATTTTTTCACTGAGCAATTTAATTCATTTTTAAAATTGAAAAATCCTGATATTTCCATTGAACCATGCCATGCGTGGTCAGTCATGTCTACTCGATGCATTGGGGTTACGGTTTGCGTGGCTTTTGAGCAGGAAACTGCATTTTGATCGGACCGTCCAATTATGGATCGGACGGTCCAGATTGAATCACACGATCCAAATGTTGAAATCAGTGTGATTTCTCTTCTAATCTGAGTCGTTCATCCTTATTAAAGGGAGATCAGACGGCTGTCTTCCTCCCAGTGAATGAAATCACCCAAAATGCAAAATCGAGTGGAAGAATGGGAAAATTGAATGTTGAGGGTCCATTTTGGGCTCGATTTCGTGGTGATTCTCGCTGAAAAACTCCTATATTACATTAAGATAATGTAAAATGAAAGATGCATGGGATATCTAATAGAAATTCTTAAAATCATGCAAGTATCTTCATAAATAAGAGATCCTATGATCAACTACAAGATTTGGAAATTACCTCATCGGGGATGGTTTTTGGTGACAAATTTGATTTAAACATGCTCCTAGATGCGAGACAAAGTCTTGGAATGAATGTACTCTTGCCTTGCCTTGAAATGTCATAATCACCAACCTCCACCGTACTCACCAGAATCCACTCAGATTGGGTCATTTTCACATCAAAAAGAGGTGGAGAGGGGTTTTTCTTGCTCATAGGAGTTCTAAATCCTAGAGAGTAACTAGTGCAAAATTGGATCCTTCTGGTGCCTCTTTTCCTCTCTTCTTATTGAAATCACCATCAATGGTGATGGGAGGTGGTTGGGTGGCCATGGGGGATTAGATACTTTGGATTTTAGCTTTCCAAATCTTCTCTTGTGGCTGTGAGGTCAGTGTCATTCAATGTAAGATGGAGAGGAGTGGATGAGGGGATTTTTTTTGCAAGATTTGGTTTTCTCCCTCTATTTCTCTCTCTCTCTCTCTCTCTCTCTCTCTCTTTTGGTTTCACCCAGCCATAGAAGTTGAATTTCAACTTTTTACATGATGATTTGAATGTTATTATCCCATTTGGACTTGATTTAGGATTGGGTCAACTTATGTTGACTCAAATGAGTTGGGTTGGGTTCAAGCAACCCGATTTGACTCATTAGCTTTGAATTTGCTTTAATTATGGTTAATTGATCATTTATGATGATTTTGATTGATTAAATTTATTTAATTTGGATTAATTTTGAATTTGACCCAAGTTTGACTAAGGTTTGACCAACTTTGACCAAAATTGGTTAAGTTGATTTATGTGATTTAATTTGTTATTTTAGATTATGTTTCAATTATGTTTTATGAATTATTTGAAATATTTTTTTGTCAATTATTTTGGATTAATTTAGCTTGGATTTGGATTTAACCCATTTTGAGTTCAAAAGGGTCAAATAAGATTCAATTGAGTTAAGTGTCTTATTTGACTTAACCAACTAAGTTTTTAAGCTCCAATCATGTTTGATCAAGTGTTCATGATGATTTATCGAATTGGTTTCATTTGATTTGATTTTAATTTTGATTTGAATTCATTTTAATCCAAATTGTGCTTAATGGGTTAAATGATCTGATTAACCCATTTGAGATCTTATTTTATTTATATTTGTTTAGTTTTATGTTTAAATCTATTCATTTGATGATTTTGAGCTTTCAGAGTGATTTAATTTGGACAATTTTTGGTTTGTTGACTTTGACTTAATGGGCCCCACATGGGTCAACTCTAGGTTAAGTGACCTATTTGCCATTTTGAACCTCATTTAAATTTATTTTTAAGTTCATTTATATTTATGAATTGATTTCATGCTTTTGATTTGATTTAATTTATTTTATTTGGACTTAAGCAATTTTGAACTTAAATATATTAATTGAGTTAATCAATCTAATTTCACGAGCCCAAGCTCAATTAAATTTGGATTTCAATTCAAATTTGTTTAATTTAGATTTTTATTTAGTTTCATTTAATTTGGGCTTAATTTGGGTAGGCATGAGCTTGTTCAAGCCATGGGATCGGTAAGTCACCTTAGATCCTAAGGCTTAGCCTAATCCTATGGTAAACCCTCCTAAAGTCTCTAGGTTCAGGTTAAGTGTTCACTTAGACACTAGAAGTGTCCTATGACTAAGGAGCTCTTAGTTTCTAGAAGACTCCTAGACCTATGATGGGAAGATCGAATCCTCACTCCAAAAGTGAGGTCAATAGTTGGGTCGACTACCTCCTCTGACTAAGTGGACCAAGGATCATGACAGCCTGGGATGACAGAACCATTGTATCTTGATCAGGCGCAACATCATTCCCTCAACCATATGTTACGAGCATAAAAAATGATGAATTTAAAATTTCAAATTGTTGCTAAGAAATTAATGATCTAATGACTATCCTTAATCAAAAGTTCTCTCTCACTGATTAGGGAGGGGTAATTAACTATAGGTGCTTGCACCTATAGGAAACCTGGAACCAGATCAAAAGTTCTCACCAAATGAGGGCAAAATCTCTGAGTAGTCCCTTATTTATTCACTACAAATAATCATCTATCTTCTAAAATTTTCATCGACATAAAATCTATACTCTCGTTTCATCGAGAGGCCAGGCACAAATTTTTTAAGCCCACAGATTTCTGGCAACTCTGCTGGGGAAAATATTTCTCTTACTATCTTTGGCTAGTCATATATATGCTATAGTAGCAATAAAATATTTGAAAATTTAAAATAAAAATGGTGATTTAAATGTGTAATAAAATAAAATTATTAATGGATGAGGCTCTATGTTGAATGAATATTTATATAGAATATACTTTTGTTACACTATTATCTTGTTCAATAGTACCTCTACATTTTGAAAGTGTGGGGTAAAATGATAATTGTTGAATACTAGTCTCCATTTTTCATTCCAAAATGGATCTATAAAACACTCCTTTCACTGTTCATGGTGCAAACATCCATTTAGCTAACACCATAACAACACAGGAGATGTTGGAGCTACCATTCTATTTGGTAGAGTGGATTTCCCACCCATTGCAAGCAACCAAAGTACCTACCATGGTGCACTTATCCGAGGAAGGCCGGAAGGCCTGTTCTAAGCTCCTATGCATTATGCTCGCCAACCCATGCAACAACCAACCTCTGTTATGGAGGTCTCTCGAAAGAGAACTTCACTTTGAAAAGGGTCAGCCTGAAGCCCCTATGATGAAGAGGACCTTCATTAGGAAAACTATATCTTTGATGCCTCGAGGCACAACTACTTTGCCAACTGAAGCCTTTGTACTAGAGATACATGATTGTGAGGCTTTCTTATGAGAAAGTAAATTAAGTAGAAGTCAAAGAAGAAGAAGAAATGCTGAGCTGAGGGCTTTAAATTCTACCTAAACAACCCAATGAATAAGCAATATTACCTCCAGAAGTGAGTATTCTTACCCATAATAACTTTGATAATCTAAAATGTGTAAAAATAAATAGATCTATTAGCTAGGTGAACCAGTCTTTCTGGGCTCAACAACATCAAGCCCCAGCACCACAGAGAAGATAGCCTGAAATAATGTCCTCTAGAATACTCAAAATTCTTAAAGTAGCCAAAGAAAGAGGCTTAATGAAAAGAAAATTTCAAAGGTATGCAGTGATTGAAAATATTGAAGTCCCACCAAGGAGGTTACCTTTTCTTATGGTAACTAGTCACCAAGCCAAGTATGCCTTCATAGTGAGCATGGAGCATGACACTTGGACCATATGTCCATGAATCCGCTGCCAAAAGGTCCCAATAGAAGGGTAAGAAGATATGAAAGCCAAAGCCTCGTGATGAAATTACCTTGAATAAAGGAAGATGTGTGACATCTGATGTACATATTCAGAAATCCACCTCAAAAATAACTCATCAGAAGTGGATACCTAAAAAGAGGGATGCCGGTGTGTTGACCTCACTTTTGGAGTGAGTTCTCAATCTCCTCATCTTAGGCTTAGGAGTCTTCTAGATACTAAGACTTCCTTAGTCATAAGACACTCCTAGAAATTAGGCAAACACTTAATTCTAGAGACTAAGAAGGGTTAACTATAGGATTAGGCCATGTATTAGGACTTAGGGAGATCCACCTACTCTATAGACTAAACCTAATCGATGCTCACTTTCTCAAACTAAATCTTAAATTCAATTCAAATACCAAATCCAAACTCCAAACCAAATGATTGTAGCCCATGATGAAATCCAAATTCAAAACCAACCTAAGCCCTATGATTTCATCTTATGGACTTAGCCTTAGCTAAAGTCAAATCAATCCAAACTCAAATAATTTTCTCACATATCAATTCAACTTTTCAATCAATCTTTCAAACTTACAATCAAATCTAATTTGCCAAAATCTACAATCAAATCAAGATCCTTCCTAAGCCATATGAATCAATGTTCATAGCTTAGCCAATATCCAATTCAAATCAATCAAAATCAATTGATTTTCTCATAATCAATTTATATCTTCAATTACCTTCCTAAATATAAATTAAATCTACATTCAAATGATAAAAACTAAATCAAACTAAATCAAATTAAATCAAAAGCCTTGCCACATATGTCAACCTTCATGAGCTTGGCCAAATCTTAACCTAAATCACTTCCAATTTAATTGATTTTCTCATGAATCAATCATATCTTCAATCATCTTCACAAATATAGATAAAATATACAATTAAATCATCAAAACTAAATCAAAATAAATTAAAATTCCAAATCTAAACACTTTAAGTCAATTTCATGGACTTAGCCAAAATTCATTCAAATTCAAACCAAATTCAATTGATTTTCTCACAAATCAATCATTCCATCAATCACAATTCTAAATATAAATGAAATCTATAATTATCAGGCAAAATCAAAATCTTCCCAAGTCAAACTCAACTTAGCCCATTTGACTTGAAATATTCAAATGAACCAAAACACCTTCAAACTAAAACCAATTGCAATTGAATTTATATATCAATCCTAAATCCATATATAAACTCAACTAAATCAAACTCAACCCAAAATCAAGCCAACTAAACCCAATTGGTTCACTTGACCCCCAAAGTGACCAATTTGACCAATTTGAACTAAAATCCAATTCAAGCCAAATCAAAGTGATTTAAGCTAATCCAAACTTCATGGCATGATTGTTGATCATCCTAGGTTGATCAATTATTATAAATTAGGTCAAACCAAGTCAACATAGCCCTTTGACCAAGTCAACCTTCTTAACCCATATGAATCCAAACTAGCCAAATTGCAACCTAAGCCAAATCTCTTGAAACCAATGATTCATCTCAAACCAAAATCAACATTTGAACATGACTTGACCTTCAATTGAGCCAAACCAACCCCAATTGGCCCTCTTGACCCAAGTTGACCCAAATTGACCTAAATAAAATGGGTCAAATCAAAATCTAAATCAAATTGATTGCAACCAATGGCTCGAGATCACGCTAAATTGATTGTCGAACTTGACCAAAGCCTCAATTGAGCCCAATTGGCCCACTAAACCCAAATGACCTATTGAACCTAACTTGACCTAAAGGGTCAAACCAACCTAAAACCCAATCATATCTAAGTTGAACTCAACCAAAGCTCACAACATATTTAAATGATCAATCAAACCCAAACCAAGTCATGACCTAAGCCAATTTGGTCAATTGGGTCAAATTAGTCAAGTTGACCCATTTGAACCAAATGAACTTAAATGAACCAAAGCTAAACAAAATTAAATCAAACCAATGAAACCAATACACTCCAAATGATCATATGAACTTGACCCAACCCTTGGTTTGAATTGGTCAACTTGACCCAACCTAACCCAATTTGACTTAAATGAGTCAGATTAAGCCAAATTGAACCTAATGGACTCCAAATCACTTGAAATTTGGGCTAACCCACTTTTGACTCATTTCAAATCTACCCAAATCAAATCTAATGTCAAATGATCAAGATACCCTTTGGTGATGGGTGTCACATGAGACAAATCACCATGTAAGTGATCATTTCTATTCCTTGACTCCTTGGCACTCTCCTATTGGTCAACTTTGGCTCCTAGGGCACTGACTAACCTAACCTAAAGGCGGTTGAGTTATCTATGATCCAAGGGGAGGTGAAATCACCTCACCTCCCCCATTGGAGCATTTGAAATTACCAAAGACACCCACTATCCCCTTTGGTAGCCACCTCCCATGCTTTGGCCACTCAAATTGAGCCACCTAAGAAGAATCCCTACCATTCCTAGCTACCCCTGACTACCAAGCATCCACAAGAAGCCAAACTAGTTCAAGCCGTCCGATCCAAGGAAGGGTGGGTGGGAGTGGGGGTATACACCCCCTTATTTCTGCAAGCTCACACACTTGCATTCCTTGAGCCCTAGCTACTCAAGATGAGCCGCTAAAGACATTCCCCAAGCTTCCAAGCTCATCGATTATGGTGTATTATTTTTATTTCTAAACTCTTTGGGAGAATTTGAAAAATAAAATTTTTTTGTATATATTGGGACACTACGTAGATCTGCAAATGTTCTCATTAGGATGATCTGGTATGACATTGATGAATGATGTACAATCTCAAAGATAGAAGTCACCATCCCATAATGGACCTAATCAATAATAAGGACTCCTAAGGATAATAGGTCTTCGAATGTACCAGAGATTGTTGCCATACTTTACATGGAAAAGTAGTTGGGTTTATTTTAAACTAGGTTCATTAAGTTTCCTATAGAGGAAAGACCCCATAGCTAATTACATCTTAAGGAATAAGTTAATACTCTTGATTAAGGTAAATGATTATTGTCACCAAAGATTTAAAGATAGGGCTATCAACAAATTGGTTATTTTTGGAAGATCGAAATGAGATTGATCAAAAGGAAAGAGTTATTTTTGAAACCAAAGGGAGATGAGTAGGGGATGCTCATGATGCTAGGAAACCTAATGAGCATCCCAAACTATCATATGGTTGGGCTTTATATTTTTAAAATTTGAGAAGAAATATATATTTGGATTGAATTTTTATTAGAAATCTAGGACTTACAATTTCACAACACATGATGAAAATTCCTAAGAGGTGAGGAATTAAGCTTGTGGGCCATGAAGGGAAACAACTACCTCAGAACTTGAATCTAGGGAGTTTTGGTGAGGGCCAAAGTATGACCAAAATCTAAGGCAGAAATAGGTATATGGTTTACCTCCATAAGAGAGGATAAATCACCCAGTTGGACTTACAATCACGGGGTTCGCCAACTAACTCCTCCAGTGATTTTAAATACATGTAGGCAAGTCTTATGCTTTTGCAAGAAAGTTAAGCTGATATTTATTTAGAAATAAGACTAAATCCTTAAACACACTCTCTAAGAGACTAGATCATGTAGGGCATGAATAATGACTTAATAATGCAAATTTTGTTAAGTTTTATTTTAATTTTTGGACATTTTATTTGACCACAATTTATAGAGATTTCATATGCATTGCATGAGAAATTATATAAGGTAAGCAAGATGATTTTATGCATGATGTGAGACATACAACATCTAGCTAAGGGGTTGCTAAATCTTTTATTATCTTGATTTATGTCATAGGCTTTAGGTGAGGTTATAAGTTGTTAATTTTAAGTTTGAGTTGTTTATTGGATAGAAACTTTATTTTTCTAAGAGCCTAATTGCATCTAGGACAATCATCAATCAATGAAGAAACTAGGAAAATCATGTCATCTTATTGCACAAGCTAAACAAACATCAAATAATTTTATAAAGCTAGCGCAAAAGAATAAAAAGTCGATGTGGTCGGGTACCACCATACAAACCTGAAAAAAAATGTGGTTAGACAAGCTCCACTCTTATACAACCTGGATTACAAATGAATAATTACAATTTAGAAATAATTCATGTTATGGGGGTCTTCATTCTTTATTCTTCATTTCTTCATTTCTTTCTTTCTTTCTTCTTTCTTCATTTGGACTTGGGATGTAGTTTTCTCCAAGACTTCACATGGTAAATAAGACATGGAATTATTACCAATATTCATCCTAATTGCCCCCATAACATTCATTCCAAATCTTAATTTCAAAAATTACATTAAAATGGGAATGATAAATCTAACTAAACTTACAAAAATAGAGATTAGCTAAACATACCAGACAACCCAAGCACTTATAGAAATAATTTAGACTTAGCACCCCACACATGGGTAACCAAGTCCACTTATCCTAATTTGGATCATGCTTAGGGGTATAAGCAACCTGCACAACATAAGTATTTATATTTTTATTACAGCACCCCTTAAGCACAATCCCCTAAAAGATATGATTAGATTAAGGTCATCCTATCAACCAGTCTACACACTAATATTTAGTCTAAAATATTACATCACAAAAAATCGCATCAAACCATGCATACTAACATAAAAGCTAGAAATGGTGACTTAGCCTAATGTTTGTGCCATTTAAGGCTTTTGTGGCATGTCTTAGCTAGGCTTTAAGGTTGGAATTTCTAAGTGTGAAGGATTCAACTTAGAGGGTGGTTTTATTTAAATGATTTAGTTGATTTGTTAATTTTATTTGTTGATTTGAGTTGGTTTGAATGAACCTACACTTAGTTACTAAATGTTGTAAAGAGAAAAAAAGAGAAGAGAACTTCTCTTTCATCCCTACCTTAAGTAATTTCTAAGGTAGATTCATTAATAATTTTTTTAGTGAATATTTTATTATGTGTTTTAATTAACCCTAAGTTTAGATTTGCTCCAAATAAACCTATTCAATAAGAAAGGCATCTTAAGAGTAATTAGGGTCAATTACTATCACATAACACACAACCATTTATTTCTTTACAACATGTATACCATGCATATGAATGATCCTAAGCATATTTATGTATGCAATGCAAATCTTAGTATCTTAATGATGAATGCAAAGAGATGTTGTTTAAGAAAATTTGGATTTTTTATGAATGCATGTTTATTAAGTAGAAAAGAGGGACTCTTTTATCCATTAATCAAATGCACATTTACTTGTATAAAAGACATAAGTTAGTATGGTGTCATTATTTTCTACATGAGCGGTGTAAGCAACAAGACCTACTGGGCTACTTAAGGCCTCATAACTCCAGATGTCCAGACTAATATACCACTTTTCTTAAATACATGATAATGTACAAAAAGAAATAAATGGATGAAGAATCATGCAAAAGATTTTTGTTTGTTTGATTTTGGTTGTATAATTTACATGTGTAATGTGATGGTCCTTCTTAAGTCATAACGTGGGAGTGCATAGGAATAGATTTAAGCAAGTGTTATATTCTTTTCAAATGAACTATACACTTTGCAAATACTATACAAACCCATGTTAAGAAAAGAGAAGAAAATCACATAACTCATTTTATGTTATAATCACATGCAAGCTTATAAATATTTATTAGTAGCATACCTTCATTTATAATCTTTGATTTATAGGTTTTGAAAATAGTTTTTGATTTAATAGTGATAATAGCCACTCATATTCTTACTTTAGCCAAAGCATGCAATTTGACATAAAAAAATATTTTATTTAATTGATTTTTCAAATGATATGAATGCTTGATTTCATATGGAAAATAACATTTAACATGCTTGGAAAGAAATAAAGTGATGTAAGCATATGGCATCAATCACCCTAATTAATTCTAAAGACAATCATATGGAATAAAATCATTTAAAGTGAATCAAAATTCTTTTAAAAGATTTTTATTTTTGAATTTGATTTGACTTAGGAAATGTTAAAAGAGTTTGCTGGTCCTAACCCATTTTCCATGTGTGAATTGATTTAGTTTAATTTTTAGAACAATTGGATTGATTTTATGTGTTGTTTAGGTTAAGGTGTGAATTAAATCCATTAATTATCCCTTACCTATACTTAACATAACTAAACAAATAATTATGAGCTAACATATGATATGCAACCACATGGAATTTAAATCAGCAATGCACCTAAGAAATGAAGGGGCCTAATGCAATTGGCTCATAATTATTTATTAATTAAGCTAAAGGGTTTAATTAAGAACTTTCATAACCATCCCACACATGTAGGTTGTATATAATTTCCTTTGAATCCTCTTAGGTTATTGAACACCTAAGAATCTACCCAAGAATTAAGATGATTAAGTTCTATAATGATTTGATTTTAAATTTTGATTAATTGAATTTATTAATGAGGTGATTAAGCCATTAATTATAACTTGATTAAATGTTTTCCAAATGTAATGAACTTAAGGAGAAGAGATTGGAAAGGAATCCTAATCTCATTCCCTAAGTTCATTCACTATTTCATAGTGATTAACAAACTTAATTAATGGATTCATTACTATTTAGTAGGTTAATTAATCACTTAATTAATTAATGGAGTGATTAGGGGTGAACCAAGTAATTCCCCTAATTAATCCAATAATAAATTCTAAGAAAATCATGGGAGGCAGAGGTCATCCCACTAATCAACCTTAGAATGTTTGGAATTAGTTACTAAAGTAATTAAGGAGTAATTAGTATAATTACATTTCTAATAAAACCCAAATTGAGTGAAATCTACTATTCAAAATCAATTAAACTTAATTTTATATTATTCCACTTTGAATTATCTTTTAAATGAACTTGAGTTTGCAATTTTTTGGATTTTTTCAACATTTATTTATGAATTTATGAAGTTTCTATGATTAAAAGACAATTAAAAGATCCTAATTAATTAACTAATCGTGTAGCCATGGGTCACGATGTGGCGTGCTTTACATGGAATAAGAATTGGTTATTTGTTGTCACACATAATCGTGGTGGCTGCGCTTTCCAAGGTCATCGATGAAGGATCGGATAGTTAATCTCATGGTTTTTAAAGGTTTAAATCAGAGGATCTACTCATTTTAATCAGAGCCGTCCATCCAAAACATACGGGATGGATAGCCCATGATTCATTCTTGCCAGAGTTGCGGGAGACGGAGGTCGTCCGTCCTCCATGGCTTGATTCGAGCTCACCTAAGCTTGGATTAGGCTAAGATTCACCCCACACCATCAAGAGGTGTAAAGAAGAACATCCAATGGCTAGGATCTAATGGAATTATAATTTCATTCACAAAAGACCAAGCAATGTTTAATGGAGGATCGGTTTTGAGTCATACCTCACCGGAGGCAATCGCTTCCATGAGGTAGCTGGAGATGAAGCTCGTTGAAAGTTCTAAAGCCTTAATTTGAAGTGGATGTGTGGGTTGACCAGCTCCCCTTCAATGGCTTGGCTTTTATCAAAATCCCCTTTAATGGCTTGAGACTTGAGAAAAGCTTTAGGTGAGCTCAACTTGCTTCCTTGATGGTGCTTGCAAAGTGAATTTAGCTTTGGTGGAGAATTGAGTAAGTTCGAAAATTCCCTCACCTCCCCTATTTCAGCTTTGAAGAAAATCGAAGAGGAAGAAATGGAATGAGCTTGGGAATCCTTGTCAAGGCTAAGAGAAGCTTGGTTTTAGTTCCCAGGGCTCAATCAAATTCATAGTCTATGCATTGAGTTGGAATGAGGGGGAGTATATCTCCCCCTACTTGGATCAGAAAACCAAGAGCCATCTTGCCATTTTTTATCAATTGAGGAGATTTATTGGGTTTTTTAGAAGGACTATTGTGCTTTTGGTGAGAGTGGAGAGAGGAAGTGCACATTTTAGGTGAGTGTGGGAGGTGATCCAAGTGGAGAATTCTATAAATTGGCTTTGAGTTAGGTCATATTTGACCCATTGGGTCATCCATTTAGTGTCCATGGACCACAGGAGGATGCCAAATCAGAAGGAATTGACCAAATTTAAGTGAATTTGGCCAAGTTTTGACCCAGGGAGTAAAATAATCATTTGGGCTTGAATTTGATTTGGATAGATTTGAGATGTTTCAAAAATAGGTTGGGCCAAATTTCAAGGACTTTGGAGTTGATTTGATATGATTTAGCTCAAGTTGACCCATTTAGGTCAAAATGGTCTTGGAATTCAAACAAATTTGGTTCAAATTGGGTAAGTTTGATGATCATCATTTATTATTGGTTTGGTTCAATTTAGTTTAGATTTAGTTTAGGTTCATTTGAGTTCACTTAGGTCAAATGGGTCAGTTGACCAATTTGACCCATTTGACCCAATTGGATTAGGTCATGGGTTGGTTTAGGCTTTCTTGATCATTTGAAATATTTTGCAAGCTTTGGTTTTAATCAATTTTGGTTTGGTTTGATTTAAAGTTGATTTGACATTTCAGGTCAAGTTGGGTTCATGGTCAATTGGGGTAGGTTGAGTCTAGTTGGCCAATTGAGGCTTTGGTGAAGTTGAACAAGTGACTTAAAATGAATTTGGCCCATTGGTTGTAATCAATTTGGCTTAGATCAAGCTTTGACCCATTTTGCCTTTTTAGATCAACTTGGGTCAACTTAAGTCAAGTGGCCAATTAGGCTAGGTTTGACTCAAATGATGACTTGGTCAAGTTCAATCATTGATTATGAATCGGTTTAGATCAATGGTTTCAATCAATTTGGCTTATAGTAGATTTTGAGCTTTGGTCTTATTTGGGCTAAGTGTTGACTTGCAAAGGCTAGGTTTGACTTAGTTTGACCAATTTGGGTGATTGATCATTATGATGGTTGTTGCTCATAATGTGAGACTTAGATGCTTAGTTCAATCCAATTTGGGTAGGATTAGAATTTGCTCAAAAGGTGCTTTAGGTCACTTTGGTCAAGTGAGCCAAAGTGGGTCAATTGGCTTGATCAAGACTTGATTCAAGTTTGGTTGAACTCACATATGGACTTATGATTGAAAATCCAATTGGTGATTTGGAGTCAAATGGGTTTTGATTCATTTGACAATTTCAAGTTCAAATGATGAACATGGATTTGATTTGGGTTAGTTTGATTTGATTTGATGATTGAAGTTTATGTTTAGATTTGGTTTGTGACTGAAGGAATGATTGTTTGAAGAGAAAATCCAAAGGTTTGGATTGATTTGAGTTTGGTTTGGTTAAGTTCAAGAATTTGACTTGAAAGGGTATAGGTTGGATTTAGATTAGATTTGGATTTGTGTTTTGAATTTGGTTTTGAATTTGAATTATATTTCATTTATTTTGTGAAATATGAAATAAAAAGTTATAAAGAAAATCTTTTGATTAAATTTTTATTTAGTTTTAAATAGAAAAATTATATTTATTATGATTTATTTGTTTTAATTTGAGTTTAAAATTGTTATTGAGATCTTATTTGGGTTAATTTTAATCATAAATATTTAAAGAAATCAATTTAAAATTAAAATTATATAAGATGAAGAATTGAAAAGTTGTAAAAGTGAGGTCATAAACATTCCCACTCTAATTTCTTTAAGCCAAACAGATTCTATCCCATTTTAAGGCAAGTCAATTTTAACTTTGCACACCATTCTTAGGTAGTGAGCAAGGCAATCACCTTAAGCTTGGGTTACTTTGATCTTACCATTGTCTCGTGTGTTTCACAACCTCAAATTCTAAATGTGATGGAGCTTAATCTCCACTACAAAGCTTCCTTAATCAAATTTAACAATTTTGAGCTTTGGTGAGGTATTCCATTAAAAGATCCTTAAGAAAATGGTTGAAGCTTTTGAAGAAACCTTTCACCCAGATTTTCTTGGTCATTGTCCTTGGATCCTCCTGCAAAGTGTGTGATCGTTGAATTATTTGAGCTTGGGTGAGCTTGAATCGATCAAGCGACAATATGGACTTCTATTGATCGATAGACGAGGGATCACACATCGTCTGTTCCACGTGATTGGAATGGATGGTCGTCATTAAATCTGATAGAATTATCCAGTTTAATTCTTTAGCATCACAGGATTAATCATGGCCATCTGATCTTAGATCGAATTATGCACGAGAAAGCGCATTCCACCACTACCACACAAGCGCTGACTAGGATAAGTTTAAATCACCAATCCGCAGACACAAATCATTCGCATTAAACATGATTAATTAGGCCTAATTATTGTGTTTTAATGGTTAAAACTTCCCAAAAGCATAACTAATTGTAGAAATATCATAAAAATATAAATAAATACTCATTTAAAGGTATTTTAGAGAAAAATTTATTTTAAATATTTTTAATTAATTTTGAATAGTAATTAGAGGTTAGTTAAAGTTTAATTAAAAATTAGTTTGCTTAAATATTCATTAATTACTTAAGTGATTAATCCCAAACTTTATGGGTTAATTTAGGGGATGACATCTACCTCTCATAATTTTCTTGGGATGTATTACTTGATCAAATAAGGAAATTGACTAATTAATCTTTAATTATCCTCTTAGGTTCATTAATTAATTGCATGAATAGTAGAATGTTAATTAATTAAATGGTTAATATCCAATAATGAATGAACCTATGGGAATGGGATTCAGGTCTCCTCCCAATTTATTTCACTAAATTCATTTTATTAATCAAATTAATTAAGGCTTAATTAACTTATTAAATTATTTGATTAATTAAATTAAAATCATAACCATACGAGAGCTTGGTTAATGAGATCTTGGGTAGACCCTTAGGTGTTTAACAACCTAAGGAAATTATAATTAGCCAATATGTGTGGTGGAGTTTTAAAAGTACTTAATTAAGTTCTTAATTTAAGGAAATTATAATTAGCCAACATGTGTGGTGGAGTTTTAAAAGTACTTATTAAGTTTATTAATTTAATTAATCATTAATTATGAGCCAATTGCATTAGGCCCCTTTCATTTCATAGGATCCTTGTTGATTTTATTCTCGATGCATGTGCATATCATGATGGCACATAATTATTTGAGTTATTATTTAAGGGAACATAGGAAGGATTAATTAATGGATTTAATGCATATTACAACCTAATTAACTCATAAAATTGACTTAATCATATTTTCTTAAATAGGATCACCAAACCTTTTCACATCCTTAAATCAAATCAAAACATGAAATTAAAAATGACATTAAGGAAGCATTGGTTTACCTTAAATGATTTTATTTAATGATTGTCCCTAAGAATTAATTTGATTAAATGAAATCATGTGTTTATGTTTATTTATTCCTTTCCAATCATGTTAAATGTTGTATGCTATTTGAAATCATGCATTCATCTTTTCAAAGTTAAATGAATCAAATGGTTTTCTTTTATGTAAGCTTGCATGTGTTGGATTAATTTATGATATGTGTGGCTATTATCACTAATAAATTTAAATTATTTTTCTAAAGTTTATAAATCAATTACATTTATTAGAGTGATAGTAGTTATGAACATATATAGGTTTTCATGTGCTTATAACTTAGACATGTGAAGTAAAGCTTTCTTTTCCTTAATTCATATGTAGTTTTATATATGTTTGAATGTTAATAAGTATATAGTCCAGACATCCTGGGGACACGAGGCTTTAGATATCCTCAAGGAGGTCATTTGATTACCTCACTTCCCTGGTTAACATCAACATATACTTATTTTATTTCATTTACATGTGTTCCTACATTAGAACTTGGATAAAACTTTACTCTATATGCATAAATGTCTCAATCAAATAAAAATACATTCTTTGCATGGTTTTCCTTCCTTTATTTATATATACTTTCAAATGTATTTGGGAAAAGCAAGTGTATAGTCTGGACATCCCAAGAATATGAGACTTTAAGTAGCCCCAAGCAGGTCATGTGATTACCTCACTTTTCTACTTAACAATGGCATGTACTAGATTTTGTCTCTTATACATATGTCTATGTATTTAGTTATGGAATTATAACCCCTTTTATTTTATTAAAAATACATGCATTCATAATTGACTAAGTGATTGAATTAGTTGGTCATGTGAGTTGGAGCTTTCTTTCTCATATTCATGCATACAAATTTACATGTGTTTGAAAGTAAATGGGTATATAGGTTGGACATCCCAAGAATACGAGGCTTTAGTTAGCCTCAAGGAGGTCATTTGATTACCTCACTTTCCTAGTTAACAATGACACGTACCAACTTAATTTCATCCCTACATATTTTTGTTTAATAATTTAGATAGTGCTTTAAACTAATATGGTTAAATAATTCAACCACATAAAAGAAGATAAGCTTCAAATACATATATGCATCCATCATATGAATGTGATAAGACATATTGCATGTATAGATACACTTAGGATTAAATCATATGCATGTTACATATGATGGAAAGGAATGATTTAGCATGTGTCATGTGATAGTAATTCAATTAGATTAATCTTAAGATACCTTTCACATTTGATAGGATTATTTAAAGTGAACCTAAACTTAGGATTAATTAAAAATATTTAATTATCAATTCATTAAAGGGAATTAAATCAAATTAACATGCTTTAAAAAGTAGCTTAAGGTAGGGATGAAAGAGGGCAATCCTCTTTCTTCTCTTTATAATACTTATTTGCTAAGTATAATCATACGAAATAAAAGAAAGCACAAATTTAAATTCTCAAATCAATTAAATAGCTTCAAGTGAAATCAACATTTTATGTTAAATTGAATCTTTCCACACCTAAAAAATATAACACTACTACTTAGTTGAAACATACCACACAAGCCTTAACACACACATTATAATTAAGTTATCACTTCTAGTCCTAAGTTAGGATGACGTATGTATGGTGTATGTTTTATTTTATGATGTATTATTTTAAACTGGATGTTAGGGTATATGCTTCGTAGACTGGACGGTAGGTTGATATTAGCCTAATCATATTTTCTATAGGAGATTTTGCTTAAGGGATTGCTTAAAAAATAAATATAAATGCTCTCTTTGCAGGTTGCTTAAACTCCTAAGCATTATCCAAGTTAGGACAGGTGGGTTTGGTTACCCATGTCCAAGGTGCTAGTTCAAAAAATATATGTAACTGCTAGAGATTATGTGTGTGTTTAGTTAACCTCTGTCTTGCAAGTATTATTAGATTTACTTTTCTTATTTTAATGTAATTTTATATTAGAAATTAGGATTAGTGTTATGGGGTATCAGGATGAGCATTGGCCAAAAGGCTTTATCTTAGGGTGCCATGTGATGCCTTGAAAACTACCAAATCAAAAAAGCAAGGAGAAAAGAAATAAAGATATGAGGAATGAGGAAAGAAGACCCCCTATAGCATTTATAAATTATAATTATTATTTTTGTAATACCGGGTTGTATATGGGTAGAGCTCAGCGACTTATCTTTTCTCTTTTCGGGTTGCATGATGCCACCTGACCGAACCGGTCTGTTATTCTTTTACAATAGTTTAAAAAATTATTTGATGTTATGTTTAAACTGTGTATTAGAAATGACATGCTTTTCTTAGTTTCTTAAATGAATGATGCTTTAATGTGTGGCTTGGATGCGATTAGGCTCTCAGGGAAAAAAATTAATCTTTTTACTCCAATTAATCACTTGTAACTAAATTTCAAATAGTTCATAATATCACCATAAAGCCTATGAATTAAATAAGATAATTAAATGATTTAGCAACCGCTTAGCTGAATGGTTGAATGTTTCACAAAATGCATATCATATTATTTCGCTCTTGAAAATGGGGGATTTCCATCCTTGCACAATAGAGGAATGTTTAGCCTATGAGGGCATCCCTTGTGGTGAAAATACCTCTTTCTCATTGATTTAGCCAACAACTTTACTTCATCATGCATATAAGTATCAAAACCTAAAGCCTTTGTTAAAATGAAGTGTCAAAATTGAAATAAAACTTGAAAAGATTTTTGCATTAGATTAATTCATTACTCATACCACTAATGCTCTAGTCTCTTATGGAGTGGGTTTAGGACTTAGTTTTTTTCTAATTAAATAACTACCCTAGCTATCTTAAAATTCATAGGACTGGACTACATGAATATAAAATTATAAGAGGAGCTAGCTAGCGGCCACTTCAAGAGATTATAAGCCCAACAGTCGGGCAATTTATCCTCTCTTGTGGAGTTAAACCTTATGCCCATCTTCGCTTAGATTTAGTTTATGCTGAAGCTCCATAGATTTAGGATCCAAGGTAGATATTTCCTTTGGGATACAAGCATAATTCCTCACCTCTTAGGCATTTCCATAACCTTGTATTGTTGGATTATAAACCCTAGTAATCTAATAAAATTTCAACTCAAAACAAATAAATCCCTTCAATTTCAAATACTTAAAGCTCAAACATAGGATATATTGGAATGCTCACTAGGCTTCCTAGTATCATGAGTATTCCCTACTCATCTCCTTTGGCTTCCATTTGATCTATCCTGATTAATTTTTCCAAATATAGCCAATCCTTTGATAGTCTAACCTTGAAATCTTTGGAGATCCTAATTTTCTAATTTAATTGAGAGTATTCCTAAGAAATTCACCTTCCTTAGGATGTAATTAACTATGGAGGCTTTCTTCCATATGGAACTTTAGAACTCATTTAATATAAATTATGCTTTATTCATCCTTGTAAAATAGAGAAAAAATCTCTAGTATATTTGATGACCCATCATGCCTTAGGAGTCCTTATTAAGTGATTAGGTCCATTGAAGGGTGATGTATCTATCTTTCAAGATAGTATATCAATATTGTACCCACTTTAATAAGTATCACGCGCTCTGTCTGTCAAATCCCACAAAATAAACACCGATCGGTGACTCCTTAGAGTTCTCTCTCCGTCTTTAGTAGAGAATTATTATTGCCAAGCATCGATAATGGACTTATATTTTATATAAGCCCAAGACTATCTTTCTTTCCATTGACACTTAGCTTATTTCATCCTTAAGCAAAGCTAACCAACATACTTTTGGTTTTAGGACCTCACTCCATGTAGGACTTGAAACTCTATTAGGTTCCCAATAGATAAGAATGAATTAATAAATGAAAGGAGAAGACTAAATTTAGAACCTCTTTACCACTAGCTTGGTAAGCCAAGGTTCATCCCATATTCAAGAAAGTTTCAATTAAATTCAAACTAGATAAATAAAGTCTTTTGCAAAATTTTCCAAAAGCACTTTTTGAAATGCACTTCACATAACATAAAGTCTACAAAATATAAAAATTTCAAACCTCTTATCAAATAATAAATTGAATCAAGTCTCATTTAACATACTTAAATTTGTTAAATGAGGATCCTTTACAAATATCAAAATCAAATATGCATCATCAAAATCCTTTTTCAATAAGTTTTCAAAAGCACATTTTTTAAAAAAAATTAAGATTAATCAATCAACCAACTCCATTTAACATACCCAAATTTGTTAAGTGAGAGTTCCCTATTTCAAAAGCAAATATCACACAAAAATCAAAACATATTTGAACTCCATTTAACATACTCAAATTTGTCAAATGAGAGTTTCCTTTTTTGGAAAATCAAAACAAATTGAATTCTATTTAACATACTTACATTTGTTAAGTAGACTTCCTCTTTTCCAAAATCTTGAAAATTTAAAACACATTTGAACTCCATTTGACATGGACAAATTTGTCAAATAGGAATTCCATCATCAAACAATACATGAAGAAAATTAAACTCTATTTAACATACCCATATTTGTTAAATAAGAGTTTCTCTTTTCAAATCAAATTAAAACAAAAATATTAAACACACATGAACCCTGCTTAACATACCAAAATTTGTTAAGTAAGGGTTTCATTTTTCAAATCAATCAAAACAAAATATCAAATAATTTGGAATCTTGTTAACATACCTAAATTTGTTAAGGATTCCATTTTAAATCAAAATTAAATCAAACATATGAACAATAAGCCTCATAAACAAAATATTTTCAAAGATTTCCAAACATACATTTGAATCTCATTTAGCATACCTAAATTTACTAAGTGAAGGTTCCAAAATCAAATTTTTAAACAAAGGATAAAACAAAATAAACTCATCTCCAAAGTCTCTCCAAATGAACGAATCCCATCCAACATACCCAAATTTATTGAATATGGGTTCCAAATCAAAGTTGAATTCTATGGCAAAGTCTCTCCTCAAACATCAAAATCTCTCCAATTCAATGAACCTCACTTAACATACCTAAATTTGTTAAGTGTGGGTTCAAATTCCAAAATCAAGAATCAATGATTGGAGGTAGTTGTTAAAGCAAGGGTCTGATTTGATTCTATTTTTAACAAATGCAAAGATAGTAGTTCAGTCCTTCGTTCCTTCTTAGTCAATCTTTCAACATGCCTTCCAAAAAGATGATCTTCTCCTTCCCGACGATGTGGATTTAGCCTTGGATCAGGCCATACTCACCGACACCACCATGCATGTCATCCAGTTAGGTCGTGGCTTCAAGGCCGTCCAAGTTACCTATGAAGGGCCAGCCCTCACGACCGTTAGCAGCATGGAGGTGGCAAGGTAGAAGCCACTTCTTTGTTTTGACATTTCTTTTGACTCGAGTTTCCTCACTGAAAAGGAAGGCCATTGAGATTCCCACAATAGTGCTAGTGTCAATTTCATCTATTTCGTGCCATTTATAGTTTGGTGCTAGTTGTCACGCCTCCGCTCTTATTGTTGCCCTCATTGTAGTCTAGTGAGGGCTAGCACCTCCTCATTGGTTTCCCCACTTTGAAGGGGTAAGGCTATCTTGGCCTCTGAGATAGCCTTCCCTACCTTTGAGGTAGGTTTTAGTTCTCATTCTGCTCCACTCTGCAGGATGCAATGCAGCAATAAGAATCGAAAGGTTAAGTGGCACCACAAGTGAGTAGCTAGAGAGGTAGATGCTACCTCTTACGTTGCTGATGAGGGTTCCCCTCGTGGAACCTCTCCACTCCTGAGTGGTAGTAGGTTTCACCCCCTCTCAGCTTCAGATAGAGAGGAGGATTACAGGAGGATTGCTGCATTGTCTCCACCACCAACACAATTTGAGGTACCTAGGGATGGAGGAAGTCCTACGCAGGATTACGATCAATTCTTTGTCAGGTTAGCAGAGCCCACTGACGCTTGGTTTCTGGTACACTGTTTGATTTGAGGACTCTAATCCATAAAAATTTAATGGATTATATATGCAGGGGGAATGCCTCGAAGGCTAGAGTTGCAGCCTAAGTGGGTAGAAAGGAGAGGAGGTGGTATGCCAGATAGTCGGTGGCCTCGACTTTAGTAGATTTCCCACATCGATGGGCTACCCGAGCTGATCAAACTGACAACATAGTTTTTACGGGCACTGCCAGCCAAAGGAGGAGAGCTCTGGTGGAGAGGTAGTCGATGTTTCCACCATCACAACTCTCCACTCGTCGCCCGCCGTCACCTGTTCACATCCCTCCTTCCATAGATCCCTCCAATGTACAAAAACCTGCATCTAGAGAGAGGACATCTTCATTGGTGATCTGGATGTGGCCTAAGGATCTTGCTCCATCTACACCCATGGAGGTGAGGTCAAGCTCTACCATTCAACCTTCCACTTTAAATATGACAAAGAGGGAGTGGCATCCCAAAAGCATCATAGTCGCTCCACCACCACAGTTAGTAGTAGAAGAAGTAGGGGAAACTAGCGTAGTCCCCATGGCAATTGATCCCCTTAGGGAGAGCACTCCATCAATAGATAGTGTCTAGTATATAGATTTCGATGAGCACAGTGTTACAGTCAGCAGTCAGTGGGTGTTTGTACCGATTCAACCATGTCAAAGTAGGAGGTCATTCACTAGATGATATCCTAGAAAAATACTTTGCTGAGAAGAAACCCTTCATGGGAGTGATCATTCAGATCGAGAAGAGGGTAGAGTATTTTTAGACCTTGATGAGGATGACCTATTTAAGGATTCAACATAAATCCACGTGGTCGATACTTGAGGATCCCTCCACAGAGACCATCAGAGGTAGGAAAGTGCTGTGATTGAGGAAGGATACACCTCTCACTCAACCCAGCACCTCCTTCAGTAGCTCAGGTAGAAGGATGAGAAAATCAATGGGATGGAAAAGAGGGTTGAGTATTTGTTGGTAGCATTCATAGCACTACAGAACCAAGTTCCAGTTCTGCAGTCTAGTCCCATGGAGGCCGATCGGCCTGAGCTCTTACATATCTTAGATCCTCCCAAGAGTGCCTCTCCTGTGGATCAGGACAGTGGTGGTTTGTATAGGAAGGTTGTAGATAGTACCTTTTTGCATGAGAAAGACATCAAGCAGATGGTGGAACAACAAGTGAGGGAAGTATTGGCAAGCCTGGGGTAGTTCATCCATTCCAAAGGGTAGACCTTACCAGAGGAATTTAATGTAGTCCAATACCCTAAAGGGTTCATGCCACCTTCCTTCAAGAGTTTTGATGGCAGTGGGAACCCATGATAGTATATGAAACATTTCAGAGCCAGCTGTTGCAACGCCGGTGCCAACGATGCACTTCTCTTCCGCTTGTTTGTTAGTAGTCTATTAGGGCTTGCATTTGATTAGTAAGCTAAACTGCCAAAGGTTCGGTGAAGACTTTTGTCGAGTTAGAGCAACTCTTTGTCAAGAGATTTGCTAGATCTCAACAAAGGGTAACTATGGGTGATCTCATTATAGTGTAATAAAATCTCAACAAGTCCCTTATTGATTACATTCTCAGGTGGTGTAACCTGAGTATGAAATGAGAACCACAATTATTTGAACAGCATGCCATTGAAATTTTTCTCAGGAATATCCATCGCCGGTTGCTTTCATGCTAAAGGTATCATAATCAAGACCTTTGAGAAACTAATCAACAAGGTAGCCATTTTATAAGAGGAAGCTAAATAGTTACCTTTCCAAGACCAATCATCCAAATCCAAGCCATAGAAAGCATTTGAGAAGAGGTAAAGGACAGTGGTGTTAATGGACTGAGGGACGCAGCCAACCAGAGTTCAATTTGAGAGACCACGAGCTCAGCAACCACCCTTGTCACCTCCTCTTCCACCACCTCGGCCATCATACCGGCCACCATAGCTACCATAGTGGCCGCACCACCGCCTCCACAATAGTATGCACAGCAGCAATACTCATATCCACTGCCAGGTATCTACCATCCACCTACTCTTCTAGATAAATTAAATAAGCCCTATTCATTCAAGAGGGAGGTTGTCAAAAAATCTTTAAAAATCTCATAAAAAACTTGATTTCCAACTGCCGGAGCCTAAGAAGCTGGAGGAAGTGGGCGAGAGTGATGATCTTAACTTTTTCCCCTACCACCGCATGTTAAGCCATGCCTTAGAGGATTGCTTCACTTTCAAAGACTAGTTTGGGCACAACTACAAGTGCATCATTCTTATCCTTAAGGAATACTTGTTAAAACAACTATCTAGTTTTATTAGAGTAATCCTTGGGGATACATTTGATTCTCTCAAAATAAAAGAAGGTTGGGATATCTCCTTATCCTAAGCCTCTAAAAAGATCATCTCAAAGATCAAGAAACTTTCCTTCAGGTGCCTGAGGTAGCTCAAACCTCCAACATCAATGAAGGTTTGCTAGTTGCCAAAGGCAACTCGGGGAGGGTGGGAGCTCAGCAGCAGTAGCAGCTATCCACACTTGGATAGCCAAGCAGCAGCAGCAGTCTACCTTTGCAGCTACTACCACTTCATCCAACTATTCTTCTAATAGCAAAAATATTGTATCTACGGATGAGGGCACTAAATCCCTCGCTCTGCTTACTGTTGACCTCACTTTTGAGAGTGAGCTCTCAACTTCTTCATCATAGATCTAGGACTCTTGTACACTAAGAACTCCTTAGTCTTAAGATGCTTCTAGTGATTAGGTGAACACTTAACCTAAGCCTAGAGACTTAGATGGGTTAGCCATAGGAAGAGGTTATGCTTTAGGGATTTTTGAAGACTTGCCTACCCTATAGCCTTAAACCCAATCCTTGCTTCCTTCTTCAAACCAAACCTCAAATTCAAATTCCAAATCAAATCCAATTCTAATGATTGAAACCCATGATTAAATTCAAACTCTAAAATTCCTTCACAAGCCATATGAACCATCTCCATATGCTTAGTCAAAACCTCCTTCAAACCAAATCAAACTTGGCTGATTTCTTTATAAATCAATCATTCCTTAATTTACATTCACCAATATAAGTAAAATATAACTTCAAATCATTCAAATCAAATCAAACTAAATCAAACCAAATCAAGACCCTTCTTAAGCCATAAGGACCAACCTCCATAAGCTTAAACAAATCTCAATCCAAATCAACCCAAACTCAATTGATTTCTTTATACATCAATCATCCCTCCATTCATATTCACAAATATAAATGAAGCCCACCCTCTAATGACCAAAAATAATCAAACCAAATCTATTCTCTTTAAAGCCCTTTTGACCTACATCCTTCAATTTGGTTAAATTTGCTTCCAAATCACTCCAAACCCAAGTATTTTTTTCTCATAAATAATTTATATCATCATTTATATTCATAAATATAAATGAAATATAAATCCAAGTGGCTAAAACTAAACCCAAATCAAATCGAATTCCCAATTTTAGCCTTTTTAGCTAAATTCTTGAGCTTGGCTAAATGACACCTAAATCAACTCAAAATCCATGGATTTCTTCATGATTCAATCATCCCTTCAATCACTTACCCAAATATAAATACAAATTATAATTATCAAACAAAATCCAAGTCAACCCAAGTCAAGCCCATGTTGACCTCTTTTGACTTGAAATTATCATATGAACTAAAATTCATTTGACTCCAAACCAATTGCAATTAGATTTATATTTTCATCCTAGGCTTATATGTGAGTTCAATTAAACTTGAATCAAGACAAAACCAAACCAATTAACCCATTTAGGTCCACTTGACCCGAAGTGACTTAAAAGTCCTTTTTGAGCCAAATTTTAATCCAATCCAAATTGGATTGAACCAAGCCCATCAAAACCCCATATCTTGATCAACAATCACCCTAGGGTGACCAATTACCTTGAATTGGGTCAAACCAAGTCTACTTGATCCTTTGAGCAAGTCAACCCTAAGCCCAAATGAAATCCAAACTAGCCAAAACCCACCATATACCAAATTGATTGAAACCATTGATTCAAACTAACTCATAAACAATGATTGAATATGACCAAACCATAAAATGATTGACCTAAGTTAACCCAAATTGGCCTAAAAAGCCAAAATGGGTTAAATCATGATTTGATCCAAATTGATTCCAACCATGGCTCAAATTCATTCCAAATCACCTATTGAACATGACCAAAACCATGATTGAGCCCAATTTGACCAATGAGTTAACTCAAGCAAATCCTAAATTAAATCAAACCAAAGCCTACAATAATTTCCAATTAACCAATTGAACATGATCCAATACTTAACCCAACCCAATTTGGTTAAATTGGTCAAATTACCCCATTTGACCTATTTGAATCCAAATGAGCCAAAATCAAACCTATGCCAAATTAATCAAAACCACTTGAACCAAAACCCTTAAAAACATCATTGAACTTCACTCAAGTCTTTGTTTGACCACCCAATTTGACCAATTGGTGAACCCAACCCAACCTAACCCAATTGAGCCTATTTTGATCATATGTAGCCAAATCACCTAAAACCAACCTATGACCCTAAAACTTGGTCTAACTAGACCCAAACTAGTTCTAACTCATCCCAAAGTAGCCCAAATCCATAAGGGCCCCACCCAAGCAATGAGCCATTAGACAAACCTTATTTCCATTGGATCTTCACACCAATAAGCAAGGTTGACTTCCCCATCACCATGGCAGCCTCCAAGCACTCATGTGAGGCTCAACTTGACCCACCTAGCTCACCTAATCCATCCTAGGTCATCCAAGAACTAATGGGAGTTCAACTCTTCCTCACTCAAGCCAAACCAAACACCCCATGGACAAAAATGAAATGAGATCTTTGTACACTAGCCTTAGAGAGTCTTCCCACATGGAGTTAAACATGACCTCTCCGGCACCCTGATGATGACCTGTCGGCCGAATCAAGCCAACCCATTTCATCCATCCTTCAACCATATTTTGGCCAATACACCCCCAATTCTAGTGGGAATTATGACATTTGAGATTGCGTGAGTTTGAAAGAGATCTCAAAACTCCTCAGATCCATTCTAAGCCTTCATAAAGCCTCATTGATCAAATTTTCTCTCTGTGTGCAAAATCAAAAGTTGGGCAGCCTTCCTTCAATCAATACTCCCTGTCCACTCAAGTAAACCTTAATTCCTTTTACCCACACCATCATTGTACCTTGTCAAAGTTGAACAAATCATTTCCCAAGATTCCAAGCTATCATAGATAGGAGTTCAACCAAGACCAATCATCAAATAGGAGGAGTTTGGCCTTGGGAGCAATCCACCTCAAGTCAAAGCTCATGCGGCTCAATAGGGCTTCATTTTCACCAAATGAGGCATCCTTAATCATTGGAACCATCGGTCATAGGGTCCGACGAGGTAATTTCCAAAAATTGAGCCTTGTATATAAATTGATTTGTCTTTTCAAAGAGAAGTTGCATTTGAGCCCATCCTAGTTGTTGGATTTGTGTGGATCCTTCACGCAAAGGTGTGGGTTGAGTTTGGAGTGGATCCGAGCTCGAGTGAGCTTAGATCGAGCGATACATGGTAGCGGGATCCATCATCCATCACTCATAGGAGATAGATCATGAGGTGTCCGTTATGTGTGATTAGAATGAACAGCACTGATTAGATCACACATTAGATCCTCTCTTTTCTCTCCTTTACCACGAGATTTGATCGTGGTCGTCTGATCTTAGATCGAACGGTCCACGACAAAGCATGTCCATCGCCATCCGAGTCAGCATGGTGATGTGACAACTTAGATAACCACTCCTATTACGCCACGTAGAAAGCGTGCTGCATTAGCTGCCACGTGGCCTGACGGGATTAAGGCTTTAATTAGGTTAATTAATCCATTTTTTAATACTAGAACTTGTAAAAATCATAACTATTTGTAGAAAATTCAAAAAAATACAAACTAGGGCTCATTAAGATATTTTAGAGTAGCATCTAGGAAAATTATTATTAATTAATTTTGAATAGTGATTTTGGCTTAATTAATATTTAATTAAATTTCAAGTAGCTTAATTACTACTTAATTAATCACCCAATTAATCTCAAATTTTTTGTGGATGTTTAAGGGGATGACATCTGCCTCCCCTATTTTTTTGGGATTTTATTGGTTGCTTAATTAGAAAATTAATTAATTAAATCTTAATCGATCTCTTAATTTAATTGGTGATAATTAGTGAATGAATAATAACTTATTCCTTAAATTAAGCTCATGGCCCTTTGGTAATAGTGAAGAGTCTTAGAGAAATGGTTTAGGTTTATTCCTTATTACCATTTCATTAAGCCTCTATCTATTTCAATTAATTAAAAATTAAGTGATTAATTAACTTAATTAAGATATGAGCTATTTCAAAGCCTTGTCAATTGGAATGACTTTGAGATTGGGATTGAGACCCATCTCTTGATCCCTTTCCCTAAGTTAATATCATCATTCTAATTAAGAGATATAATCGAATGATTTAATTAATCAATTAATGACTTGATTAAAACTAAAATGAAACTAAATTTAAAATTAATTCATTCACAACCTAACTTTGTTTAATCAACCATGGGTCACTCTTTGGGTGTTCAATAACCTAAAGAGAGAGCTAATGAAATTATGGTTAACTCACATATGTGAGAAAACCATAAAGTAGTGAGAGCTTAAGTTAATTAACTATTAATTATGAGCCAATTGCATTAAGCCCCTTTCATTTCTCAGGAGCATTGCCAATTTACTTTTCATGTGGTTGCATATCATATTGGCTCATTATTAATTAGTTAATTAACTTAAGGTGACATAGGTTAATTGACTTAATTCATACCCTAACCTAATTAAGACATAAAATCAACCTAACTGCTCTTCATTAAATCAAATTAACTCACACATGGGGGATGAGATTAGGATTATCAAACTTCTTTCACATTCTTTAACTCAAATCAAACATAAAATAGAAATGACATTAAAGAACTTTGGTTTATTTTAAATGATCTTATTTAGTTTGATTGTCCTTAGGACTTAGTTGGAATGAATAAAATTACATGCTTGTGTTTCTTTATGTCCTTCTATTCATGCTAGATGTTGTATGTCATATGTACTCATGCATTCATGTTTTTTCAAATTAATCAAATAAAAATCATTTCCTTTATTTCAATTTGCATGTGTTGGCTTAATTAAAATATGTGTGGCTAGTATCACTATTAAATCTCAAATATATTTTCACAAGTTTATTAATGAATGAATATACATATATATTGTAACTTTAGTTATATATACATAGGAAATGCAAATGAATTTAAATTTAGTGTATGAAATAAATTCTCTTCCTTACATTCATGTGTTGATTTGTATAAGTAAGAAAGTTAGCAGGAATATTAGTCTGGACATCCGAGGGATGCACAACTTTAAGTATCCCTAAAGAGGTTCCTACCTCATTCCCTTGGTGCGAAATAATGGTGACGTACTTGCATGATTTCATTCTTATGCATTTGGACATTATAATTTAGATAGATCTTTAATTCAATTACATAAAATAAATCAATCAAATCAAAATACATTTTTTAGCATGGCCTTCTATTCTTGTAGTTTTTATACATCCATATGTATTTAAAGATAATAGTATATTAGTTTGGACATCCCAGGGATGCACGGCTTTAAGTAGCCCTAAGGAGGTTCCTACCTCGTTCCCTTGGTGCAGAACAATGGCATACTTGCTTAAAACTTTTATACATGTGAATGTGTACTTAGCTAATGAATGAAAAGCCCTTTTTTTCTAATAAAGGGACATGCATTCTTGCTTTATTTGATTGGTTAAGTTGATTAGTCATGTGATTTAAGGTTCTTTCCTTATGCTTTTGCATAAGAATTTAGATAGAGTTTTAAATCAATATGAAAAATCATCCAACCAAATAAAATATTAATTCCAAAAATAATTACTCACATTCATCATTTAAGTGTGCTAAGATGCAAATTGCATGTATTGCTATGCTTAAGATTTGAATCATATGTATGATATACATGTTGGAAAGAAATGAACAAACATGTGTTATGCGATGGCAATTCATTCAAACTAATCTTAAGATGCCTTTCTTATTGAATGAGTTTAGTTAGAGTGAACCAAACTTAGGACTAATTAAAATATATAATAAGTCATTCAAAAGAGAATTGATTAATTAATTTGCCTTAGATGTGACTTAAGGTAGGGATAAAAGAGAGTGATCCTCTCTTTCTTTCTCTTCATAACACTTAGTTGTTGTGTAGGTCAAGTGAAACAAAAGAAAACATTAAGTAAAATTTTCAAATTAATTAAGTAATTTAAAGTGAAACCGCCCTTCATAATTATATGTCCTTCATTCTTAGAAAATCTTAACTCTAAAGCTTAGCTAGGAATTACCACACAAGCCTTAACACACATATCAGATTAAGTCACCACTTCCAACTTTATGTTAGTGCAGTATATGGTTTGATGTATATTTTGTTTTGTGATGTAATATTTTAGATTAGATGTTAGGTCGTGATTAGCCTAATAATATTTTTGTAGGAGATTATACTTAAGGGGTGCTTAAAATAAATATAAATGCTCTCTTTTGTAGGTTGCTTAACCCCTAAGCATAATCTTCATTAAGACGGGTGGACTTGGTTACCCAAGTGCATGGTGCTAAGTCCAAATTACTCATATAATTGCTTGGGTTGTATGGTGTGTTTAGCTAATACTTATTTTGTAGGTGAAGTTAGATTTACTTTTCCATTCTTTTAATATAATATGCATTAGAATTTGGTTAAGTGTTATGGGGGTTAAGGATGAACATTGGCCAAAAGGTTTGATCCTGGGGTGCCATGTGATGCCTAGTAGCCTACCAAATCAAATGGAGCAAATCAAATGAAGAAATGGAGGGAGCATGAAGACTTGAAGATCCCCCATAACACTTATCATTTTAACTTATAATTATTCTTTCATATACCGGGTTGCATAAGGGTAGAGCTCAACTACCCATTTCTTTTTCGGTTTATATGGTAGTACCCGACCGCACTGGCCTGTTATCCATTCATGTTGAGTTAATAAATTATTGATGATTTATTACATTGTGTAATAGAAATGACATGTATTTTTTTTTAGTTTCTTCATGTATGATTATTTAATGTGTGACCTGGATCCATTTAGGCTCTTAGGAAAAACAAATTTTCTACCCCAAATACAACTCATAATTAAATTTTCTAAAATAACTGGTAACTTCACATAATATTATGCATTAAATCAAGATAATAAAATATTTAGCAACCCCTTAGCTGGATGTTAAATGCTTAATATCATGTATATCATTTTATTTCACTCTTGCTAAGAGAGGGCTTCCATCTTTGCCAGATCAAATAAGGCTTGAACTTTGAGAGCTTATGATGGAAAACACCTCTTTCTCTTTTGATTTAGCCCATAATCAACTTCATCATACATTTAGGCATATAAAATTCTAGTAGCCTATGTCAAAATAAAGAGTCAAAAATCAAATAAAATTTGATAAAATTTACATTAGACTAAGTCATTATTCATACAACTCATGCTCTAGTCTCTTAGGGACTGGTTAAGGACTTTAGTTTCTTTTCTAAATAATAACAACCTAGCCATCATGCAAAATCATAAGACTTGATCACATGATTTTAAAATATATGAGGAGTTAGCTGGTTGCCACTTCTGGCGGTTATAAGTCTAGCGGTCGGGTGGCTTACTCTCTCTAGTGGAGGTAAACAATATGTCCATTTTTGCCTTAGATATAGGTCATGCTTTGGCCTTCGCTAAAGCTCCCTAGATTTAGCATATGAGGTTGTTGTTTTCCTTTGGGGCTACAAGCATAAATCCTCACCTCTTAGACATTTTGATAATCTTATATGGAATTATAAGTCTTAGATTTTTAATAAAATTTTAACTCAAATATATAATTCTCCTCAACCTCGAACATATAAAGCCCAACCATAAGATAGTTTAGGATGCTTACTAGGCTTCCTGGTATCATGAGCATCCCCTACTTATCTATCCCATGTGATCTTTTAAATTCAGCCAATTTATTGTTAGTCATATCTTTGAATTCTTTGGAGATAATAATTATCTACTTTAATCGAGAGTATTCCAAAGGAAATCACCTTCTTTAGGATGTAATTAACTATGGGAGCTTGCCCCCATAGGGAACTTCAAAACTCGGTTTAAATAAACCCTACTTTATTCATCCATGTAAAGTAGGGAAAAAATCTCTAGTACATTCAAAGGCTCATCATGCCTTAGGAGACTTATTAGGTAGTTTGGTCCATCATAGGGTAGTGAATTCTATCTTTTGAGATAGTGCACTATTCCTTAATGTCGTACCCGATCACCTCAATAAGTACATCCTCAAATATGTGTGTCCTCCATATATACACACATACACATAATAAAACCAAAAATAAACACCACATGTACTTTACTTGATTTCTATCATGTACCTCCACCTAGAAAGAAATCAATGAAGAAAGTGAATTCCATTTATATGTTTTCTACTTTTGATAGCTTTGATGATCTCATTCGAATTGAAAGCTCTCCAAGTCTAAATAATAATAATAGCACAAATAATTTTGATCCTTTGTCTTATGATTAAGAATCAAATTTTCCTTTTTCTGAATCAATCGGGTTCACCCATTGAGATTGACTTGGAGTCAACCAACTCTGAGGGTTTCATAGGAGAAGATGAAGATATACCCAATGAGCAGGTAGAACTTTCCACCAACCCGCCACATGAAGTCACCGAAGTTAGCCTACACAGTGGCAAAGTTCTACCTCCTAGGGTAGCTCCTCAGGATAAGGGTAGGCAAGTCATTGGTTCAAGTGAGAAGATAGCCCCACCACAGGATGCTCCACTCATGGATATGCTTATGGAGGACCAAGCTAGAGTTGATTATAATATGCTAGCTCATTTTAAAAAGCTGTCAGCTATGTTAAGCATATATGATGCCCTTATCTCATCCAAAGAGATGAGAGAATCTCTAATCAAGGCCTTACTTGATCTTAAGATATGCTTAGCTCAGCTAACCGCTACTGAAGAGGAGGCATGCCACTCAAAGGGCATCTTAAGAGTTACATTCAGTGATGAAGACTTACTTCTAGGGACGACTGAGCACAACCATCCTCTTTAAGTTACGGTGGATGTTGGCAGATACAGGCTATCCAGAGTGTTGGTTGATCCAAGTGCATTAGTCAATATTATAAGTCTAAGAGCCATTTCTTACTTAAGGATTGACATCTCCAAACTCCAAAAAGAAAGGATGATGTTGAGAGGAATCAATGAACAAGGCGAGAGGGCCTTAGTCTCCATAGTGTTGCCCTTGGAGATAAATGATTGGAAGATTGAAGCTAAGTTTTGCATTATAGACTCAGATACATCTTTCAATGCTTTTCTTTGGAGACAATGGATACATGAAAATAACACAATCCCATCCTCTCTACATCAGTGTAAGAAGTTTGTAAGAGGTGGGATCACATGTCAAAAGAGATATTGCCATTTTAGCCATGAGGTCCATATATGAGGATGTGGCCTACTGCCTCCCTCAAAATTAACAAGTCTATTCTCACGAACTTGGCCAAAGTTCAAAAATAAAATAAAATGAAAAAGAAAAAGAACAAAAGAAAAGAAAAAAGAAAAGAAAATAAAATGGACTAAGAAATAGAGTTGGAGGAGGAAGTGGTGCCTGGCATTAGATTCCACCCATAGTTCATTACTCCATTCAAACACATGGGTAAGATGACCCAACCTCCACTAGGAAGAGGAAGAGGCCAGTTCAGAGGCAATCTTAGGGGAGAAAAACTTATTGGACACCAAATAAAAGATATGTCCCAACTACTAGAAATACACTTGCTATCCATATACTTAGAATCTAGTTTGAAGGATGAGTCTTAAATGGTTAGTGCACCAGCCAGCTCTTCCCAGTAGTAGATTTTTTTGAAGGTGTTATTTAAGCCAGATAGCAAAGCAAAGCATGAGTGTATCTAAGTCTATATGTGAAATAGTTAGGAATTAGTTGAGAATCTTAGCTTTAGCCCCATTTTCCTTACAAAAAGTTGAGGGTTTGGTAGTTAAGGAAGCTCCTAAGTCATCCGTAGATGTGAAGACTCAGAGATTCTTTTTGGGAGCATCATCCTCAAGTCAAGAGGCTAATGTAGAACTTGAGGATGATTCATATAAAGATTTAATAGGTACTCATCATGTGTTCAAAATTTAATAAAGAAAGGATTGGTTCCACATGCTTGGTCTAAACATAGGTCAGATTACTTCAAGAGGTTATGGGACAACAAATGCAAACATTCTCAATCAAGATTGGGAAAAGATTCGATACAGTGGGTCCAATCGATGATTATGATTATTGCTTAATCATCACCAATCATTTCGAATATGATAGGTCTTCAAGTCACATTAACTCATATGAGGACATGTGTTTAGAAACTTTAGATGGTCCAGATGATTTTAAAGTTAAAGATGCACCACCAAAGTTCAAAGAGGTGATCAGATCAACCATTGATGAGCTCAAGGAGAGAAACTTAAGAATTGAAGAGAATTCACACCTAACATACATCAATTTCTTGTTGGATGAAACTAAAACTAATGACTTAGTTAGGCTATTAACTGAGTTTAAGGACTGCTTCGCATAGAGTTATGACAACATGTTCGATTTATCTCCCAACATAGTAGTCCACAAACTAGTAATAGAGCCTAGTGCTAACCCTATCAAGCAAGCTTCTAGATGCATGTGATTAGACATTGAACAACAGGTCATTTCTAAAGTCAAGAAACTTATTGATGTTGGTTTCTTCCGGGAAGAAAAATATCTTACTTGGTTGGCAAGTGTCATCCCAGTTAAGAAGAAAAATAGCCAAATTCACATCAATTTTAGGGACTTAATTAAGGCACATCCAAAAGATGAATCTCCACTAACAAACCAGAACTGATGGTGGACATTACGTCATCTCATGCAATTTTCACATTCATGGATGTCTCATCTGGATACAGCCAAATAAAGATTAGACATTGAACAACATGTCATTTCTAAAGTTAAGAAATTTATCGATGTTGATTTCTTCCGGGAAGAAAAATATCCTACTTGGTTGGCAAGTGTCATCCTAGTTAAGAAGAAAAATGGCCAAATTCTATATGCATCAATTTTAGGAACTTAATTAAGGCACATCCAAAAGATGAATCTCCACTAACAATACCAGAACTGATGGTGGACATTATGTCATCTCATGCAATTTTCACATTCATGGATGTCTCATCTAGATACAACCAAATAAAGATGACCCTTGAAGATAAGAAGAACACTACTTTTGAACCCTAATAGAATTTATTGCCATAAGGTCATGCCTTTTGGCCTTAAAAATATTGGTGCTACATACCAGTGGCTTATGACTTGAACCTTCGATGAACTCATTCATCATCAAGTCGAGTTCTATGTCAATGATATAGTAGTCAAAAGTAAAGAAAAGGAAGACCACCTCTTTGACTTGAGAATAGTTTTTGAATAGTTAAGATAATTTAACCTCAAAATGAATCCTCTAAAGTTTGCATTCAGAGTAGCTTCAGGAAAATTCCTTAGGTTATTGTCTAACACCATGGAATCGAGATCGATTCAGAGAAGATCAAAGTGATATTAGAAATGCTTCCCCCTAAAAGTTCAACTCAACTTAGATTATTTCAGGGGTAGTTAGCATATCTAAGATACCTTATATTCAACCTATCAGTAAAGGGCCAACCATTTTCAGTACTTTTCAAAAAGGACACCAAGTTAAAGTGGGATGACATGTGTCAGCATGCTTTTGAAGACATCAAGTACTTCTTGATGACTCCGCCAGTTCTAGTAGTGCCTATCCTGAGCAAGCCATTTATACTATACATTGCGGCATTAGATGACTCACTTAGTGCTTTGTTGGCCCAAGACAACAATGAAAGGAAAGAGAATGCTCTCAACTATCTCAGCCATCTCCTAATCTCTACTGAAGCAAATTATCCACCCATTGAGAAACATTGCCTAGTTTTAAACTTTGCATCCCAAAAACTACGGTATTACATGCTTTCTCATAATGTGAACTTGATCTCTAGGATCAATCCACAATAATATCTCATGACATGATCGACGCTATCCAGATGGTTAGCACGTTGGTCTATGATTTTATCATAGTTTGACATTACTTTCATACCCGTGTGAGGTAAAAGGACAAGTACTAGCAATTTTTTATCAGCACACCCACTTCCTGCTAACTCTTCTCTTAGTGATGACCTTCCATATAAATAAATCATGAACTTAGGGGACACTACCATTCACTGGGAGATGTACTTTGTTGGTGTGGCTTGCTCTCAAAGAAGAGATGAACCATAATCTACTATCCCAAGAAAGGTAGGGGTAAGAGTAGTTCTCCTAACTCTGGACCGCAATGTGATGAGATTCTCATATCATCTATCTAATCCTTGCACCAACAATGAAGCCAAATATGAGGCTTTGATTATCGATCTAGAGTTTGTCATTACTCTAAGCATCCAGAACATCAACATCTTTGGGGACTCTTAGTTAGTCATCAATCAAGTCATTGGGTCTTACAAGGTTCTAAAGCATAAAGTCGATCACTTCCGTAAGTATACTATGGAGTTGTTGGCTCAAATCTTAGAGGTTACCATTTACAAGATTCCTTGGGAGAAATTTTTGTAGTGTATGCTTTAGCCAAACTTTCCAAGGAGTTGGCATGTTCGGAATATGAGTCCATATCAATAAATATCCAAAATAGACAAGTCTTACACCTTATTGATACTGAACTCATTGAAAACTACTCTCCTGAAGGGGAGGTTGCCGTTCCCAAAAAGAATGAGGAGTTAGATTGAAGACAACCATTCATGTATTACCTAACTAAAGGCAAACTACCTCAAGAGATGTCACTAGCATAATAGGTGAAGTAGAGAGCACTTTCCTACACTCTCGTAGGCAGCAACTTGTACTAAGGATCCTTCGATAATATGTGGTTACATTGTTCAAACATGCATGAAGTCTGTAAGATCATAACTGAGGTACACTCAGGATTATGTGGAGCTCACCAATCCGGTCTAAAGATGAAAGCAAAATCAAGAGACTAGGATACTACTGGCTATCGATGATTACAGATTACATGGATATAGCTAGGCGATGCCACCAATGTTAGGTACATGGTGTGGTCCTACACCAACCAACCAACATCTACACCCAACATTGGTCTCATGGCCATTTGAGTGTTGGGGTACCGACGTAGTGGGCCGATTGACCCTCCTTCTTTCAAAGGTCATCATTTTATCCTAGCTGTTATTGACTACTTTTCCAAGTGGATGGAGGTGATTCTGCTCAGAGAGGTCATAACTCAGCATATGCTCCAGATTTTCATGAACCATAGCATATATAGATTTGAAGTGCCTCGACAAATGATATTTGATAATGGTACTACATTTAAGAGCACTAAGATCAACAATTTTGCTCGGAGAATACTACATGGATTGAAGATATTCTACCATCTACTACCTGAGGGCAAACAGCTTGGCAGCCTTCAACAAAACTCTCATCTAAATATTGAAGAAGACACTGGACAATAATAAATGATAGCAACATGAGCAATTTTTTGAAGCCTTGTGGGCTTACCATACAACTTATAGAACTCTAACTCAATCTACTCCCCTTATCTAGTGTGTGTTCGTCATCTATTAGAAGTCTAGCTCCCGTCATTAAGGATATCTGTGGGTAGCAAGATCACAACAGAGCAGAATGCCAAGTTATAGTTAGAAAAGCTTGAAGGTTTGGAGGAGAGACACCTACAAGAATGCTAGAACCTCAAGTTGTACAAAGCCAAAATGATTCATTCTTACAACAAGTTGGTCCATCCTAGAGCTTTTCAAGTAGGAGAGCTTGTTTTAGTTCTAAAGAGACTAATTGTTGCCCGTCACAAGATGGGAGGTAAGTTTGAACCCACTTGGGAAGGCCCTTTTTCCATAGAGAAGGCCTACCAAGGAGATTCTTATCAGCTTATCAACCATAAAGGAGAGAGAATGATGCATCCAATCAACAGGCTTTACTTACAAAAATATTATCCATAAATTCTTGTTTGAAAATCTTTATCATCAATAAAAATTTCTCTTCAAATCAAATATCCTCTTCATTTGAAACATCTTTGTTGGCAAATCCAATACTATGTGTTTAAGATAGGTGTAAGAGAACCCAAGAAGCATCATATCCTTCATCAACACAGCACAAACATAAACTACATACAAACACATATCAAACAAACACATATCTTTTGTCTCGGGCTACTTTGAGTTTGGATAACGCCCCCAGCGGTACTCACTCAGTAGCTGCTCTAGGTCAGACTGACATGCTACCCTGCTAGTGTGTTACCCCACTGGTCTTCTTTCTTTGGAGGATGTATGTTTACTATGCTTTCTTTCTTTACTTGGCCAATGCACATTGACGAGAGCCCTATTAGTTAGTAGGCCTTACTACGCGGCTAGTAAGCTACCGTCATGTTGGGTTCATTTAAGAAGATGTAAGTCTGTTATGCCTTCTTCTTAAACTATCCATTGTGAACTGACTTGATCGAGTATATTTGAGGATTAGGGTAAGTCCCCAGCTCCTTTCCTCATGACTACTTCAAGCTTGTATCTAGTTCTTCTTTATGACTTCCAACTTAGTAGTTGTCCTTAGGTCGAGTCAATCCATTGTGCCAACAATGGGTCACCCAGCGTTTGTTCCTCGCTTTGGAAGATGTAAGTCTGCTACACTTTTTCCCTAGCACAACCATTGCAGACCGATGGACAGCCGTAGCTCAGATAGCACCTGTCAAGCCGATGACAGAATATCCTAGTGAACAATTTTTCTTTAGGGAGATATAAGTCTACATGCCTTCTGTCTAGACCGATTGTCGCACATCGATGGACACCTTAGGTTGATTGGTGTTCGCTATGGTGACAGTGACCCACCCGGCGGATACACCACTCATGGTATATGTAAGTCTCCTACACTTTCTCCTTGAGTTGGCCAACGTACACCCACAGGATTTCTTATTTATGGGGTCCAAGATAACACCCCTAGTGGCACCTCCACTGTGGGCACTCTATTTGGATCACGTCCTTTACGACCCCATTTAGACACTACCCGGGTTATTACCGGATTGGACAATCCCCCTTTCCTAGTAACCACCCCAGTGGTTAGAGATTATGTTTCATGGATGCAGATTCTCCCTTAGTCTAATTAATCTAAGATAGTCAAGGCGACATACAATGTTCCTCTTCGACTGATACCAAAACAAAATATATAATTCTGTGGGATGGATCAAAACTCCCAAAGAATCCTACTCCTTGAGTTGAGATGTCACGTCACTCTTAAGACCTCACCCAGTCGGGTTGACTTGTTGCCACCAACCAGTCGGTCATCCATGCTTTGGAAAATGTAAGTCTACTATGCATTATTTTTAGCATGACTATTGCACACTGACAGGTAGCCCTAGGTCTGGTTCAATTTGTTGTGCTACCAACAGGTCACCCTAGCGGCTGTTCTTTGCTAAAGAAGATGTAAGTCTACTATGCTTTCTTCTTGGCATAGCTGTTGCACACTGAAAGGACCTCTTAGGTTGGATAATTCTACACTTTGACTAGTAGACTATCTCTTTAGATTGGTAAATCTGAGATAGGCCTAGGCCTACATAGACCCTTCTCAGAGCTATCCATTACATTCGACGGGATCTATCAAATGAAATAAAACAAATGAAATTGAACTAATTCAAATTAAAACAAATCAAATGAAATCAAATGAAATTAATCTTGACTACTCTAGAGTTGAGGTAAGATCCCCAACAACACTCTCTGAGTAGTCGCCCTAGGCTAGGTTTGATTTGTTGCATCCAACAAGTCACCCTAATGGATGTTCTTTATTTTGGAAGAAGTAAGCTAGTTATGCCTTCTTCCTAGCATAGTCGTTACATACTAAAAGGCACCCCTTAGGTCGGATAGTTCTACCTTGTGGCTGGTAGGCTACCCCTTTGGATTTGTAAATTTGACGTAGGTCGATTCCAACATAGCCCCTTCTCAATGGATCCATCACTCACAGGGTCCATAAATCAAACCCATCACATTTAACTGAGTTCACATCCCCCAGCATATGCTTTCAATTCAAAACCACCACCCAGTGGAGCCATAAAAAATAAACCAAATCCTTATCCCAGTGGATAACCCAAACCTGCTTCTTTGTGGAAGGTTCACATTCTAAATCCTGGTGGATTCAAATCCATATCCCTAGAGGGTATGCCTCCACATCAATTAAGACAAAACAAATTAAAATTAATTCAATTTTGATTCCCGGTGATTATAGATTCTTCTCCCTAGCTAGCTTGAACTTGCTTCCATATTGGAAGGTTCACATACTCAATCCCCGATGGATTCATCTTTTTATTCCCTTAGCATGAAATGCTCACATGTCATCTCGATGCATGTGCGATCCCTTTGGGGATCTCCTTCCATGTCCTTTACATGAAATTCCAACCAAATCCTTCTGGCTCTCTTATGCCCTCGACATAAGTTGAGTTGCATTGCACTAAGATGTGATTCTATCTATCTCTTAGGTTTAGGTATAGATCATTTCCATTAGTACTTGTAATCCTTTGGATGTTGTTGATCATCTCGGTCAACACTATTATGTGCAGTGTGCCTTGTAGTTACACCACACCTATTGGGGTCCTTTTGTTGACCTCACTTTTAGAGTGAGTTCTCAATCTCCTCATCTTAGACTTAGGAGTGTTCTAGGACTAGGACTTCCTTAGTCATAAGGCACTCCTAGTGATTAGGTAAACACTTAACCTAAGCCTAGAGACTTAGAAGGGTTAACCATAGGATTAGACATGCCTTAGATTTAGGGAGATCCACCAACCCTATAACCTAAATCCAATCCATGTTCATCTTCTCAAACCAAACCTCAAATTCAATTCAAATACTAAATCCAAATACCAATCCAAACTCTAAACCAAATGATTGTTTCCCATGATCAAATCTAAATTCAAAACCTACCTAAGCCCAATGATTTCATCTTATGGAATTAGCCTTAGCCAAAGTCAAATCAATCCAAACTCAAATAATTTTCTCACATATCAATTCAACTTTTCAATCAATCTATCAAACTTACAATCAAATCCAATTCTAAATCCAATTTTTCAAAATCTATAATCAAATCAACATCTTTCCTAAGCCATGTGAATCAATGTTCATAAGCTTAGCCAATATCCAATTTAAATCAATCCAAAATCAATTTATTTTCTCATAATCAATTTATATCTTTAATTACCTTCTCAAATATAAATTAAATATACATTCAAATGATTAAAACTAAATTAAACTAAATCAAATTAAATCAAAACCCTTTCTAAGCCACATAAAACAACCTTCATGAGCTTAGCCAAATCATGACCCAAATCAATTCCGATTAGTTGATTTTCTAATGAATCATTCATATCTTCAATCATCTTCACAAATATAAATAAAATATATACATTTAAATCATCAAAACTATATCAAACTAAATCAAAATCCAAATCTAAACCCTTTAAGTCAAATTCATGGACTTAACATAATCCCATTCAAATTTAAACCAAATTCAATTGATTTTCTCCAAATCAATCATTCCATCAATCACCATTCCAAACATAAATGAAATCAATCGTCAAGCCAAATCAAAATCAACCCAAGTCAAACTCAACTTAGCTCATTTGACTTGAAATATTCAAATGAACTTAAACTCATTTGAACCAAAACCTATTTCAATTGAATTATATCAGTCCAAATCCATATATAAACTCACCTAAATCAAACCCAAGCCAAAATCAAGCCAACTAAACCTAATTGGCTCACTTGACCCAAAGTGACCTATTTGACCTATTTGAACCAAAATCTAATTTAAGCCAAATCAAAGTGAAGTAATCCAATCCAAAATTCATGGCATGATTATTAATCATCCTTGGTTAGTCAATTATCATAAATTGGGTCAAACCAAGTCAACCTTCTTAACCCATATGAACCCAAACTAGACAAATTGCAACATAAGCCAAATCTCTTGAAACAAATGATTCATAATAACCCAAAATCAACATTTGAACATGACTTGACCTTCAATTGAGCCAAACCAAACCCAATTTGCCCTCATGACCCAAGTTTACCCAAATTGACCTAAATGGCCAAAATGGGTCAAATCAAAATCCAAATCAAATTGATTGCAACCAATTGCTCAGGATCATGCAAAATTGATTAATGAACTTGACCAAAGCCTCAATTGAGCCCAATTGACCCACTAGACCCAAATGAATTATTGAACCTAACATGACCTAAAGGGTCAAACCAACCCAAAACCCAATCAAATCCAAATTGAACTCAAACAAAGCTCACAACATATTCTAAATGATCAACCAAACCCAAACCAAGTCATGACCCAAGCCAATTTGGTCAATTGGGTTAAATTGGTCAACTTGACCCATTTGACCCAAATGAACTCAAATGAACTAAAACCAAATTGAACCAAACCAATGACACCAATACACTGTAAATTATCATATGAACTTGACCCAACCCTTGGTTTGACCCTATTTGACCAATTGGTCAACTTGACCCAACCTAATCCAATTTGACTCAAATGAATCAAATTGAGCCAAATTGAACCTAATGGACTCCAAATCACATGAAATTTGAGCTAACCCACTTTTGACTCATTTCAAACATACCCAAATCAAATCTAATACCAAATGACCAAGATATCCTTAGGCTAAGGGTGTCACATGAGACAAATCACCCATGTAAGTGCAATGTTTATTTTTGAGATGTGGGATACCACACAGATCTTACGGGGTTCTTATTGAAGTGATCAGTGCATTATAGAATTATACACTATCTCAAAAGATAGAAACTATAATGGACTTAATCACCTAATAAGGACTCCTAAGGCATGATGGGTCTTCGAATATACTAGAGATTTTCCCCACTTTATATGAAAAAGTAAAGAATGATTTATTTTAAGCTGGGTTCATTAAGTTTTCTATGGAGGTAAGCCCCCATAGTTAATTACATCTTAAGAGATGAAATCCCTTAAGAATACTCTTGTTTAAAGTAGAAATTAAGGTCTCGAAAGATTTCAAGGCAATAGTATCAAAGGATTGGTTGTATTGGAAAATCAAATGGGAAAACTCAAAGAGAAGACTTATTATCAAAGCCAAAGAAAATGAGTAGGAAATGCTCATGATACTAGGAATCCTAGTGAGCATTCCAATCTATCCTATGGTTGTGCTTTATATGTTTGAAATTGAGAGGATCAATTTATTAAAGTTGATGTTTTTGTTAGAAAGTTAGGACTTATAATCCATTAACATAAGATTATGAAATGCCTAAGAGGTGAGGATTTATGCTTGTAGCCTGAAGGAATCAGCAACCTCATATCATAAATTTAGGGAGCTTTAGCAAGAGCTTAAGCACAACCTAAATCTAAATGAAAATGGGCATAAGGTTTATCTCCATAGAGAGAGTAAAACCACCTGACTACTAGATTTATAACTGACTGGAGTGGTAGCCAACTAACTCCTCCTATGCTTTAAAACCATGTAATTGGTCATATGAAATTATAAGATAGTTGGACTATTATTAATTTAGAAAGAGACTAAATTCCTTAAACCCACTCTCTAAAGAGACTAGAGTATGTGTGACATGAATAATGACTTAATCTACAAATGCAAATCATTTCAAATTTTATTTGAATTTTGACACTTCATTTTGACAAAGGCTTTGGGATTTATATGCCTATATGCATGATGAAATTAGATTATTGGCTAAATCAGCGAGAATGGATATTTTCCACCACAAGGGATGCCCTCACAGGTTAAGCATTCCCCATCGTGCTAGGATGGAAATACCCTATTTTTAAGAGAGGAAGAATATGCATGCATGAAGTGAAACATTCAACCATTCAACTAAGGGGTTGTTAAATATTTTAATTATCTTTTTTAATTCCTAGGCTTTTATTATGAGGTTATGAATTATTTAAAACTTTAGTTATGAGTTGTAGTTGGGTAAAAGATTTAGTTTTTCTCTAAGAGCCTAATGATATCCAGGCCATACAACAAACACCAATCATAAAAAAAACTATGAAAAGGCATGTAATTTCTAATGTATAAGCTAAATATAACATCAACCAATTTTATAACTATCACAAAAGAATAATAGGCTGGTGAGATTGGGTACCGCGTACAACTCAAAAAGAGAAAATGGGTAGCCAAACACTACCCTTATACAAACCATGATATAAAAGAATAATTTACCATTTATAAATGATAAATGTTGGGGTCTTCAAGTCCTGATGTCTTCATATTTTTATGTATCTTCCTCCTTCTTTGATTTGGTTTGCTCTACTTCGAAGGCATCACATGGCCTCCTAGCACAATGCCTTCTATCCAATGTTCATCCTATACCCACACAACATTAATCCTAATTCCTAATGCAAATACATTAAAAATAGGAAAAGTAAATCTAACTACACATGTAAAATAGAGGTTAGCTAAACATACATACAACCCAAATAGTTATATTTATAATTTGGACTTAGAACCCTGCACATGGAAAACCAAGCTCACCTATCCTAACTTAGATTATGCTTAGGGGCTTAAGTAACCTGTAAAGAGAGCATTTATATTTATTTTTCAGTGGCCCCTTAAGCATGATCCCCTTAAAAAAATATGATTAGGCTAATCACGACCCACCATCCAGTCTACAAAGCATACACCCTAACATCCAGTCTAAAATATCACATCACAAAATAAAACATACTTCAAACCAAGAACTGCCCTAACATAAAGCTAGAAGTAGTTACTTAATTTTAATGTGTGTGTTAAGGCTTGTGTGGTATGTCTTACTAGGCATTAAGGTTATGTTTTTCTAACTATGAAAGGAATCTTATTTAACCATAAAGGATGATTTCACTTCAAGTTGTTTAATTGATTTGAAATTTTAATTTATGTTTTGTTTGGTTTCATGTGACCTATACTTAATAACTAAGTGTTATAAAGAGAGGAAAGAGAATTGCTCTCTCTCATCCCTACCCTTAGCCACTTTCTAAAGCATGTTAATTTGATTTAGTTCTCTTTAGTGAATGGCTTATTACACATTTTAAAATAATCCTAAGTTAAGGTTCACCTTAAATAATTGCATTCAACATGAAAGGCTTCTTAAGACTAATTTGATTGAATTACTACCACATGACATACATCACATTATTCCTTTCCACCACATGTAACATGCATATGATTGAATCCTCGTATAACTATACATGCAATATATTTCTTTTAGCAAACTTTAAATGAAAGATGCATATGTGTATTTTGTAGAAAATCAAATTTTCACTCACTAGCTAAATGCACATTCAAGTGTATAAAAGTTTTAAGCAAAGTACTTCACCATTGTTAACTAGGGGAGTGATGTAAAGACCTCATTGGGGCTACTTAAAGCCTCATTTCTCCAAAATGTCCAGACCAGATATACCACTATTCTTCAATACATAAATGTACAAATGACTACAAGAATGGAAAATCATGCAAAAGTTGTATTTCTTCAATTGAAATGAGATTTTCATTCATTAACAAAATGCACATGCAAGTGTATAAAAGTTTTAAGTGGATACTTCACCATTGCTAAACTAGGGGAGTGAGGTAAAGACCTCCTTGGGGCTACTTAAAGCCTTGCATCCCCATAATGTCCATACTAGATATACCCATTACTCTAAATACACATGAATATACAAATGACTACAAGAATAGAAAATCATACAAAAGTTGTATCTCTTTCAATTTTATTATGTATACATGTAATCTAAAGTTGAAAAGGAGATGTTCATTCATTAACTAAATGCACATACGAGTGTATACAAATTTTAAGTGAATACTTTGCCATTGTTAAACTTGGGGAGTGAGGTAAAGACCTTCTTAGGCTACTTAAAGCCTTGCATCCCCGAAATTTTCAGACTAGACATACTCACTATTCATGAATACACATGAATGTACAAATGACTAAAAGAATAGAAAATCATGCAAGGGTTGAATTTATTTCAATTTAATTATTTATACATGCGAGCTAAAGTTCTTTCTAAATACTAACATAGAAATACATAAGAATGAATACAAACAAATGATGTGTTTTTTTTAAATGGGCTATACACTTGTTAACATTCAAACTTTATGTAAATCCATATAGATTATAGAAAGAGAACTCCATATCACATGTTCTAAGCCATAAACACATGCAAGCTTATAGATATTTATAATTATTATCACTCCAAATATTATAATTGACTTATAAACTTTTGAAAATAACTTTGATTTAATAGTGATAATATCCATATATATTCATAGGTTAATCAACATGCAAGCTTGACATAAAAGAAAATCATTTAAATTTAAACATTTTGAAAACATGAATGCATGAAACCAAATGACACATATCATTTAATATGATTGAAAAAGTAATAAGACATAACTCACATGTTCCATTCAATCAAACTAATTCCTAAGGATAATCATATCAAATAAAGGCATTTAAGGAAAACCAAATCTTGTTAATGCCATCTTTTATTTTATGTTTTGATTTGATTTAATGAAATGAGGGAAAGTTTGCTAATCCTAACCCATTCCATGTTTGTGATTTAATTTAAATTGGTTTAATGAAAAGTAATTAAGTTGATTTTATGGGTTAATTAAGTTGTGATATGCATTAAATCCATTAATTAACCCTTGCCTATGTTACCTTCAAGTAATTAATTAAAAAATTATGAGCCAACATGATATGCATGGAAAATAACTTGCAATGATCCTAAGAAATGAAAGGGCCTAATGCAATTAGCTCATAATTAATAATTAATTAGGTAAATAAACTTAATTAAGTATTTTTATGATTTTCCCACACATGTGGGTTAACCATAATTTCTTTAAATGTCTTTAGGTTTTGGAACACCTAAAGATCTACCCATGAATTGATTAATTTGGTTATGATTTGTTTTATATTTTAATTAGATTAATGAAATCATTAATCAATTAATTAAGTCTACAGTTAATTGCCATATGGGTTAACTATCCTCTAAATGAAGTACTTAAGGAAAAATTAGGAAATAGGTCCCAATTTAATCCCTAAGTCTCCACACTATTAAATAGTGATAAGTAAGCCCAATTAATTAATTTATTTATTGTTCATGTGACTAATTAACCCTTAATCAAGTTAGAAGAGTAATTAAAGCCTGATTAGCTAATTCTCCTAATTCATTAACCTAAATCCCAAGAAAATTAGGGGAGGCAGAAGTCATCCCCCTAAAAAATCTTAAAAAGTTAGAATTAATTAATTAATTAATTAAGGAGTAATTAAGGTAATTAAAATTTCAATTAAACCCTAATTAAGCTCTAATTAGTGTTCAAAATCTATTAAGGATATTTTTGATAAATTCTTCTCTGGAATACCTTCAAAATTAATATCAATTTATATTTTATCATTTTTCTATGATTTTCTATAACTTTTCAAAGTTTCAGCTGATTTAAATGATTTTTCATAAATTTTATAAAGTCTTTCAATTTATTTTAACAAAATTAGACTATTTGAGCTTCAAAATATAATATCTCCCAATCCAAAAAAAATATTTTGACTTGAAATTTTTATGGTATATGTATTTTAACTTTAGTTTCAATCTCTAAAAATTTCAACTCAATCTGATTTGTATTTTTAGTGTAATTAATGAAATTTGGTTTTCATTAAAACTTAAATTAATCTAAAAATATCCAATAACATTTGGGGATTTTAGGTTTGTTGGATTCCATTTAGAAGGATAAATCCAATGAGCACTTATTTGCACCATTTTGATGAGTATTTTATTTTCTATGAATTTTTGAAGTTTCATGTGATTTTAATAATTTTAAGAGCTAAAATGAATTTTGTCGTATCCCATTACCGGTACTTCATTAATGCGTGCCATGTGGCACCATCTTGCGGTGTTGTCACGCATGATGAGCGGAAAATGCGAGGCGATTCTAATCGATTGCGATGATTGGATCGAACATTCCAGATCAAATCATGTGATCTGAGGCCTCAAATTGTGTGAATCTCAACTATCCATTTCCCAGCCACGGGATTAGCTGCTGCTTCCCAGATGGTGAAAATGACAGCTAGAACACTATAGCAAGTGAACCAAATGGGAAAATGAGATTTTCATAAAAATGGAATGAAATCTCATATGATCGGGCTCGATTTGGCAAGAAAATCTTAGTGTCTAGAAGATTCCTAAGAGGATGGGGTTCAGAGCTCACTCCAAAAGTGAGGTCAACAGAGTTTCAATCATTTAGTTTGGGGTTTGGATTTAGATTTGGTACATGATTGAGTGGTCGAATTGGTCTTAGAAAATCAATTGAATTTGGATTTATTTGAATTTAGATTGATTTGAATTTGGATTGATTTGAATTTGGCAAAGGCTAAGTCCATAGGATAAGGTCTTAGGGCTTAGGAAGGATTTGATCAAGGGCTTTAATCATTTGATTTAGAATTTGGATTTGGATTTGGATTTAAAATTAGTCTGATATTTGGTTGGAAATTTGGATTTGAATTGAATTTAAGAAGACGTACATGGATTGGGTTTAGGCTAAAGGTTAGGTGATTTTTCTAAGTCCCTAAGGCATGGCCTAACCTTATGATTAACCCTTTTAAGTCTCTAAGTTTAGGTTAAGTGTTCACTTAATCATTAGAAGTGCCTTATGACTAAGGAAGTCTTAGTGTCTAGAAGACTCCTAAGTCTAAGAAGAGGAGGTTGAGAACTCATTCCAAAAGTGAGGTTAACAGTAAGTGATCATTTTATTCCTTGACCACTTAGCACTCTCCTATTGGTCCACTTGACTAACCTGACCCAAAGGTGGTTGGGTCGGCCATGACCTAAGGGTATGTGAAATTACCTCACCTCCCCCATTGGAGCATTTGAAACCACCAAGGACACCCACTATCCCCCTTGGCAGCCACCTCCCATGCCTTGGCCACTCAAACAGAGCCACCTAAAGAGAATCCCTACCATTGTTAGTCACCAGTGATAGCCAAGCATTGACAAGAAGCCAAACTAGCCCAAACCATCCGCTCTAAGGGAAGGGAGGTATACACCCCTTCATTTCCACTCAAGCTCACACACTTGCGATCCTGAGAGCCCTAGCTAACCAAGACGAGCAACCAGAGACATTCCTCAAGATCCCAAGCTCATCCGACATTCCCCACTCTCAGATTTCTTCAAGCTAAAATAGGGGAGCCATTCTCTTGATCCCATTTGCTCAAGGCTTGACCAAAGCAATTAACTTTGCACACACCTTCTTCGGAGGTAGTCGAGCAATAATGAATTGCCTCCTGAGCTTCCCAATGGGGTGAACTTCGATCAACACTGACCACCTACATCTCATGTGTTAGCCTTCCAAATGAAGTACCTCAAATTTAAGCTCGTGCTGATTAGCAAAGCTTTGTCTCCACTAGACAAAGCTTCCTCAATCAGATTTGGCACCAATCTTGAGCTCCAGTGAGGTATTCGAAATCGATCCTTGTATAAAAATATGTTGGAGCTTTTGAAGAAAACTTTCACCCACGATCTTGGCCATTGGATGCTTTAGATCCTCCTTGTGAAGGTGTGGGATCGATTTGAGATCGATCCGAGCTCAGGTAAGCTTGAATAAATTGAAGGAAGGTGGACGGTGTCTGTCTTTCATCGATTGATAGAAGAGAGATCACACATCATCCATTCCACATGATTGGAATGGACGGTCATGATTAAATCTGATAGAATTATCCATTTTAATCTTTAGTGTCACAGGATTAATCATGGCCATGTGATCTTAGATCAGACGGCGCATGAGAAAGCGCGTTCTGCCACCTCCATGCAAGCATTGACTAGGATAAGTTTAAATAACCAATCTCGATGCCACATGGAATGCATGCCACATCAGCGCACCACATGGTGCCGACAGGATTGAGGGTTAATTAGGCCTAATTAATGTGTTTTAATGGCTGAAACTTCCTAAAATCATAACTATTTGTAGAAAAATCATAAAAATACAAATAAATACTCATTTTAAAGGTATTTCATAGGATAATTTATTAAAATATTCTTAATTAAATTTGAATAGAAATTAGATCTTAATTAAGGTTTAATTGAAAACTAATTAACTTAATTAATCATTAATTACTTAAGTGATTTAATCCCAAACTTTGTGGGCTAATTTAATGGGATGACCTATGCCTCCCATAATTTTCTTGGGATGTATTACTTGATTAATTAGGGAAATTGAAAAATTAAGCTTTAATTACCCTCTTAGGTTAATCATTAATTAATCACATGAACAATAGAATGTCAATTAATTAAATGGTTAATCACTATCCAACAATGAATGAACCTATGGGAATGGGATTGAGGTCTCCTCCCAAATTTATTTCTCTAAATTCATTTCATTAATCAAATTAATTAAGGCTTAATTAAGTAATTAAATTGCTTGATTAATTAAATTGAAATCATAATTATACCAGAGCTTGGTTAATGAAATCTTGGGTAGACCCTTAGGTGTTTAACAACCTAAGGAAATCCTAAGGAAATTATAATTAGTGCACATGTGTGGGGGAGTTATACAAGTATTTAATTAAGTTCCTTAACTTAATTAACCATTAATTGTGAGCTAATTGCATTAATCCTCTTTCATTTCTTAGGATCATTGTTGATTTAATTTCTCTATGTATGTGCATATCATGTTGGCTCATAATTATTTGGGTAATTATGTTAAGGTAACATAGGGAAGGGTTAATTAATAGATTTAATGCATATTAAAACCTAATTAACTCATAAAATCTACTTAATCATATTTCATTAAACCAAATTAATTAACAAATATTAGAATGGGTTAGGATCAGCAAACATTTTCTCACAACCTTAAATAAAGTCAAACCAAGAAATTAAAAATGACATTAAAGAAGCTTTGGTTTACCTTAAATGATTTTATTTGACATGAATATCCATAGGAATTAATTTGATTGAATGAAATCATGTATTTATGTTTATTTATTCATTTCCAATCACATTAAATGGTGTATGTCATTTGAAATCATGCATTCATCTTTTCAAAGTTAATTGAATCAAATGGTTTTCTTTTATGTAAGCTTGCATGTGTTGGATTAATTTATGATATGTGTGGCTATATCATTAATAAATTTAAATAATTCTTCTAAAGTTTATAAATCAATTACATTGATTAGAGTGATAGTAGTTATGAACATATATAGGTTCTCATATGCTTATAGCTTAGCATGTGAAGTAAAGCTTTATTTTCCTTAATTCATATGTAGTTTACATGTATTTGAATGTTAAGAAGTATATAGTCAGACATCTTGGAACAGGAGGATTTAGGTAGCCCCAAGGAGGTAATTTGATTACCTCACTTCCTTGGTTAACAGTGATACATACTTATTTGATTTCATTTACATGTATTCCTACATTATAACTTGGATACAACTTTACTCTATATGCATAAATGTCTCAATCAAATAAAAATACAATCTTTGCATTGTTTTCCTTCCTTTATTTATATATACATCCATATGTATTTGGGAAAAGAAAATGTTTAGTTTGGATATCCCAGAATACAAGGCTTTAAGTAGCCCCAAGGAGGTCATTTGATTATCTCACTTCCCTGGTTAACAATAGCATGTACTATGTCTCTTATACATATGTGTGTGTATTTAATTATGGAATTAGAACCCCTTTTCTTTTAGTAAAAGTACATGCATTCATAATTGACTAAATGATTGAATTAGTTGGTCATGTGATTTGGAGCTTTCTTTCTCACATTCATGCATACAAATTTACATGTGTTTGAATGCAAATGGGTATATAGTTTGGACATCCTGGGAATATGAGGCTTTAGTTAACCCCAAGGAGTTCATTTGATTACCTCATTTCCCTGGTTATTAATGACACATAGCTATTTAATTTAATCCCTATGTATTTTTGTATAAGAATTTAGATAGAGCTTTAAACTAATAAGGTTAAGTAATTCAATCACATTAAAGGACATAAGCTTCAAATACATGTATGCATCCATCATATGAATGTGCTAAGACATATTGCATGTATAGATACACTTAGGATTAAATCATATGCATATTACATGTGATTGAAAGGAATGATTTAGCATGTGTCATGTGATAGTAATTCAATTATATTAATATTAAGATGCCTTTGAAATTGGATAGGATTATTTAAAGTGAACCTAAACTTAAGATTAATTAAAAATATTTAATAAGCCAATCACTAAAGAAAATTAAATCAAATTAAAATGCTTTAGAAAATGACTTAATGTAGGGATGAAAGAGAGTAATCCTCTTTCTTCTCTTTGTAACACTTAGTTGCTACATGTAACCATACGAAACAAAAGAAAACAAAAATTAAAATTCTCAAATCAATTAAACAACTTCAAGTGAAATCAACCTTTCATGTTAAATTGAATCTTTCAACACTTAGAAAATATAACACTAATGCTTAGTTGAAATGTACCACACAAGCCTTAACACACACATTAGAATTAAGTCACCACTTATAGTCCTAAGTTAGGATGACATATGTATGGTATATTTTGTTTTGTGATGTATTGTTTTAGAGTAGATGTTAGGGTATATACTTCGTAGACTTGATGGTAGGTCAATTTAGCCAAATCATGTTTCTACAGAAGATTGTTCTTAAGGAGTTGCTTAAAAATAAATATAAATGCTCTCTTTGCAGGTTGCTTAAACCCATAAGTATAATCCAAGTTAGGATAGGTGGACTTGGTTACCCATTGTAATGCAAGTCCAAAATAATTGATTGTATGTGTGTTTAGCTAACCTCTATCTTGCAAGTGTACTTAGATTTACTTTTCCAATTTTTAAAATAATTTTGCATTAGGAATTAGGATTAGTACTATGGGATTAGGAAGAGCATTGGCTAGAATACTTTGTCTGGGGTGCCATGTGATGCCTTGATACCTACCAAATCAAAGAAGGAAGGAGGAAAGAAATGAAGATATGAGGAATGAAGAAGGAAGACACCCCCTCCCCCCAATAGCATTTATAAGTTATAATTATTATTTTGTAGTACCGGGTTGTATGAGGGCAGAGCTCGGATACCTATCGTTTCTCTTTTTGGGTTATACAGCAGCACCCGATCGCACCAGCCTATTATTCTTTTAAAATAGTTTATGAAATTGTTTGATGTTATGTTTAAACTGTGCATTAGAAATGGCATGCTTTTTCTTAGTTTCTTAAATAAATATTACTTTAATGTGTGGCCTGGATGCGATTAGGCTCTAAGAGAAAAAATTAATCTTTCTACCCTAATTAATCACTCATAACTAAATTTCAAATAATTAATAACCTCACCATAAAGCCTAGGCATTAAATAAGATTATTAAAAGATTTGACAACCTCTTAGCTAAATGGTTGAATATTTCACAACATGTATATCATATTATTTCACTATTGAAGATAAGGTATTTCCATCCTTGCACGATAGGGGAATGCTTGACCTGTGAGGGCATCCCTTATGGTGAAAAACACCCCTTTTTCACTGATTTAGCCAACAACTTTATTTCATTATGCATATAAGCATCAAAATTATAAAGCCTTAGTCAAAATGAAGTGTCAAAATTGAATAAAACTTAAAAAGATTTTTACATTAGATTAAGTCATTACTCATACCACTTATGCTCCAGTATCTTAGGGAATGAGTTTAGGACTTAGTTGTTTCCAATTAAATAACTACCCTAGCTATCTTGCAATTCATAAGACCGGACTACATGGATTTAAAATCATAGGAGGAGTTAGCTGGCGGCCACTCTAAGTGATTATAAGCCCAACAGTCGGGCAGTTTATCCTCTCTTATGAAGTTAAACCTTATGCCCATATTCTCTTAGATTTAGGTCGTGCTTTAGCTTATGGTAAAGCTCCCTAGATTTAAGATCTAAGGTAGTTATTTTCTTCGGGCTATAAGCATAAATCCTCACCTCTTAGGCATTTCCATAACATGTGTTCTTGGAATATAAGCCCTCATAATCTAATAAAATTTCAACTAAAAACATATACATCTCTTCAATTTCAAATACATAAAGCCCAACCATAGATATATTAGAATGCTCACTAGGCTTCCTAGTATCATGAGCATTCCCTACTCATCTTCTTTGGCTTCCAAAATAAGTCTCTCCATTTGATCTATCCTTATTGATTTTTCCAAATATATCCTTTGATATTTGAACCTTGAAATCTTTGGAGACCCTAATTGTCTACTTTAATCAAGAGTATTCTAGAATTCACCTTCCTTATAATGTAATTAACTAAAGAGGCTTGCCTCCATAGAAACTTTAGAACCTGATTAATATGAATCCTGCTTTATTCATCCATATAAAGCAGGGGAAAAATCTTGGGTATATTCAAAGACTTATCATGCCTTATGAGTCCTTATTAGTTGATTAATTCTATTGAAGGGTGATGTCTCTATCTTTCAAGATAGTATATCACACCTCAATGTCATGCTCGATCACATCAATAAGTACCCCTACAATCTACATGGTGTCCCCCCACATCCAAAATAAACACCACATGGTGATACAAATTTTGATGGTCGACACCTTGGAGAATTCTCTAGGGGATCCCGCCATCAATCAAATTCACCCCCGTAAGAGAAAGTTGACTTTGTTTGTAGTCCCCCAATCAAAGAATTGTTTGTTCCACATACTGAACCAGAGATTCAGTGGAGGCATCAATCAAAATTCATGTGCAAGAAGAAGAGGATGAAGGGGACACTATGGATATAGAAGTCATCTATATGGTGAGACATATAGATGAAATTTCTACTCAACACCATCAGCAACATGAATCTAGTGAACCTGAACTTGAATTCGATGTTTATGAAGGAGAGTCATCACAAAAGTGAGTAGAAGTTGAATCTTTAATCTCTAAAGAGAAAGAAGAAGAAGATCAAAATGAAAGAAGATTATAGGAGTTGAGGCTATTTATATGGTTGAACTAAAAATTGATCAGCCTAGTACATGATTTTGTAGTCAGCATCATCGTTCTGCTCCAATAATAACTATCCTTACAAACACACAAAGAGAAGGAAAATTAAGTTCTTGCTTTGAAGATGAGCAAGGAGGAGAACAACAAAAGAAATAGAGGAAGAGGAAGAGCCAATATTTGTTGACGCCATGGCACTAGCTATATAGAAAAGATAAATGCAAATTCAAATGAAAGCTAAAGGCAAGGAAATTTTACAGCTTAGTGCCATGATGAATGACATGATGATACAAATGAATATTATGATGGATATGATGGAGAAGAATATCACATCAAATGTAGCATCTATTTTTCCTGTTAATCAACATGTAGTTAATGATACAACTTCTATACAACCAGTCACTTTGATTCCTCAAGCTCCTACATATGTTATATATGAAGGAAGGAGTGAAGTTATCTAGCTAGCTCTTCAACTATAATTCAAAATGTGGCTAGTACATATGGAATATTAACAACTGCTCAATTGAAAATGATAATCAATAAAAAAATTAGGGAAGTTATAGCTTCATAGCAAGCTAAAATGCTGGTGAGTAAGGGTCGCCCTTACCCAGCTGAATATGATCAAGTGTCATACCTAAAAGGTTACTCTATCAAAATTTAATACTTTCAGTGAGCATGATATTCCAAAATAATATTTAGCCCAATTCAAGGCTACTTATGGTAAGGAGGGAATGATACACTAATTTTCTACCAGTTTGTCAGCAGCCTGATTTCAACTACTTTCGAGTGATTCTGTCAAAACCTTTGATGAGCTGGAGATAATGTTCATAAAATGGTTCATCAGTGCAACTTAAAAAATAACCGCCACTGACCTTGCCTTGCTAAAGAGGAGAAAAGATGATTCAGTGACTATATTCATAAGCCATTGGCATAACCTAAGCATGAATAAAAAATGGAGAAAGAGCATATGATCCAATTGTTAATGGGCAATATGGATGATAAAATGATACCATTTTTGTGTATGACATCAATCACAGCATTCTAGGACTTGCTTGATAGGGTGGTCAAATTTGAAAAGTTGAATCACTCTAAGTCTGAAATATATACATATAAATTAAAGAAGAATAAGCCTTTAGATTTAATAATAAATGAAACTCATGTCGATTCCTATAACTCAAGTGGTGAAAAATGGGTGATCTACAATTTAAATAAAGAAAAATAACCATGTATAGTGATGATAAATGAAAGAAGCTTGTTCATCCTAATCCACAGCCAAAATTGGTGTTTGGAGGCAATGATAAGTCACATACTATTTTAGCGTGGAGAGCATCCAAAACAAGCAACAAGAGATGAAGAACAAATGTAGCCATCTCTTAAAGAAAAGATGAATAATGAATATTTCTTTAAATGAGATATGGCCAAACTATTTTGACAAGTAGTTAAAGTTGGTCTACAATTACCTGAAAGTAAAATGCCTGAAGAAGCCAGTCAAGTTAATAATCCAAATTATTAAATGTATCATTGGGTGATCAGTCATTGGATTGACGATTAGTATGTCTTCAAAGATTGGCTAGAAAAGAAGTATCAACGAGGTGAATGTATATCATCTAATAGTGTTCTAGTCAACCCAAAAAGAGAGTCTACAAGGATGATTACATCCTCTTATGTATCATCCATTAAAGACAAGAAGAAACAAAAATTAGTTTAGATTGAAGAATGAGAGACTGCAATCTCTAAAATAATAAAGTTGTTGAAGAAACTTGAAGGAGTTCCTAGTGTTAGGTGGATATCACCTCTTGAACCAGTGATTGATCTTAAAGTAGTGTCGAGATTGTATGCATCAACCTCCACATCATCGACTCAGATACTGCATAATACTAATTCAACCAAAGAAAAAAAGCAACTAGCACAAATTCTACTAGATCTCTCAAAGAAGTCAATCAAACCAAATAAAATAAAGAAGAAGACTACAACTCAAAAGGTTATTAACAATTTAGAAGAGTATCACCAGCCAACAAGATAACCAGTTAGGTTGCAGACTTTATGTCCAAACTTCATATTGTTGAGTTGGATGAAGAAGATGATAGTGAATTTTGGCCAGTAGACCATGCTGAATCATTTATGTGATGCCAGATGTTCTTTAGCACAAGTCACTCAAAGTGACAATGACAGTCAAACATGTCCAACTTATTAGGATTCTTCAGAAAAGAAAGAAGAGCTTGAGGAGTTAACATCTAAATTTTATCTAATTACTCAACAAAAAGATAATAGTTCATATGAAGATTTATGTTTTCTTAACGGAGAAGAGTCAGACTTATCAACAACATCATGTATGAAATGTAAGAAGTTGAAAAGTGACTCTAGTTCTTTTGGCCAATCCTTTAGATTGAAAAGTGAATTGGAAGAAACTACTTCTTCAAACTAAAAAAGAAAGAAATTCAAGTTATGAGGTTATCTCCACCACCATCAAAGAAGAGAAATTCAAACAAAGATAACAACAAATTGAAATCAATGAATATATTATTCCTAAAGATTCTAAAAAGAAACCTAGATTAAGTGAAAAGATAGATTACAATATCTTATCACATCTATGAAAGATCCCTACACAATTAAGTGTGTATGAGGCTCTCTAAATGTCAAAAGATCTTTGAGAAACTTTACTACAAGCTCTCAAAGATTAGAGATATAAAGCTTACTTTGCCAAAAAAAATGTATGACTGAATCATTGCAAACTCAAGAACTCCCAACAATCACATTTTTTGAAGAAGATTTTCATATTGGGAACAATAAAGCACAATCATCCTCTATATGTTACTAAGAGTGATGATATCTCGATTAATCAAATACTAATTAATCTAAGTTCTTCTATCAATCTTATGAGTCTGAAAGCACTAAGATGATTATCACTTGATATCCAACATATTAGGAGGGATAAGTTGATGGTTCATAGTTTCAATGAGAAAGGGCAAAAAAATTTGGGTTCTTTCATTCTTCCACTCAAATTTAGAATTTGTATACAGAGGCCAAGTTTCATGTAATCGATGTCAATACATCTCAAAGCTCTTTTGGGTCATCCATGGCTATGTGAGTATGGCACAGTCCCATCAACTATGCATTAGTGTATGAAGTATCTAAGAGATGGAGAAGAGTTCAGAATTCTTGGAACCTACAACTATTCTCTATGAATGAAATAATGATTTATGAAGATACAAAATATTTCATCTCTAAAGAGCCTAAGCCAACAAAGCCTCTTAAGGGGATAGTATCCACTTCAAGAACTAAAAAATAACTTCATTAGGAGAAAGAGGAAAGGTAAAAGGGAAAAAGGCAATGCCCACTCTCCCTTAAGCACTCAATTCTACATCTAAATTAAGAAGATTAGTTTCTTATTTGTGAAGTGACTCACAAGAAGAAGAAGATATCCCTGTCAAACCTAAGGGAGCTCATATGCTTTCAAGAAAGGTGTTGACCTGACTTTTGGAATGAGTTCTCAATCTACTCATCAAAGATCTAGGACTCTTCTAGATGTTAAGAGCTCCTTAGTCTTAAGACACTTCTAGTGATTAGGTGAACACTTAACCTAAGCCTAGAGACTTAGAAGGGTTAGTCATAAGAGTAGGCTATGCCTTAGGGACTTAAGGAGACTTAATTACCCTATAGCCTAAATCAATCCATGTTCTCTTTTTCAAACCAAACCACAAATTCAAATTTGAATTCAAATTCAAATTCTCAAAATTTACAATCAATCCCAGCTTCAAATCCAAGCTCAAAATCCTTCCTAAGCCTTGTGATTTGAACCCCATAGATTTAGCCCTAACCAAATCCAATTCAATCAAAACTTAATTTATTTATTTCAAGAATCAATTCAATCCCCCAACCAATCAACCAAACTCAATTCCAAATCCAATTTACCAAAATCTACAATCAATTCCAAATTCTATTTAAACCATATGAAGCAATCACATGAGCTTAGCCAAAATCCCATTCAAATCACTTCAAACTCAATTGATTTTCTTATGAATCAATTAGTCCTTTAATTATCTTCCCAAACATAAATTAAACCTACATTCAAAAGACCAAAACTAAATTCAAATCAAATCAAAACCCCATCCAAGACCCTTTAAGCCAATTCCTTGAACTTAGCCAAATCCAAAAAATCAAGTTAAAATCAATGGATTTTCTCTTGAATCAATCATCCCTTCAATCACCTATCCAAATATAAATGAAACCTACAATCATCAAACCAATCCAAGATCAACCTAAGTCAAACCCAACTTAGCCCTTTTGACTTGAAAATTTCAAATGAACCAAAACCTATTGAAACCCAAATTGAATGCAGTTGAATTTATATTTCAATCCTACACTTATATCTAAATTCAACTAAACCTTAATCAAACCAAAACCAAGCCAGTTGGCCCATTTAGGTTCACTTGACCTAAAGTTCCCTAAAGAACTCATTTGAACCAAGTTCCAATCCAACCCAAATTGGATTGAACCAAGACCATCAAAACCTCATACCATGATTAATGATCACCTTAGGATGATCAATTGCCTTAAATTGGGTCAAACCAAGTCAACTTGGTCATTTGACCAAGCAAACCCTTTAACCCATATAAACCCAAACTAGCCAAAACCTATCTTACACCAAATTAATTGAAACCATTGATTCACACCAACTCATGATCAATGATTGAACATGACTTGACCATCAATTGAGCCAAACCAAACCCAATTGGCCATTTGACCCAAATTGACCTAAAAGGCTAAAATAGGTCAAATCATGATCTAACCCAAATTGATTGCAACTAATGGCTCAAGTTCATTCCAAATTGATTGTTGAACTTGATCAAGGCCATAATTGAAACTAATTTGGCCAATTGAACCCAATTAACACACTTAGCCCAAATTGACCTAAAGGGTCAATTTAGTCTAAATCTAACTTTAAATCCAAATTGATTCAAACCAAAGCCTATAATCTGACTCAATTGATCAATTGAACATGAACTAACACCAAACCCAAGCCAATTTGGTCAATTTGGTCAACTTGACCCATTTGACAAATTTGATTCCAAATAAGCCAAAATCAAACCTATGCCAAATTGATTGAAACCACTTGAACCAAAATACTTCAAATCATCATTTGAACCTAACCCAAGCCTTGGTTTGACCCAATTTGACCAATTGGTCAACCTAACCCAACATGATCCAAAGTGACCCAAATTACCCAAATTGAACCAAATCTCTTGAAACTAACCCATGGCACCTTGGGAGCTGACCTAACCTGACCCAAACCCCATTAGAGTCAAACCCAAGGTAATCCTTCTTGGATATGCCACCTCACATTGGATTCTCCCCAAAGTAGTAAAGTCTACTCTTCTATCACCCTTGGGATCCATCAAACACTCCTTTTTAGGGTCTGACTTAGTCACTTAGCCCGAGTTAACTCACCTCCCTCAAAAGCTGAGAACCCCATGGACAAAGACCAAGACACACCTACTGTGGTGGAAAATTTTATATTCCTGCCTTCATATATCCACCTCTTTTGGAAAGAAGATAAATGAAAATAGAAATATAACGCCTTGGTCAGACACCACGATGATCTACATATGTACTTATTAGGGTGATCGGGTATGCCATTGAGGAGAGGTGTGCTATCTCGAAAGATAGAAATCACCACCCTACAATGGACCTAATCACCAAAATAAGGACTCCTAAGGATGTTGGGTCTTCGAGGTGTACCAGAGATTCTTCCCCTACTTTACATGGAAAAGTTAAGTAGGCTTTATTTTAAACTAAGTTTGTTAAGTTCCCTACAGGGGCACGCCCCATAGTTAATTACATCCTAAAGAATGGGGATTCCTTAGGAAAACTCTTGATTAAAGTAAATGATCGTTGTCTCTAAAGATTTCAATAGGGTAGGACTATCAATCAATTAGTTCATTTTTGAAGAATAAATGGGATTGATCAAAGAGAGTTATTATCGAAGCCAAATAAAGATAAATAGGAGATACTCATGATACCAAGAAACATAGTGAGCATCTCAAACTATCCTATGATTGGGCTTTACAATTTTAAAATTGATTTAATTTATTTGAGTTGAATATTTCATTAAAAATTTAGGGCTTATGATTCCACAAAATAAGATTATAGAAATACCTAAGAGGTAAGGATTTATGCTTATGGCCCACAAAGGGAAGAAGTAACCTCAGAACCTAAATCTAGGGAGCTTTAGCGAGGGCCAAAAGTATAACCTAAATCTAAGGAGAAAATGGGTATTTGGTTTGCCTCCATAAGAGAGGACACACCACCCAACTACTTGGACTTACAAACATTTGGCGGTGGCTACCAACTAACTCCTCCTACAATTTTAAATTCATGTAGGCAAGTCATATGCTTTATGCAAGATAGCTCGATTGTTATTTATTTAGAAAGAGACTAAGTCTTTAAACTCAATCCTAAGAGACTAGATCATGTACGGACATGAGTAATGACATAAATCTAATGCAATTCATATTATATTTTATTTTCATTTTTGGATAATCATTTTAACTCGGGCTAATACGATTCATATGCCTAATGCATGAGAAGTAAGATTAAAGGCCAAAATCAGTGAGAAGGGAGGAGGTGTGTTTCCACCATGGCTCTCTCAGGTTAAGCCAAGTTTCTCTGGAAAGGTGGAAGCCCTCCAATCAAGAGTGAAGCAAGATGAATTTATGGATGATGTTATAAAAGAAATACTCATCTAGCTAAGGGGTTGATAATTATTTTATCTTGATTTTAAGCCAAAGCTTTAGGTGAGGTTATGAGTTCTTTATTTTAATTTTGAATTATTAAATTTTGTAAAAATTTATTTTTCCCTAAGAGCATAATTGTCATCCAGGTCATACATCAAGCAAGAAAGAAATTAAGAAAATGATGCTATCTTAATACACAAGCTAAACAAATCATCAATCAATTTATAAAGCTAACGTAAAAGAATAAAATGTCATTTGTGGTCGGGCACCACCGTACAAACCCGAAAACAAATTAGATAGTCAAGCTCTACCCTTATACAACCCGGATTATAAATGAATTAAGTACAATTAAGCAAGGAATTAATTATTATGGGGGTCTTCAAGCTTCATTTCTTCATTCTTCTTTTCTTCTTTCTTCTTCTTTCTTCTTTCTTCTTTGGTTCCTTCTTTTGGATGGTTGGAAGGTTGATGCTCCAAAGGCTTCACATGGTACATAAGGCATGGCCTTATAACTAATGCTCATTCTAATCTCCGTAATAATTATTCCAAAATCTTAATTACAAAAATTACATGAAAAGGGGAAAAATGAAAATCTAACTAGCACCTGCAAAATAAAGATTAGTTTAAACAAACCATACAAATCTCAAGCATGTATATTGGACTTAACACCCCACACATAGGTGACTAAGTCCACATGGCCTATTGGATTATGCTTAGGGGTATAAGCACCCACACAGTAAAAAGCATTTATATTTTTACTTATTACATCACCCCTTAAGCACAATCCTACAGAAGATAATGGTTAGACTAAGATCACCCTATCATTCATTCAAAGCATATGCACCTTAATATCTAGTCTAAAATGTTACATCACAAAACAAAAGCAAACATCAAACCATGCACCATCCTAACCTAAAGCTAGAAGTGGTGACTTAGCTTAATGTGTGTGCTTTAGAGATTTGTGTGGTATGCATAGCTATGGCTTTAAGTTATAATTTTCTAAGTATGAAGGATGTTCAACTTAGAGGAGGGTTTCATTTAAGTGGTTAATTATTTTGGGTTTATTTTGTTTTATGTTTTGATTGGGTTCAAGTGAATCCTACAATTAATTGCTAAGTTGTAAAGAGAGGGAAAGAGAAGAGAACTTCTCTTTCCTTCCCTAACCTAAATAATTTCTAAAGTGGATTCATATTTTAGTTTTGTTTATTGAATATTTTATTATATGTTTTAATTAATCCTAAGTTTATATGAACTCTAAACAAACCTATTCAAAATGAAAGGCATTTTCAGATAAAATAAAGTGAGTTAAATCACAAAACACGCATCACTTCATTTCTTCCCCAACATGTATAACATGCATATGAATGAATCCTAAGCATATCTATACATACCAAATGGGAATGTTTAGCAAACTTTATGATGCATGCTAAATGAGTTAGTTAAGAAAATTTTAATGTTTATGATGCATGATTTTCATTAAGTACAAAATGGGTTTCTTATCCAATTTTCACATGCACATATGAATGTATGAAAGGAATAAGTGAGTACGATGCCATTGTTAGCACTAGAGGTATAAGGTACAAGACCTACTTGGGGCTACTTAAAGCCTCATAATCTTGGGGTTGTCCAGACTAATATACCACTTTCCTTAAATACAAGCATGTGTACAAAAGAAATGAATGGAAAATAGAGATGCAAAAGTTTGTAATTATTTTATTTTAGTTTGTTTATGCAATTTATATATGTAAGTGTAGGTTTCCTTCTTAAGTCATAGCATAAGAATGAATAGGAAATAGAATTAGGCAAGTATTGTGTTCTTTTCAAATGAACTATACACTTTGTTAAATCCTATTCAAAACTATACCAAAAGAGAGGAGAAGGAAAACTACACTAAGCACATCCTTATATTTTACTCACATGCAAGCTTATAAGTATGATATAAGTAACACACTTTCAGTTTTGATAATTGAATTCATATATTTTTAAAAATAATTTGGATTTAATAGTGATAATAGCCACTCATATTCTTACTTTTAGCCAAAACATGCAATTTGACACAAAGGAAACATTTTCATTTTAAATTTGATTTTGAAAAGCATGAATGTATGAAATCATATGACACACATATTTATCATGTTGGGAAAGAACTAGAGTAATGAAAGCATGTAAGCACATTCAGCTTAATTAATTTCTAAAGACAATCTTATGAAATAAGAAGCTTAAAGCAAATCAAAGTTTGTTTAATGTGAATTTTGTTTGATTTTGAGTTTCATTTTATTTGGAAAATGTTAGGTGAGTTTTCTATTCTAACCCTATTCCCACATGTGTTTGATATTTTTGTTCAATTTTTAGGTGATTAGATTCATTTTATATTTTGATTAGGTTAAGGTATGAATTAAGCATATTATTACCCCTTACACACTAGCATAGTTAATCAAATAATTATGAGTCAATGAGATGACATAAAACCACACAAGGAATTTAAATTAGCAATGCACCTAGGAAGAAAAGGGTCTAATGCAATTTGGCTCATGATTAATGATTAATTAAGCTAACGAGTTTAACTTAAGTAATTTCAAAATACCCCTCACACATATGAGTTGAATTTTGATTTCCTTAATTGTACTTAGGCTCTTGAACACCTAAGCATCTACCCAAGAAGAATTAATTGAGTTATGAAAAGTTTTAGAATTTTATTAAATTAATTAAAGGGATAATTAGTGAATTAACCCTTAATTAAGATAAGATTAAGGAATAAAGGGGGTTTATGGAATATCTTAAGGAGAGTATCCCAAAATTATATCTTAAATCTCACATTAACTTAATCAAAACCTAATTGACTCAATCAGGGATAAATCAATAATTATACCCTTAATTAAGTCTAATTGCATTAAGGGAGTGATTAAGGAATGAAATAGCAATTCCCCTAATTAAGCCACCAATAAATCTCAAGAAAATTAGGGGAGGTAGAAGTCATCCCTCTCATTCCACCCAAGAAATTTGGGATTGATCAGTAGATTAATTAAGAGTAATTAGCAAATTAACATTCATAATAAAACCCAAATTTAGAGAAAAGAACTATTCAAAATCAATCAAACATAATTTTAGAATATTCTATGTCAAATTATATTTCTAACGCAATTTTTTTCATAAATTTTTGATTTTTCTATTTTGAGATATGAATTTTAGAAGTTTAGGTGATTAATTAGGAATTAAATAATCTTTAATCATATTATTAATCCAACTAGTGCCACATATGTCGCTGATGCATAATGCACTTTACACGCTGTGGCCTGATTGGGTATTTAACCCATCACATCATAGTGACGTGTGGCGGTGGCACTACTCGCTTTCTCCTCCACCGTCAATCGGGGAGAAAAATATATATACTACGCATTTCAATCTTGGCCGTCCATCCAAAATGCGCGGATGGATGGCCAGAGATTCATCTTTGCCACTCTCTGTGAGCCATGGAGACCATCCATGTTCGAAGCCATGATCCGAGCTTGATTGAGCTCAAATTGGGATGAAACTTAACCCACACCATCACCATGCAACCTAGATCACATCTAACGACCAAGATCCTATGAGATTAACATTCACTTCACAAAGCTCCAAACCATAGCTAGATTAAGCTTGAAAAAATGGCTAACCTCACCGGAGGTGATCACCCGCTCATTTCCCAGAAGCTTTGTCAGTTGGGGCAGCTTTCTTGAGTTTGAGGGTTGAGGTTGAGTAACTTCTCCTATGGACCAACTCCTCATCTAATTGAGCTCGTCTTTGGTCTAGAACACTCCTTCTCTACCTTTGGAGCTTGGGAAAGAGTTTGGGTGAATTCGACTAAGCTCATTGATGGAGCTTGCAAAAGGGATTCAATTGATTTTGAGTGTGGAGTAAGTTGGCATTCAAGTTGAGCTCCCCTATTTTTAGTGTATGAAAATCGAGAAGATGAACTTTCAATCTCCCTCTAGGAAGCTTAGGATCACTTGCAAATGGCTCATTTGGCTTCCAAACACTCAATCAATAATGGCTCTCTTGGACTGAGAGTGAATTATGGGGAGTATATCTGTCCCTTTGGCAATCGGACAGCCGAGCAAGGAGAAGCCATTTTTGATCAATTTCCTTGATTTAAAGAGTTTGTTAGGCTGTTTAAGATGTCCTTGAATTCAGTTTTGGCCAAGGAGTGGAATGGTGAAGTGGCTATGTGCTTCAATTGAGTGGGAAGAGGTTTTCCATGTGGCCATTTCCATGCACATGGTCGGTTTGGCCATTGGGCTATGTTGGGCTGACACAAACCCATTGGGTTGGGTGCACCACACTCCCTAGTGTTCATTTCATCCACTAATAGGATGTCAAATGAGTTTGAAGAGGTTTTGACCAAATTCCAAGTGGAATTGGCCAAAATTTACCCTATGGACTAGGGGTAAAATGGTCATTTGGCTGATTTTTGAATTTGGGTATGTTAGGTATGTTGAGAAAATAGGTTTGATTAAGTTTCATTGAATTTGGAGTTGGTTTGATGTGATTTGGCTCATGTTGACCCATTTAGGACAAAATGGGTCAATTTGGGTCAAGTCGACCAATTGGTCAAATTGGGTCAAAACAATGGTTGGGTCAAGTTCATATGGATATTTGAAATGTTTTGGTGACTTTGGTTTGATTCAATTTGGTTTATATTTAGTTTAGGTTTAATTGAGTACATTTAGGTCAAATGGGCCAAGTTGACCAAATTGACCCATTTGGCTTATTTGGGTTAGTTCAAGGGTTGGTTCATGTTTGGTTCATCATATGAAATGGATTGGTAACTTTGTTTCCAATCAATTTTGGTTAAGTTTGAATTTGGCTCAATTTGACCCTTTAGGTCAAGTTGGGTTCATAGTCAATTGGGCTAGGTTAGGTTTAGTTGGCCAATTGAGACTTTGGTCAAGTTCAACAAGTGATTTGGAATGAACTTGACCCATTGGTTTTAATCAATTTGTCTTACATCAAGTTTTGACACATTTTGACTTTTTCGATCAAGTTGGGTCAACTTGGGTCAAGTTGACAATTGGGCTAGGTTAGGCTCAAATGTTGACTTGGTTAAGTTCAAACATTGGTTATGAATGAACTTAGATCAATGGTTTTAATCAATTTGGCTTATGGTGGATTTTGGCTATGTTAGGTTTCATTTTGGCTAAGTGTTGACTTGGTCAACCCTTAGGTTTGACTTGGCTTGACCCAATTTGAGTGATTGATCATCTTATGATGATTGTTGATCATGGTGAGAGATTTAGATGGGCATAGTTCAATCCAATTTGGTTAGGATTAGAATTTGGCTCATAAGGGTACTTTAGGTCACTTTGGGTCAAGTGAGCCTAAGTGGGTCAAATGCTTGATCAAAAGCTTGATTTGGGTTTGATTGAACTCACATATGGACTTATGATTGAAATATAAATCAATTTGCAAGTGGTTTGAAGTCAAATGGGTTTTGATTCATTTGACAATTTCAAGTTCAAAGGGTGAACATGAGTTTGATTTTAGCTTGATTTTTGAATTGAGTTTTGATTAAGTGATTGAAGTTTGTATTTATATTTGGATTCATGATTGAAAGATTGATTGAATCATGAAGAAAAATTAAGAGTTTGGCTTGATTTGAAATTGATTTGGCTAAGTTCAATATTTTGACTTGAAAGGCTTAGGTTGAATTTTGAATGAATTTGAGTTTGAGTTTTGGAATTGGTTTTGGTTGATTGAATTTATATTTCATTTATATATGTGAATATAAATGAGAATATCAATGGTTATGACAAAATTTCAAGGATTTGAAGTGATTTGAATATTATCTAGGCTAAGTCCTTAAGAGAAAATCAAAGTGACTTAGGAAAGATTTATGATTTGAACTTGACTTTTAGGTTTAGTTTAATTGATTTGAATTTATATTTCATTTATATATGTGAATATAAATGAGAATATAAATGAGTTGAGAGAAAATTTCATGAATTTGACTTGATTTGAAGATGATTTAGGCTAAGTCCTTAATAGGGAATTAAGGACTTAGTAAATATTTTGAACTTAGAATTTCAATCATGGGTTTCAATCTTGGGTTTCAATCATGGATTTCAATCATATGTTATTGATGTGAGTTTGGAGAAAATCAAATAAGATTGATTTGGAGTTTGAGAAAATCAATTAGGATTGATTTTGAATTTGACTTGAAGGAAGGAAGGTGAGGAGTGGTTCAAGCTAAGGGTAGCCAAATTTTCCTAACACTCCTAAGGCATGACCTATTCTTATGGCTAACCCTTCTAAGTCTCTAGGGCCAGGTTGAGTGTCCACCTAATAACTAGATGTGTCTTAAGACTAAGGATCTCTTAATGTCTAAGATGGAGGGGTTGAGAGCTCATCCTAAAAATGAGGTCAACAGCTGCCTTGAGCCACCTCCCAGCCCTTCCACCACTCAAGTCGTGTCACGTGGAGGTGATGGCGACCATTCCGACGCTCTAGCGGTGGCTGGCCGGCCAAAAAATGGGAGACTATCTCATCCATCCTTCATAAAGAAATGAGGGATATACCCCTCAATTTGCACGGCAAACACATCAATTCAATTTGTGAGAGCTTCCTAAGGCATTTTTGAACTCCCTAGTGAGCTCTGAGCATTCCCAAAGCATCCCTCATAAAACTTTCTCCTTCTTGAGTGTACCTGAAATAGGATACCCATTTTCTGATCCTAACTCTCTCAAACCAATAAAATTCCAATTCCTCTTAAACAAACCATCCCCTCGACCCGTTGAAGCTAAACAAATGTTCCCCCAAGCTCCAAGCCCACCGAAGTAAGTGTTCAATCAAGACCAAGCCTCCAAAGGTTGAACCTTGGCCTCTTGAGTGAATGGAGTGGAAATAACTCAATTATTCAACAGGGCTTCATCTCTACTAGATGAAGCTACCTCAAGTGCACGAGCTGCCAGTCTTAGCTCCGATGAGGTAATGCCATTAAAATCGAGCTTTAGGTAGATTTTGGTTGGTCCTTTATGAAGAGAATGTGCATGTGCACCGATCATTATCGTTGTATTCTCTTAGATCCTTTGCAAAAGGTGTGGGATCAATTTGATGTGAATTCGAGCACGAGTGAGCTCAGATCGAGCGAGCAATGGTGAATGGCCTCAATCTTTTATTTTATCCTCGTGAGGTGATAAATCATGCATCATCTATTTTGTGTGATCAAAATGGATGGTCATGATTAGATCCATTAGATTTATCCTATTTTATCATTTATTAATCGTGGGATTGATCTGCGACGATCGATCTGTGATCGAACAGCGGAGATCTAAAGCATCATCGCCATCAGCCACATGAGTGCTGACTCAGACGAGCTTTAATACCCAATCTCGCGGCACCGCATGGAAAGTGTGCCACATCAGTGCCATGTGGTGCCAATGGGATTAGGCTTAATTAGGCTTAAATAATCAATATTAGTGGCTAAAACTTGCAAAAATTATAACAAATTGTAGAAAAATCCAAAAATTACAAATAAATACTCATTTTGAAGGTATTTCATAGAGGAATTTATTAAAAATATACTTAATTAATTTTGAATAATAATTAGAGCTTAATTAGGTTTATGTGAAACTAATTAGCCTAATTACTCCCTAATTAATTAATTATTTAACCCTGAACTTCGTGAGCTTGTTTAAGGGGATGACCTCTACCTCCTCTAATTTTTTTGGGATTTATTGGTTAATTAATTATGAAAATTGGCCAATTAATCTTTAATTACTTTCTTAATTTAATTAAGGGTTAATTAATCAAGTGAAAAGTAAACTAATTAATTAATCAGACTCATTAATCATTGTCCAACAATGGATGGACTTATGGAATTAGATTGGGACCTCTTTCCTAATCTTTTCCCTAAGCCCATTTCTTTTGAAGGATAATTAATCAATTTGGCAATTAAGTAAGAGTTTAATTAATTAATTAATGATTTCATTAATCAAATTAAAAATTACAATCACATCTGATTTTGATTAATTAATTGAAGGGTAGAGCTTTAGTTGTTTAATAACCAAAAGAAAATTAAGAAAATTAATGGTTAATCCACTTGTGTGGGAAAACTATAAGAATACTTAATTAAGTTCCTTAATCTAATTAACTTAATTGTGAGCTAATTGCATTAGGCCCTTTCATTTTCTAGGACCATTGTTAATTTACTTTTCAATTCATTTGCATATCATGTTGGCTCACAATTATTTGGATAATTATGTTAAGGTAACATAGGAAAGGGGTAATTAATGGATTTAATGCATATTACAACTCAATTAATCCATAAAATCAACTTAATTACCTTTCATTAAACCAAATTAGTTCACAAACTTAAGAATGAGTTAGGATCAACAAACTCCCTCTCACATCATTAAATCAAATCAAAATATGAAATTAAAAATGACATTAAAAAAACTTTAGTTTGATTTAAATAGTTTTATTTGATATGATTATTCCTAGGAATTAATTTGATTGAATGAAATCATGTGTTTATGTTTATTTATTTCTTTCCAATCATATTAAATATTGTATGTCATTTGAGGTTATGCATTCATCTTTTCAAAATTAATTGAATCAAATGATTTTTCTTTATATTAAGCTTCCATATGTTGATTTAATTTAATATATGTGTGGTTATTATCACTATTTAATCCAAATGTATTTTTTGAAAGCTTATAAATGAGCAATAACATATGTTGTGAAGCTAGTTATAAATACATAGGAGATGCATGTGATTATATCTTAAGTGTATGAATTAAAGTTTCTTTCCTTTATTCATATATTGATTTACATAAGTATGAATATAATGGGTATATAACCTGGACATCCTGAGAATACGACGCTTTAAGTAGCCCCAAGGAGGTCATTTGATTACTTCACTTCCCTAGTTTAAACCACGACACATACTCATTTGATTTCATTCTTATGTATCTCGAATATAAGAATTTAGATAGAGCTTTAAATCATATACCTAAATAATTTCATTAAAGAAAAATACAAACTTTGCATGGTTTTCATCTTCTTAATTATAAATACATGTGTGTGTATTCGAGAAAAATGGGTATATAGTCTAAAATCCCAAGAATATGAAGCTTTATGAAGCTCCAAGGAGGTCATTTGATTGCCTCACTTCCTTGGTTAACAAAGGCTCGTACTTGTTTATGTCTATATATGTATGTGTGTGTTTAATTAAAGAATGATAATCCTCTTTTCTACTAAAAAATGCATGCATTCATGATCGCTTAGTCATTGGATCAATTAGTCATGCAATTTGGAGCTTGCCTTCTTATATTCATATATATAAATTCACATATGTTTGAATGCAAATGGGTATATAGTTTGGACATCCTGAGAAAATGAGGCTTTAATTAGCCCCAAGGAGATCATTTGATTACCTCACTTTCCTGGTTAATAATGACACGTACCTATTTAATCTCATCCCTGTGTATTTTGTATAAAAATTTAGATAGTGCTTTAAACTAAAATGATTAAATAGTTCAATCACATAAAAGAATATAAATTCTACATATACATACATACATTCATCATATAGGTGTGCTAAAAATATATATTGCATGTGTAGGTATAAATAGGATTAAAACCTTAAGCATGATATTTGTGATGGAAGGAATGATTTGATATGTGTCATATGTTAGTAATTCAATTGAATTAACCTTAAGATGTCTTTCATGTTAAATAGAATTATTTAAAGCAAGTCTAAACTTAGGATTAATTAAATTATTTAATAAGTCATTCACTAAAAAGAATAAATTAAATTAATATGCTTTAGAAAGTGACTTAAGGTGGGGATGGAAGAGGATAATCCACTTCCCTCTCTTTATAACACTTAGTTATTAAGTGTATACCATATGAAATAAAAGAAAACATAAACTAAAATTCTCAAATCAATTAAATAACTTTAAGTGAAATAAACCAATTATATGAAATTGATGTCTTCTACACTTAGAAAATTATAACACTAATGCTTAGTTAAGACATACCACACAAGCCTTAATAGACATATTAGAACTAAGTCACCACTTCTAGCTTTATATTAGGGCAGTACACGATGTGATATATGTCTTATTTTATGATATATTATTTTATACTGTATGTTAGGGTGTATGTTTCGTGTACTAGATGTTAGGCTGATATTAGCCTAATCATATTTTCTACTTGGGATTATGCTTAAGTGCTTAAAATAAATATAATTGCTCTCTTTTGCATATTGCTTAAACCTCCTAAGTATAATCCAAGTTAGGACAGGTAGGATTGGTTACCAATGTGCAGGGTGCTAAGTCCAAATTATAAATATAACTGCTTGGGAATGTATGTATGTTTAGCTAACCACTATTTTGTAGGTTTAGTTAGATTTACTTTTCTTATTTTTAATGTAATTTTATATTAGAAATTAAGATTAGTGTTATGGGCATTTAGGATGAGCATTAGCTAGAAGGCTTTGTCTTGGGGTGCCATATGATGCCTTGAAGCCTACCAAATCAAAGAAGTAAGGAGAAAAGAAGCATGAAGAAGACCCCCCCCCCCCCCCCACCCCCCCTAGCATTTATAAATTGTAATTATTATTTCATATCACGGGTTGTATAAGGGTAGAGCTTGGCTACCCATCTTTTTTTTCAAGTTCTACGGTGATACACAACCTCACAGGCCTCTTATTCTTTATATGGTAATTTATAAGCATGTGTGATGTTATGTTTATATTGTGCATTAGAAATGTCATGCTTCTCATAGTTTCTTATGATTGATGCTTTAATGTGTGGCTTGGATACAATTAGGCTCTTAGGAAAAAAATAAATTTTTTATCCCAATTAATCACTCATAATTAAATTCTAAATAATTCATAACCTCACCATAAATCCTAGGATATAAATCAAGATAATTAAAATATTTAATAACCCCTTAGTTGAATGTTATATGTTTCACATCATCCATCATCTTGAATCACTCTTGCAAAATGAGGGCCTCTATCCTTACACACATAGGGACCACTTGACTTATGAGAGCAATCCCTACTGACGGAGCTTCACTCTCTTTCTCTTTTGATTTGGCCAATAACTTTACTTCATTATTCATTTAAGCATATAAAAATCCAAAAGCCTTTTGTCCAAATGAAGTGTCAAAATTGAAATAAAATTTAAAAAGATTTTGCATTAGATTAAGTCATTACTCATACCACTCATGCTCTAGTCTCTTAGGGAGTTAGTTTAAGGACTTAGTCTCCTTCTAATTAAAAAACTACCATAGCTATCTTGTAATTCATATAACCAAACTACATGGATTTAAAGTGTAGGAGGAGTTAGCTGGTGGCCACTCCAGCCAATTGTAAGCCCAGCAGTCGGGTGGTTTATCCTCTCTTGTGGAAGTAAACTTTATACCCATCTTTGCTTAGACTTAGGTTGTGCTTTAGCTTATGCTAAAGCTCCCTAAATTTAAGATCTGAGATTATTGTTTCCTTCAAGCTACAAGCATAAATTCTCACCTCATAGGAATTTCCATAATATTGTGTTATTGAATAAGCACTAACTATCTAATGAAAATTCAACTCTGACAAAATAATCTCGTCACTTTCAAAATATTAAGCCCAACCATATGATAGATTGGAATGCTCACTAGGTTTCCTAGTATCATGAGCATTTCCTACTTATTCCCTTTGGCTTCCAAGAATAAGTCTTCTCCATAATCTTTCCTAATTGATTTTCCAAATATGACCAATTTATTGATAGTCTACTCTTGAAATCTTTGGAGATGATAATTATCTACTTTAATCGAGAGTATTCTTAGTGAATTTCATTCCCTAAATGTAATTAACTATGGAGGCTTGCCTCCATAGGGAACTTTAGAACCTGATTTAATATAAACCTTATTTTATTCATCCATGTAAAGCAGAGAAAAATCTCTAATACATTCAAAGACTCATCATGCCTTAAGAGTCCTTATTAAATGATTAGGTCCATTGAAGGGTGATATCTCTATCTTTCGAGATAGTATATCATACCTCAATATCATACCTAATCACTTCAATAAGTACCCCCTAAGATTTGTGTGGTGTCCCCTCCCCCATACATCATAAAATAAACACCATAAAATATAAAATTAATGAGTCTGATTCAGACTATGACTTTGAATCTGCTTATGAAAATAGGGTACGCAGAGTCATCTTAATAAGGATAGCTCACTTTACAATGTCAGATGACTCCACAATTATACCCACCCCACAACAGTGCTTCAAAGAAATTATCCCACTGGAGATTCATATTATAGAAGAATTGATAACATTCTATGTGCCGTCATTGCCTAAGAGTGGCAGAACAGGAACTTCATTTTATAAATCTGAGGAGTCTCAACCTTATAATTTTGATTGGCCTACTCAACATGATGATTTTGATGAGATGGTGCCAATGGGAATACCATTATACTATCCACCAAAACTGCAAAGAATGTAGTGTCAAACAAGTCCTCAAACATCACAAAGAAGTGATAAATTTGTCATAAAGGTCTTGGGTTCATCTAAAATAAATCTCATCAAAATAAAGCTTGTTATAATATAATAGAAGCTGAGATTGAAATTAATAGTGATGAAGAAAATGATCTTTATGAAGTTCTCTTTACAAGTGATGGAGAAGTAGAAGCCAAGCCTACACCTGAAGAACTCGAAGATGGTGGGTAGACAACTACTATGGATGAGCTCAAAGAAATCAACTTAGGAACTGAGGATGATTCTCGTCTAACTTTCATTAGTTCCCTTCTGCATGATGAGAAAGTTGAAGAACTAAAAGTGCTACTTTGTGAATTCAGGGATTGCTTTGTCTGGACATATGTTGAATTGTCAGGCTTATCTCCTGATGTGGCAGTTCATAAATTAGCAATCAAGCCAGAGGCAACACCTATTAAACAAGCTCAACATAAAAGAAACTAGAAATTGAAGAATAGATAGCATTGAAACTAAAAAAGCTAATTGAAGTAGGATTCATACGTGAAGAAAAGCATCCTAATTGGATAGCCAATATTGTTTTCGTGAAGAAGAAAAATAGTCAAATTTGTATCTGTATCGAGAATCTTAATAAAGCATGCACAAAAGATGATTTTTCACTCCCTATATCAGAATTATTAGTTGACAACACATCTAACTCGACTTATTTTCTTTTATGGATGGATCATCGGATATCATCAGATCAAGATGACACCTGAAGATGAAAGACATACATCCTTCAGATTACTTATCGACATCTATTGCTACACAGTCATGCCTCAAAAATGTTGGAGCTACATACCAAATAGCTATGACGCATATTTTTGATGAGCTGATTCACCAAAAGGTGGTGTGTTATGTTGATGATTTGGTGCTTGAGAACTTAAGACATGAAAATCTCTTTGAAGACTTAAATATTGTGTTTTATAGAATAAGAAAATATGATCTCAAGATGAATCTCCTAAAATGTGCATTTGGGTGTCCTTCAAAAAATTCTTTGGGTACATTGTACATCATAGAGGAATTGCGATTGATCTCTAAAATCAAGGAAATTATTGAGATGCCTCCACCAAAGAGTTTATGTCACCTCTATTTTTTACAAGGATAGCTTGTGTTCATCCATCGATTTATATCAAACCTATTAGGGCACTGTCAACCATTTTCAAAGTTGATGAAAAAGAATATTTCATTTAAATGGCATAAGGAGTGTCAAGAAGCCTTCAATAGGATTGAAAGATATCTGTTAAATCCACCTATCCTTAGCACCTATGCTAGGGAAGCCTCTTATTCTATACATAGCTACATTAGAAGAGTTCCTCAGAGCACTATTGGCAAAACACAATGAAGAAGGCAAATAAAATGCTCCTTACTATAGTTGAAAGTTGATGAGATACTCTTCGATAGAGAAGCATTATTTGGCATTAATCTTTGCATCCCAAAAGCTCCACCGATACATGTTATCTCATAAAATTACTCTCATCTCAAGGATCGATCCACTGAAGTACTTGATGATAAGACCAGCATTGACAGGTCACTTGGCAAGATGGACAGTATTGCTTTTACAATTTGATATCACATACGTTCCGTAGAAAGCAGTGGATGGACAAATTTTAGTAGATTTTTTATGCACATCCTATTCCTGTGGACTCACCTCTTAATGATGATTTACCTGACAAGAAAATTATGCTCATTCATGAAAGAGAAAAATCACAAATTTAGAAAATGTATTTTGGCGGAGCCTCATCAATCAAATAGGTCCAACTTCCAAATCTCCCAAGGGCAAGAGCAGGCATCGACATTGTCTACATAACACAAGAAGGAGGGATAATGAGATGATCATATGGGTTAACCAAGCCAAGAACTAATAATGAAGTTGAGTATGAAGTATTGGTGGTAGATCTCAAAGAAGTTATTTTTATAGGCATTAAAACCTATATATTTTTGGTGATTCTTAGCTTATTATAAATCAAGTACTTTGCATCTATAAAATCAACAAGCTTGAGTTAGCTTTTTATAACAAGCTAGTTCTTGATTATGAAGTAAATATCAAATGTCACACTAACTCAAATCTCTCAATCTGAGAATAGCAAAGTAGATTGCTTAGAAAAATTAATTAAGGAGATGGCAAGTATGAATAGCAATTATGTCATGATCAAGATATTTACTTGACGAGTTCAAAAGCCATCAAAGTTACAATCCTCGCAGGTAGAGGGGTTATCAAATTTGACCCAATAGGATGCGACTCAGGTTGCTCCTCATCCTCTCCAAAATCAACAAGAAGTTATACCAAAAAGACCTAAGCATAACATTGCTTCAGAAAAATAATGGGAAGCCTTTATAGTAGAAGAGCCATATGATTGGAGACCCTCTATCGATTACTTCAAAAAAAAAGACAAATTACTAAATAATAAATTATTGACAACTCAAATTGAAAGAGAATGTTGTGCTATATTTTCATCAATAACACCTTATATTATAGATCATTCGAACAAATGTGGCTACGATGTCTAGGTACAAATGAAGCTAATTAAGTAATTATTGAAATTCATGAAGGGCTTTGTGGTGCACATCAATCAGATCCTAAGATGGCAGTAAAGATCAAAAGGATGGGATATTACTGGCCATTTATCATGAGAGAATGTATTTATCATGCCAAGAGATGCCATGAATGTCAAGTACATAGGAATATAATCCACCAACCTCTAAATCCACTACACCCAACAATAACATCTTGGTCATTTGAATGTTGGGATATATATGTAATTAGACTAATTGATCTGCTGTCATCAGCTGGTCACTTCATCTTAGCAACAAATGATTATTTCTCTTAGTGGGCTGAAGCTACTCCATTTAAAGAAGTTACTGCTTGAGTGATCAACTTCTTTACTCATAATATGCTCTATAGATTTGGAGTGTCATGCCAAATAATTTTTGATAATGGCCTAGCTTTCAAAAGTACAAACATTTATAGATTCTTTGATCGACATAAAATTGATTGGCGGTACTCTTCAATATATAATCCAAGAGAAAATGATTTGGTAGAAGCCTTCAATAAGACATTAGTTAAGCTGCTCATAAAGATCCTCACTAAAAATAAGAGAGAATAGCATACTAAACTGATAAATGCATTATGGGCATATTGAACTACCTACAAAACACCAACTAAAGTCACTCCCTATTCATTAGTATTTAGAGTTGAAGCAGTTCTTCTGCTTGAAGTTGAGTTGCCATCACTTCAAGTAGCCTTCCAATACAACCTAATTGAAGATCAAAATGCTTGTTTGAGAATGGAGGAACTCAACATGCTTGATGAAGTTAGATTGCAAGCTCATCAAAATTTGTAAGTTTATCGAGCAAAGATGTCGATGGCTTTTGATCATATAGTACGGCCTCAAACCTTCCAAGAAGGGGAATTGGTCTTGGTCTGAGAAGACCAAGTATTCTTAATCAAAAAATTTGTGGCAAATTTGAGCCGAGATTCCCATTTGATTACTCTAATATCCTACTATTAAAGATACTTTTAGTTATCTTGAATAGCAAAAATGTATCTTTAAATAAGCTTCACAAGATGATTCTATAGTCGAAAGATTCATCTTCTATACATGTAATAGTTCCAAAAGTCAAGTGAGAGGATTTTAAATTTGTAAACTTTGATATTGTTAAGTTGGGGAAGCGCAAGTTTGTTCACAGCTCAAGTATGAGACTTAAGCAGGTCCTAACTGTTAGACTCAATAAGCCCAGATGTGGTCGAGTTGTTGACTGCCTTCCTTCTCAACAAACCGTAAGAAAAGGCTGTAGTGGTAGAGCCCCAACTTAATAGTTTGATGACAATAATTGTCCTGCCTAAAATTGACTTGACATGACATAGACTAGAAACAAGATTATAGAAGATGCTTCATCCTTAAAATAGCAGCTACATAAAAAAACCTTGATGATATGCAAAGATGAAGATATGAAGTCTCAAGTGCAATAAAAAATAAAAAAGAGAAAAAAACTGATTTTCCACTAATACAATAAAATAGTACATGGCTCTTAAAAAAGAAAGAAGAAAAGTAAAGGTACATCAAGGAAGCCTAGTTTGTAAATATTGAAGTTGTGCTGAAAAAACTGCCAAAGACTCATGCTCGCTCTCAGCCAACTATAATGCATCCATAGTTTAGTCAAAGCAGCCTCAGCATCCACCATAGCTCAGTGGCATATCAGGTAACAGTGCTGCTCTCACTCTACAGCCTGAGCTCTCCTATCCTGCTCAGCCTGCAAGTCTCACTTGTAGGATATTGCGCTCGTGAGGTCCCTCCACAACTCCCTAATCCTGGTAGTCTATTTTTCTAACTCTGAAGTGGTATCTATCGATCTATGATAGTAGTGTCTTAGAGCCTCAACACTATTCTCAAACTCATCATGTGCAAGATCAGTAGCCTCCCTATGGATCCTGTCCTGCTCCTGAAGCTCTGCCAGTGTAGTATTGGAGCGGACGATACTGAGTGATCTCATTTGGTGGATCAGAAACTATGCATCTCTACAAAGAGCCTCACAATACCTAAGAACCTACTCCTCTAAACCAGTGCGATGTAAAGATCTAAAATATTATTCGATGATGTAAAATGGTCTAGTGACTCGGGTGAACTAGAGTAAGCCTAGAAATCATATCCTTCAAAATCATTAGGATGTAATCCTACATACCCCTATCACATGGATCTGGTGTAGAGGGATATCAGTGGTGGATCTCAGACTCATAACCCACCTTAGGAACTACAAGAAATAAATAAAAATAATTAGTATAAGGTAAAAGCAATAAATGTAAAAAAGTGTGAGTAAAAAAAGATTACCTAAACATAGTGAATCTGATTGAATGGGTGCATCATAAGTGGCAAAGTCCTTTGTGACTCTCACTATCTGGTAAGCTCTAGGGTTGTATGCTGGCTTGATAAAAGCTCCACTGGGTACAAGGTCTCTCACCTCAGAAGTCTCCCCGAGGCAGTGGACAGAGTAAAGCTTTGTAGGGAAAAGTTATTCCATGAAAGAAGTAGCAAAATCTGAGGTGGTATCATCAAAAATAGGAACACTAGGCGGCCCAACTCCAAGGTCCTTAATAGCATATCAGTTCTTGCTGACACCTATGGCACCTTATCGGGAGTCAGAAGTCACAGTGGAAGTGGACTCATGGACCAATCAACTGAAGATCGAGCAGGCTCTGTAGACTGATTGTACCTACATCTATTAGCCGGTGAAAGAACTTTAGTATAGCTAGGAGAAGAATCCCTAGCTCACACTCTACTAGAGGTGCCCTCAGGTCTGGCCTACTTATCAACTGGTACATCTATCATAAATTAAAAAGAAAGATATTAAAAAGAGAGATGAAAAAAGTATTTAAGAGAAAGATATTGGTTATACCTCTAGTGTTACTATCTCCTATTGGTGGTGACTAATGACTGGTTCTCTTACCTCGAGGAACTCCCAAAGATCTCACTCTATGCTCATATCTCTTTGCACCAAGCTCCAAGAAGAGATCAAAAGACAGTCGTACCCATGTAAGATGAGTATAACTGACCCTTATATGACTATACGGAGAAGCTATCCAAAAATAAGAACCAGTACCAAGTCTTAATAAGTAGCCAAACTATAGAAGCAGCATAGTAACGTGTCTCAAGAGGCATTATCCTAGTCTTTCTGACATCTACTATCCCAGGGATGAATGGTCGGCCATCATCAATAGTAGAATGAGAGAATTTGAACTGTCGTACAACATGATTGGGCTGATAGCCCTCAATAATAACTGACTTATCAAACCTATAACACAACCAGCATAGGCGTATGTTGAAAAAGTACTGAGCACTCTCAACGTCGACTTTAAAATAGTGAAGCTTTACTACTCTCATCAAAGCCATCAGTAATATTAGCCTTAATCAAGTCAGGTGGTAAACCAATCAGATGGCCGGTCTAGAAAAATTGATCTCTGTGGTATAAAGAAGAACAAAGTATCTAATCCCTCTCAAAAGTAGGTGATGCTTGGTACAAATGAATAACTATGGGATATCCTCACTTTAAAAAGTATGATGGGTACTCAAAATAAGCAAAGGCGCCATGTATGTAAAGGTTAATCCAAGCATGTAAGTAATGCCAAGGCAAGGTAACATCATGCCTGTCCAATGAATCTGCCTCAAAAATTGCCCCAAGAACTCTGCAAAGTCTAGTTAGTGTTGTTGGGGCTAATGAGATCCGCTCACCTCATAAAATTGTGTTGGCTGCTAATAGAACACTAGGCATACAAACCTCTCTATAATTGGGAGTACAAAGATGCAAAGCTAGATAGCTATGAACCCCGCTAAAAATAAGTCCTTACTCAAGTCATGTATAGCTGAAGAAGTGTGCCCAACTAGTAAAGAAGGCCAGCAGTATCCTCAGATAAACTACAACCGTCTGACACTCCCAATCCAAAAGGATCATGTAACAATATAGACTCCTTAGACAAAACATGCTTCTGTAAGAAACTTTGAATCCATGTAATCACTGGAAGTGTAACTCATGAACATCTAAAATACTCAGAAGCTCTGAAAGTCTAGTGATAGTGGCTTAGAAGATCAATATAAATATGTGGCATGGTTAACCTACCTCGTCGGTCACCATCAACTGAAGGTTATCGACGGAATAGCTCCTCGTCAAGAGGAACACACTCCTCGTAGAGATAGCCAAATACTGGGAGACCTGATATAGCCTGTAAATTCTAAAGTGTAACTGTCAACTCCTCCAAGCCTATCCAATATGTGTTACAACCCGTATCTCAAAACTTTGCAACTCCATGAGCCCAAGCAAGAGGAATGCCACCAAAATCAAATATAGACACATAAACTACCTCATATATGCCAGCTGTCAGTAAAGTATCTCTGTGTGCCCGTAAAATATATCTAGCCCAGTACATAGCCACATGGAAGGATGGGAATCTAACCCACTAGTGAATCTCAAAACTAATCTGATGAGCTAGACTATAACTAACGATGACTCAGTAATCAGGACTGTCCTTTCTGCTCAACACTGTGAATAGCAGGTTGTAAAATATCACAATACCTAGAGCTGACCTGATCTACTATGCTATCCAGAGGATTGTAGTCCCCACATTTTAGCTTGATGGTACTCACTCAATCTATAGGATTCTCAAAAGTAAAAGAATATGAACTATAGCCAGGAAGTACGGAGGGTCATGAAAAGAAACCTAGGTAAATATCACATCCTCTCAACATGTCGCCATGCTGCTCAATCATATCTCTGATATTAGCATCTCCTCAAGGATCATGCCTATCAATTCAGACCAAATGGCCTCCTCACTAGGCTCAATAGATCACAAGACATCTGGTCTCCTCTAGCTAAACATTCTCCTGTCAAACAATTAGAGAAAATACATATAAAGACACAAGTGAGAATATGATAAAACATAAGCATTAAGAAAATACTAAGCTACACCAAAATGTAGTTTAAAAAATTGAGCTTGAGTCATAAATTACATGGAGATTAGACATAATTAAATAAAATTTAAAATTATTAGCATAATTTAAAAAACTTCTTCAAAAATCTACGAGGTCAATTAGCTCAGAACAAATACGACCCGCGTCATATGTGTATCACATTTATTATGGAGCATTTGTTGACCCTCTTTGTTATTCCATTTCAGTAAATTAAAAAAAAACTTTCTAAGTGTAAAATTAAAAAGAGTATATATATATATATATATATATATATATATATATATATATATATCTTATAAATATAAATAAATGCAACATATATAATTTTACTATTTAAAAATTAATTAATTAAAATTAAAATTAAGTTATCATATTAAAGTTTAAATAAACATTCCTAACTATTGCATGCCTTCAATTTTTATTCTATTATATGTTCATATATTAGACAAATAAAATTTAAAATAAATTCTTTATTTTGAATAAAAGTATATGTATATATATATTAATTTTTACATAAAATAAAATATAACGTTGTTATAAAAAATTTTAAAAAAGAGTGAAAATGAAAATAAAGTGAAATGGAGATAGATTAATGAAAGAAAATTCAATTTTTTATGTATATAAAACTATTATAAACACTATCTCCACTTGTCCGAGTCACATGTTTTTATATCCTTCCCTGAGAGAAACAAACTAAAGTAATAATAATAATAATAATAATAATAATAATAATAATAATAATAATAATAATAATAATAATAAATAATAATAATAATAATAATAATAATAAATCAGTTTTTTCTTCTTCTTCTTCTTTTTTCTTTCTTTTATCTTCATATGAGTTACATGCAACTCTTGGTTATCGATTTGGTTTTTCTTTTATCAAGACTCATGAGCTAAATAAAGGAAGACCATGCTCTTAGCACAAGGAGGGAAGCTTCTAGATAATTATAGAAAGATGGGGAATAACCTTGAGGACTCTTGAAGGTTTCACCATATTCTAGAAGGCTTTGGAGGAGGAATGCTTTTTAGAACTCTAGAATATGGAAATACTCTAGAACCCTTATATATGCTAGTGGCATGGAAAAGATCTAGAACCATGTATATTATTATATTCTAGAATATTCTTTTCTAGATTGTTCCTAGGCATAGGGAGAGGACTATAAATAGTTGTCCTCACCCCTCATTGGGAATCATCCAAGATTCCCAAGCATTCTTATATTGTGAAGTTCCTTTACAAAGTGAAGTGCTTTCCTTACTTCTAACCTCTCTTCCCTAAAAGAGTTTTGAGCATTCTAGTCCTGCGTTGCAAGGGTTAGGCTAACTTAGCATCTTGAAAGGAGTGCTAAGGCCACATGGGTGACTTGGGAAAAGTTTCTTCGTGACAGTTGGTATTAGAGCCAAGGTTGGAGGCATGGCAAAGGCTGGCAAGGAACAAGTTGTTGGATCAAAGATCACAAATGTAGAGTCATCTCAACAAGTCTGAGGTCGTGAGGAGCAGCATGATCCTGTTCCATCTAAGCCACGTGGGAAGTCCAAGGAGGTAATCTCTGGTTTTGATTCATGCCTTGCTCAAGTGGAGGAGGCTATGAGTGGGATGGAAGCCTAGATGGAGGATCTAGGAAAAAGGGTGAATGGCCTTGAGGAGGAGGACGCCACCATCCACTCATCAATTAGAGACCTGTTGGCCAAGCTGAAGGAATACCTCTTGGATCAGATGGCAAAGATGAGAGGAGACCTAATGGGGGAGCTCCATGGGATGCAGCAATCTCAAGAGGAGGAGATGACTAGTCTATGTGCAGGCATAGAGGAGATACGAGGGGACATCACTCTATGCATGAAGGCACTGGCAACTGGATCTAGCAGCCATGTTATCAAACCCAAGAGGATCAAAGTGCCTAAACCAAAGAGCTTCGGGGGAGTCCATAATGCAAAGGAGGTGGAAAACTTCCTATGTAGACTAGAACAATACTTTGGGTCCATGGGCATCACTGATGAAGGTTCCAAAGTCTAATTTGCCGCTCTTTATCTTTCAGACACCACGATGCTATGGTGGAGGAGGAGGCGTGGAGATATGGAAAGAGGTATGTGCACCAAATCAACCTTTGATGACCTCAAGAAAGAACTGAGGAGGCAGTTCTATCCTGAGAATGCGGAGGATGAGGCTAGAGCCAAGTTAAGAAGGCTCAAACAAGAAGGGTCGATCTGAGAGTATGTCAAAGACTTCACTAGTTTAGTCCTTGAAATTCCTGACATGTCCGACAAAGATTCTCTCTTCAACTTCATGGATGGACTTCAACCATGGGCAAAGATTGAGCTTAGGAGGCATGGAGTGCAAGATCTTACGACTGCCATTACCATTGTTGAGAGCTTGATTGATTATGCTAAAGAGTTCACAAAACCAAAGGAGAAGAGGAGTGCTTATGACAACAGTGGGGGAGACGAAGGACAACAGTGGGAGGAGTCTCACCAAGAATTGACCCCGACCCAGGGAAAATACAAGGGAGGGCAAAAGGAAGGCAAGAGCCAACCACATAATAACTATTTCTTTTGTGGAGGGCCTCATTGGGCAAGAGAGTGTTCTCAGAAGAATGCCTTGAACTCCCTCTTAGCAAGTCATCATGGGGCAGTGGAAGCCAAGGGGAATGATGTGGTGGCACAAGTGGGATACATGCAGCTCTTGAATGGGATTCAGGCTACTCTAAAGCCACATGCCAGGGGGCTGCTCTTCATGGAGATGGTAATTGCGGGAAAAAAATAACCATTGCCATGGTAGACACAGGGGCTTCTCACAATTTCATCTCTGTAGAAGAAGCAAGGCGGCTGGGACTACCAACAGTTGGAGAAGGAGGCTCCATTAAAGTAGTCAATTCAGAAGCAATGCCAATACAAGGCATCGCATGAGGGGTCAAGACCAACATGGGGGCTTGGTCAGGTACGGTGAACTTCTCCGTCATCCCAATGGATGACTATAGGGTTGTTCTTGGATTGGATTTCCTGGATCAGGCAAAGGCAATAGTGATGCCATTTGCCAATAGCATGTGCATCACGGAGGGCAATCAAAATTACACGGTGCCAGTAATAAGAGCCTCCAAGTCAGATGCAAAGATGCTCTCAGCCATCTAATTCAAATAGGGGAAGGACTTGACCGTTCTTCATGATATGGATGATGAAGAACCAAGGCCACAAGAAGACATGCCAAGGGAGGCAGCGGTGAAACTGGAAGAGTTCAAGGACATCTCATCAGCAGAGTTGTCAAAAGAACTCTCACCCAGAAGGGAGATAGCCGGGGCCGCACTACACAAGGCAACAGGTGGGTCGAGAAGATGCGGAGATCAGAAAAGGAGACACCTAACAAAATCCAAGCGAGCTCCTATACTAGCAAGTACTCCATTTGACAAGGAAGCAGAGGAAATGGGGGTTCGCAAGAGAAGGGTGTCAAACCACCGGAACTATCTCATCAAATGGAAAGGGTTGCCAGATAGTGAGGCCAATTGAAGATGCAGATACTCCATGACAATTCAGATGCAGGCACGCGATGAGGATATCATGGGTTTAGGTGGGGGAGAATGTCACGGAGCTAAATAAAGGGAGATCAACCATGCTCTCTTAGCCATTCATAAGGAGGGAAGCTTTTCTAGAATTATAGAAAGATGGGGAGTAACCTTAAGGACTCTAGAAGGTTCCACCAAATTCTAGAAGGCTTTGGAGGAGGAATGCTTCAGGAGAACTCTAGAATGGTATGAAATACTCTAGAACCCTTGTATATGCTAGAGTGGCATGGAAAGATCTAGAACCATGTACATATTATTGTATTCTAGAATATTCTTCTCTAGATTGTTCCTAGGGATAGGGGGATGACTATAAATAGATGTCCTCACCCCTCATTTGGAATCATCCAAGGTTCCCAAGCATTCTTGTATTATAAAAGTTCCTTTATATAGTGAAGTGCTTTCCTTACTTCTAACCTCTCTTCCCTAAAAGAGTTTTGAGCATTCTAGTCCTGTGTTGCAAGGGTTAGGCTGACTTAGCATTGAGGAAGGAGTGCTAAGGCTGCACAGGCGACTTGGGAAAAGTTTCTCTGTGACAACTCGCTCTCGCTCTGTCTCCCAAAAGCCATAAGTCTCCCATCCACTCGTAGATTCTCGATCTGAAAACTCGCTCTTGTCCCATCTACCTCAAGCCATTTCAATCTTCCTCACACCTCTCAAGGTTTGCTCTAAGTTTTTATCACCATTTCTCTCATAGATATCCCTCGCCGTCTCCAACTCTCGGGTTCCAATCCTCTCTTTTTTTTTGAAATTCGCACACATTCTCCTTGTTGATCTCCTAGCCTTAGCTATAAACCTTGTCATAATCAAGAGGCAACTGTACCATCAGATAGGTTCCTCTCGATTCTGGCATCTCCTTCCTAAACTAGGTTCCTATCCATTCTAGCTATAATGTCTCTCTCCTCATCCCATTATCATACCCAGCCCCACCTCCAATACAACCTCACAAATAAGAAGCAACTCTGCCATCAGACATGTTCTTCTTAGTGTGCCCTCCATCTCCCTCAAGCTGTAAGCTCCACCACCTTCTCCTCGCCACCTTGTTGTTCGTGCATTCATTTTTATTTTAGTTGTTTGACTCTTTCCTTCACATAAAGATCTCCTCTCTTTCTCCATCAATTTATTTTCTTCAACTGTCATTCCATATTCTCTCACTCAAGTCGAACTTCACTCACCGATCTCCTTTTATTTCCTCAAATGGATCACCATGAGTCTCTCGTTAATCTCCAACACATAAAATGGAGTAGCTCTTCATATCACCTCACTCCCACCTTCCCCCTGGGACTCTCTATTTCACTAGCAGTTGAAACCTGCACAAAACCTATTTTAGCCTCTCCTCTACACAAGCTGCAACCTCTCCCATCACCAAAAATCATAGCTACAATCCTCCAAATATATATATATATATATATATATATATATATATATATATAGTTCTATCTCAAGTAATTGCGCATGAAATTTCCATACAAATATATTTTCCATCCCTTCCTAAACTCTCTCTACTAACCCTCACTTCACCGTGCCTCGTAATCCAATTTCTTAATATTACCATCACTTTATCTTCCTCTTTAGAACTCATAACAAAAGAAGTTACATTCTTTTCTCTATCAATATCTCTCTAGAAATAAGAGAACTTAGCTTAAAGTTATTGCTACCTTGAAATTGTTGCTATTTGCAAGAGTATAAAAAAAGATGTTTGAATGTGTAGAAATTGTATATATATTTATTTTTATACAGATGATTGAATTCCTCGTTATGCTCATCAGGTATAATGAGATGAAAAAATTAGCAAAGATGCTTCAAAATACCAATTATCACACTCATCAGGGCATGACGGGTAGGCCAAAATAGTTAGATGTAGACATGGAATCTTGTCGAATGCTACCAAATTTTTTACAAAATTTCAAGACTTAAAAAATAGAGAGAGAAAGAGAGAATCAAAATTCATTTAAAAAAGCATATAATGGAATAAGATAAAACTAAATTTGAGCTAAACAAATCAAGTAAATATGCAAAATAATTATAAATGTGAGCATAAAAAAATGACTTACAAATTTCCTTCTTAAGATTTGAAAGCCCACCTAAATTTTGGGTTAGAATCCTTCCCCTCAGTCTTTAAAGTGCTTCAAACTCATGCATATGAAATGAAGCCCATAGCACTCCAATTTATAAAGAGAGAATGAACATCATTTGAAAACGACCATAGATATGATGCGACTTTTAGTTGAATAATAAAATTTTATTACAACTTGCATTCAACACTGAGTTGAATAGATGATCAGTGCTAAAATTGAAAATTTACCCATAAGCAAGAGAAATGTAAATAGGATATTATAAATTTTGAACTATTACAATTATCTTTAATAGGACAAAGTGATTTGGACGGAATTTATAGTGTGCTTAAATGCTTGCCAAAGCGCTTAAATTATTATGCAACACATTGAATGGATAGAAATAATACAAAGAAAGTTTCAAAATAAAACTTATATTACATTCAAAGGTTCATTAGTGAGCATAGATGAAGAACTTTGGTAATCCCAAATAGTATATTGTGGTGAAAAATTTATAAATTTCTCTTAAAAAGAAAAAGTGTATACTTCTATCTTCACTCTATGTGGGATAAAATGAAGATAGAAATATACTTTCTCTTTTTTTATGCATTTTGACATCATGTGGATCTGCAGATGTTCTTATTAAAGTGCTAGGTATGGCATTGAGGAGAAGTGTACTATCTTAAAAGATAGACGCCATTATCCTACAATGGACCTAATCACCAATAAGGACAATGGGTCGCATGTGTACGATTCTTCCCCTACTTTACATGGAAAACTAAAGAAGGGTTTATTTTAAATTGGGTTTGTTAAGTTTCATACAGGGGCAAGCCCCCATAGTTAATTACATCCTAAAGAAGGGGATTTCTTAGGAATACTCTCGATTAAGGTAAATGATAGTTGTCTCTAAAGATTTCAATATGGTAGGACTATCAATCGATTAATTTATTTTTGAAGATCAAATGAGATTGATCAAAGAAAGAGTTATTATCGAAGCCAAATGAAGATATGTAGGAGATGCTCACGATACTAAGAAACCTAGCGAGCATCTCAAACTATCCTATGGTTGGGCTTTACAATTTTGAAATTGATTTAATTTGTTTGCATTGAACTTTTCATTAGAAATTTAGAGCTTATGATTCCACAATACAAGATTATGAAAATGCCTAGGAGGTGAGGATTTACACTTATGGCCCACAAAGGGGAGAAGCAATCTCAGAACCTAAATCTAGGAAGCTTTGGAGAGGGCCAAAAGCACAACCTAAATCTAAGGTGAAAATAGGTTTTGGTTTGCCTCCACAAGAGAGGACAAACCAGACGACTTATACGCCTGGGGTGGCCACCAACTAACTCCTCCTATGATTTTAAATTCATGTAGGCAAGTCATATGCTTTATGTAAGATAGCTAGGCTGTTATTTATTTAAAAGAGATTAAGTCCTTAAACTCACTCCTTAAGAGACTATATCATGTAAGGACATGGAAAATGACCTAGATCTAATGCAATTCATATTACATTTTATTCTCATTTTTGGACAATTATTTTGACTCAGGCTTATAGGATTCATATGCCGAATGCATGAGAAGTAAGATTATTAGCCAAAATCAGCGAGAAGGGAGGAGGTGTGTTTCCACCATAGCTCTCATAGGTCTAGCCAAGTTTCTCTGGCAAAGGTGGAAGCCCTCCAATCAAGATTAAAAAAAGATGCTTATGCATGATGTTATAAAAGAAATACTCATCCAATTAAGGGGTTGCTAATTCTTTTATCTTGATTTTTAACTTAGGCTTTAAGTGAGGTTATGAGTTATTTATTTTTAATTTTGAGATGATTAATTTGGTAAAAGATTTAATTTTTCCTAAGATCCTAATCATCATTCAAATCATACATCAAGTAAGGAAAAAAACTAGGAAAAGGATGCTATCTTAATGCACAATCTAAACAAATCATCAATCAATTTATAAAGCTAACGCAAAAGAATAAAATGTCAGTTATGGTCGAGCACCACCGCACAAACCCGAAAATAAATTGGGTAACTGAGCTCTACCCTTATACAACCAAGATTACAAATGAATTAAATACAATTAAGCAAGAAATTCATTATTATAGGGTCTTCAAGCTTCATATCTTCATTCTTCTTTTCTTCTTTTTTCTTTGGTTCCTTCTTTTGGATGGTTGGAAGGTAGATGTTCCAAAGGCATCACATGGTACATAAGTCATGGCCTTATAATCAATGCTCATCCTAATCCCCATAATAATCATTCCAAAATCCTAATTGCCAAAAATTTTATGAAAAGGGAAAAATGGAAATCTAACTAACACCTGCAAAACAGAGATTAGTTAAAACAAATCATACAATCTCAAGCATGTATATTGGACATAACACCCCACACATGGGTGACTAAGTCCACCTGGCCTATTAGATTATGCTTAGGGGTATGAGCAACTGCACAGCAAAGTGTTATATTTTTATTTATTACAACACCTCTTAAGCACAATCCTTTGTAGAAGACAGTAGTTATTTTAAGATCGCCCTACCTTTCAGTCTACACACATACACACTAACATCCAGTCTAAAATATTACATCACAAAAAAAAGCAAACATCAAACCATGCACCAACCTAACCTAAAGCTACAAGTGGTGACTTAGCCTAATGTGTGTGCTTTTAAGATTTGTGTGGTATGCTTAGCTATGACTTTAAGTTAGAGTTTTCTAAGTGTGAAGAGTGTTCAACTTTGAGGAGGGTTTCATTTAAGTTGTTTAGTTATTTTGGGTTGATTTTATTTTGTGTTTTGATTAGGTCCAAGTGAATCCTACAATTAATTACTAAGTTGCAAAGAAAGAGAAAGAGAAGAAAACTTCTCTTTCCTTCCCTACCTTAAGTAATTTCTAAAGTAGATTCATGTTTTATTTTTTTTAGTGAATGTATTATTATTTTTTAATTAATCTTAAGTTTATATGAACTCTAAACAAACCTATTCAAAAGAAAGGTATTTTAAGATTAAGTAAATTGAATTAAATTCACAAAACACACATCACTTCATTTATTTCCCAACATATATAAAATGCATATGAATGAATCCTAAGCATATCTTTACAATAAAATGGAAATGTTTAGAATACTTGATGATGAATGCTAAGCGAGTTATTTAAGAAAATTTGAATGCTTTTGATGCATGATTTTTATTAAGTGGAAAAGAGGTTTCTTATCTAATTTTCACATGCACACATGAATGTATTGAAGGGATAAGTGAGTACGGCGCCATTGTTAGCACTAGGGGTGTAAAGTACAAGGCCTACTTAAGGCTACTTAAAGTCTCACAATCCCGAGTTGTCCAGACTAATATACCCTTTCCTTAAATACAAGCACATGTATAAAAGAAATGAATGGAAAAGAAAGGATGCAAAAAGTTTGTATTTATACCTTTGGATTAGCTTAAGAGGAAAGAAAGGAAGCAAGCATAAAACACATTGTTATATTCACATGCAAGCTTTATGAATGAACTATAAGTAGCACACTTTCAATTTTGGTAATTGATTCATATATTTTGAAAATAATTTGGATTTAATAGTGATAATAGCCACTCATATTTCTATTTTAGCCAAAACATGCAATTTGACATAAAGAAAATATTTTATTTTAATTTTGATTTTTGAAAAGCATGAATACTTGAAATTCATATTACATACACATTTAGCATATTAGGAAAGAACTAAAGTGATGAAAGCATGAAAACACATTCATCCTAATTAATTCCTATAGGCAATCTTATGAAATAGGAAAGCTTAAAGCAAATCAAATTATTTTTAAGGAAGTTTTGATTTTGTTTTGGGTTTGTTTTAATTTGAGAAATGTGAGGTAAGTTTATTGTTCCTAACCCATTCCCACATGTATTTGTTATTTTAATTTAATTTAAGATGATTATATCAATTTTATGCTTCAGTTAGGTTAAGGTATGAATTAAGCATGTTAATTATCCCTTACTTATACCACCTTAATATAACTAATCAAATAATTATGAGCCAATGAGATGACATGAAATCTCACAAGGAATTTAAATTTGTAATGCACCTAGGAAGAAAGGGGTATATTGCAATTTGGCTCATGATTAATGATTAATTAAACTAAGGGGTTTAAGCTTAAGTACTTTCAAAACCCCTCTCACACATACCAGTTGGATTTTGATTTTGTACTTTGGCTCTTGAACACCTAAGCATCTACCCAAGATATTAATTAAGTTCTGGAAAGTTTTAGAATTTTATGAAGTTAATTAAGGGGGTAATTAGTGAATTAACCCATAATTAAGGATGAGGGAAAAAGGGGGTTTAGGGAATATCTTTAAGGAAAGTATCCCAAAATTATATCCTAAATCTTATATTCACTTAATAAAAACTTAATTAATACAATTAGAATATTAAACTACTAATTATACCCTTAATTAAGCCTAATTACATAAAGAGGGTAATTAGGAATTAATCAAGAAATTCCTCTAATTAAACCACCAATAAATCCCAAAAAAATTGGGGAGGTAGAAGCATCCCACAAATCATGCTCAAGAAGGTTGGAATTAATTAGTGGTGTAATTATAGGGTAATTAGCAAATTAATATTTCCAATAAAACCCAAATTCAGAGAAAAGAACTATTCAAAAATAATTAAAATTAATTTTAGAATATTCTATGTTTAAATATCTTTTTAATGCAATTTATTTCATATTTTTTGGATTTTTCTAGGCTTATATATGAATATTTGAAGTTTCCATGATTAATTAATAATTAAATAAGCCTAATTAAATGTTTAATCCCATCGGCCCCATGTGGACTACTGGCGCGTCATGCACTTTCCACGTGGTACGGTGGGATTGGATCTTTAACTTGTCACATGTAGCCGTGATTCTGTTATCGCTTTCTCCTCGCCATTCGATCAAGGATCGGAGAGGTTAAAGCTGCAGTTCTAAAGGTGAAATGTGGGATGCTACGTGTCTTAATCACAGTCGTCCATCCAAAATGTGTGGATGGACGGTCAGAGAATCATCCCTATAATTTCCTGCGGGAGAGGAGATATGTCCATCTTCAAGGACATGATCCGAGCTCGATTGAGCTCGGATTGGATCCAAACTCAACCCACACCATCAACATGCAACCTAGATCAGAACTAACATCTAAAATCTCATAGGATTAAACTTTCTTTCACAAAGCTCCACACTATGGCTAGATTAAGTTCAAAAAAATGGTTTACCTTGCCGAAGGTGATCACTGGTGCTCGATTCCCTTAGAGAAGCTTCGTCTAGTTTAGACAAAGCTTTGCTGAAGTTTTGAGGCTTTGAAATGGGGTATATCTTCCTATGGACCAACTCAACTTACACTTGAGCTCAGCTTTGATCTTGGGCACTCCTCCCTTACTTGAAGAGCTTTATGAAGCATTTGGCAAGCTCGATTAATCTCCCTGATGAAGCTTGCAAGAGGAATTGCACTTGTTTTGAGTGTGGAATGAATTTGGATTTGAGTTTACTTCCCCTGTTTTCAATTTGAGAAACCGAGAAATGAAAAATTCACTCTAGCTTGAGAGAGCTTGGGAAGACTAAGGAATTTCTTCTCTGACTTTCCTAGGTTCAATCGAATTGAGGAATGATGGATTGAATTCAAATTATAGGGAGTATATATCCCCCTTTGGCAATCTGACGGCCGCAAGCCTCCTTGCCATTTTGATCCAATTGACCATAAGGACTGGGTTTGTTAGGCCATTTAGGGTGTCCTTGAGTTGGTTTGGCCAGAGGAGTGGAATGGTGAACTCCCCATATGTTTAAATCAAGTGGAAGGAGGATTCCATGAGCTCCATTTCAAGGCATGTGGTCGGTTTGGCCATTGGGCTAGGTCAGGCTGACCCAAACCCATTGGGTTGGGTGCACCACATCCCAGTGTTCACTTGATTCACTAAAAGAGTGTCAAGTGGTTATGAAGAGGATTTGACCAAATTCCAAGTGAATTTGGCCAAAATTTACCCTTTGGCCTAGGGGTAAAATGGTCATTTGACCTTGATTTCAGTTTGGGTGTGTTTGATATGATGAGAAAATAAGTTTGGCCAAGTTTCATTGAATTTGGAGTTGGTTCGATGTGATTTGGCTCAGGTTGACCCAATTAAGTCAAAATGGGTCAACTTGGGTCAAGTTGACCAATTGGTCATATTGATCAAATCAAGGATTGGGTCAAGTTCATATGACCATTTGAAATATTTTGGTGGCTTTGGCTTGATTCAATTTGGTTTAGGTTTGAATTTGGTTCAATTTAGTTCATTTAGGTCAAATGGGTCAAGTTGACCAATTTCACCCATTTGACCTATTTGAGCTAGGTCATGGGTAGGTTTATGTTTGCTTGGTCATATGAAAGGGATTGGTATCTTTGTTTCCAATCAATTTTGGTTAAGTTTGAATTTGGCTCAACTTGACCCTTTAGGTCAAGTTAGGTTCATGGTTAATTGGGCTAGGTTAGGTCTAGTTAGCCAATTGAGGCTTTGGTCAAGTTCAATAAGTGATTTGGAATGAACTTGACCCATTGGTTTCAATCAATTTGGCTTAGATCAAGTTTTGATATATTTTGACTTTTTAAGTCAAGTTGGGTCAACTGGGTCAAATGACCAATTGGGCTAGGTTAGGCTCAAATGTTGACTTGGTCATGTTCAAACATTGGTCATGAATGAACTTAGATCAATGGTTTCAATTAATTTGGCCTATGGTGAATTTTGGCTATATTAGGTTTCATTTTGGCTAAGTGTTGACTTGGTCAACCCTTAGGTTTGACTTGGTTTGACCTAATTTGAGTGATTGATCATCTCATGATGAGAGGTTTAGATGGGCTTAGTTAAATCCAATTTGGTTAGGATTAAAATTTGGCTCATAAGGGTATTTTAGGTCACTTTGGGTCAAGTGAGCCTTACATCAAATGGCTTGGTCAAAGCTTGATTTGAGTTTGATTGAACTCACATATGGACTTATGGTTGAAATATAAATTCATTTGCAAGTGATTTGAAGTCAAATGAGTTTTGATTCATTTGATTTCAAGTTCAAAGGGGTGAACATGAGTTTGATTTGGGCTTGATTTTTGAATTGATTTTTTGTTAAGTGATTGAAGTTTGTATTTATATTTGGATTCATGATTGAAAGATTGATTGAATCATGAAGAAAAATCAAAAGTTTGGCTTGATTTGAAATTGAGTTGGCTAAGTTCAAGAGTTTGCCTTGAAAGCTTAGATTGGATTTTCAATGAATTTGAGTTTGATTTTTTAGTTGGTTTTGGGTGTTTGAATTTATATTTCATTTATATATGTGAATATAAATGATAATACAAATGGGTTATGAGAAAATTTCATGAATTTGAAGTGATTTGAAGTTGATTTGAGCTAAGTCCTTAAGAGGGAATTAAAGAACTTAAGAAAAATTTTATAATTTGGATTTGATTGTTGGATTTAGTTTGATTGATTTGAATTTATATTCCTTTTATATATGTGAATATAAATGAGAATATAAATGGGTTGTAAGAAAATTTTATGAATTTGAGATGGTTTGAACTTGATTTGGGAAAATCAAAGAATTTAGAAAATATTTCAAACTTGGAATTTCAATCATGGGTTTTAATCATTGTCTTCAATAATTTGATATTAATTTGAGTTTGGTGAAAATCAATTAGGCTGGAATTGATTTAAGTTTGATGTTGATTTGATTTGGAGTTTGACTTGAAGGAAGGAAGTGAGGAATGTGGTTCAAGCTATAAGATGGGGAAATTTTTCTAACTCCCCTAAGGCATGACTTATTCCTATGGCTAACTCTTCTAAGTTTCTAGGGCTAGGTTGAGTATCCACCTAATCACTAGATGTGTCTTAAGACTAAGAAACTCTTAGTGTCTAAGAGAAGTCCTATGTCTAAGAGGGAGGGGTTGAGAGCTCATCCTACAAATGAGGTCAACATATATCAATCAACATAAGAAGAGGTTCTTAATGAATGTCTCATGCTTGACTCCAATTGGATGAGTTGAGAAGAGTTGAAGAAATTTGAGTAAAATTTATGAAGAATTTGGTAGCTTGCCAATGAATTTGAACGTAATTCTTGCAATATTTCACTTCAAGTAATCTAAGAGGAAATTCAGTTGAACAAATGATCAGATCACGTGAGATTTGCAACAAGTTTGAAATCTAACTTGAAATGCAAATGCAATTCAAGCATGGCTTAAGTAACAAGGCTTATATTCAATAAGCTATGTTGAAAGAGATATAATAGTTTGTCTATGGGTGAGAATAAAAATTGAATTTGATGAATTAAGTAATTTGCCACCAAACTCGTAATACTCAAGTGCAAGCGGAAGGCACCATTTGAAAACTTAATGTAATTCGCCACCGAATCTGTAACTCTTCGTACAAGCAGACAGAATGCGATACTAAATTCAATTTTGCATGAATTATGGAGCTTCCTTCATTCCAAAATTAAAAAAATTCTCATTCTAATTATGATTTTTAAATCAATGATTTCATTAATTAGATGAAATTATCTAAGCTAAAAATATATACATGTGCTCAGATATAGGGATTTAGAGTGTATATTTTAGTATCTGAAAAGGCTATGCAGTATAAGTTGGGATTAAATAAAAATATAAAATTAATATCAAAATTTAGAAATAAAATTATCTAAATTATTAAATACGCATAAGCTCCTCTGATGTTGAATGTTTAAATTTAGGTGTCTCAGAATACTGTGCGGGTTATAAATAAATAAATAAATTTAGAATTTATTTTGTATTTGAGAATATATAGCAAATTCATAATTATATCTCAAAAATACAAATATTTGATATTCAGTTGCAAAGTCATGAAGTACAGCTACGAGCTTTAACCTGCAGATCCGATTCTTTGTTTGGAACTAAACATAGTTAACAGGGTATAAAGTTCTCAAATATATTCAATTTAATCAATTAACTTCCCCTGATGGTTGTGGCAAGCATAGATTTCAACTAGAGGGGATTACTATTGTTCATTTTTTAAAAAAATTAATATATCTCAAATTCAAATTTCTAAATGCAAGTTGTAGACCCAATCCTCTGCTGATAAAAGAGCAGAGTTGACGAGGTCTACCCTGATGATGATTGTGTTGATTGAAAATATCAATCGGAGGGGTTTACTATTATCAAAATTTCCTAAATCTTCAATATTAAGTGAAATTTATATCAATTATCAAATATTCAAGGAAATTTTAAAATAAGAAAAATATTAAATGAAAATTCATCAAAATAAATAAATAAATTCATCAATCCACATTCCATAATTATTTATCAGGGAAGATAAATTTAATGTTAACCCAAGCTCACAAAGGAGCTAATGTCATATTATGTATATTATTATATTCGCACTCAAAATATTCTACAGCAGTAAGGACGTGACCCGTGTCCTCTGTCCGCGTGGTTTGACCAGTAAACTCCACATAAAAAATGGTTACGACCAGAGCCCTCTGACCGGATGGTTTGGCCAATAAACTCTACTAAATTACGATCACACTTAAATCATATATATTTAGAAATAAACTGCTAAGAATGACTACTCCACTTCTCTTGAAATGGCTATGCGGTGCTCTTTTATTTTACTGCTGTGGATCATCATTCAACTTGAAATGGCTATGCATGCGCTGGTTGTATTCCTTTCATTGTGCTAAGAATGGCTACTCCACTTCTCTTGAAATGGCTATGCGACGCTCTTTTATTTTACTACTGTGGATCATCATTCAACTTGAAAGTTGTGGCTATCTTTAAAATTATTTAAAATAAAATTAGAAATGAACTGCTGAAATTACACGCATTGTTTTCTAGTTAGTGTTCCATGAATGCGATTCCAATAACTAAGAATGATATGACTCCAAATCCTCTAATTGCCAAATTATAACATACAATAATAAGAATTACAATGAAAACAGACTCAGTACAATAAGGAAGACCAAATACAGCCACAAAAATTCAGAGAATCAATATACAAAGGCCAATTATGATGACTACAGAGGAGAAAGAAGATAATCAGACAAGTTAAGAATAGAAATAAGCAACAAAGATTACAAATTACAGAGTAACAAGACCAGAACAATAGATTAACAACAACAGAGGACCCATGTGACAAATATGATCAACAGACAACAATAGATAGCAAAAGAAAGGAAGTTTACAATAATATAACAGAATAGAAGCCATTACAGAACCATAACTGCACATTAATAACAGCAACAGGAGTAAAGCAACCAGAGCAAAGTATTCCAGAGCCTTCCTGCAGACATAAATAATAGATGGCACTTACAGAGAGCAGAAGAAAGAGTTAACCACCAAAAATTAAACAGAAAGACAAAACTATAGAAAACAAGAAAACAAGAAGAGCTTTTGAATGATCAGCTAACTGATTAAACTACCAATACTCAAGAAATGCCATCATGGATAAAAGACAGTTAAGAGAAACTGCAAGAACATTCCACCCCTAATAGGAAGAAGATTGATTATAACAGAAAGCAGTTATACTAACAGAAGAGCATTGTATCTTGTAAAGAAATATTAGAACTAAGTAAATCAGAGGATGTAATAGTACAAATAAGGAGAGAAAGACAAACAGTGGGGATATGAATATATTTCTGAAAGCAAACTTCCTTTCCCTTCTGCATCTTCTCTTCTCCTTCTTCTCTGGTTTTTCTCACCGAAAACTGCCGCTCTCCGTTGGGAAGACCCTAGGGTTTCTCCTCCACTCCTAGCCTCTCTTCCTCTCTCTGGAGTGTTCGACGACTCGAACTGTCGAAAGAGAAACAAAAGAAAGGGGTTAAAGCAAGTGTATCAAGGAAGCTTCATCTGATGACCAGAACCCAGCCACCGCAATAGCCATCAACGGCTCAAATCATTCCAAGGAGTGGTTATCCAGACGATCAGATCCATCTCACGGGAAATAGATGCATGGACTCCACTATCGGCTGAAGGGATCAAACGGCACCCAATCAAGGCTAATAAGGTAATTCCAAGTGCTAGATCCAACGGTTAGGAGGAATACCGCCCGATCCGATGGCTCAGGAGACAGCCACTGAAACAACTCCTTATTCACTCCTCAACCAGGTTCATTCCACTCAAACTGACCCATTAACCCAACTTTGACTCATATCATTGGTGCTCTTGTTGATTACTACAAATAGCAATGGCAGAAGGAACAAGACAGACAACTAAGATATTAGAAGAATGTGTGACAAGACTCAAAAAATAGAGGAGAAAATGTCCTCAATAACTATGATCTTGATTGAAGTTTCAAGAAGATTAACTGCTATAGAAGACAAATTAGAAAAAATTTCTCAAGAACAGCAACAATCTCAATCCTAGATATGTAATTCAACTCATATTTTTGTACTATACCATATACACAAATGTAACAATAGATCGGGTAGATATGCCAAGATTTATTGGAGAAAATCCTAGAGGTTGGCTATTCAAAGCAGACCAATTCTTCTAATACTATAGCTTATTAGAAGACCAAAAGTTTATTATAGCCTCAGTTTACATGGATGGACCTGCACTAAGCTGGTATCAATGGATGCACTTAAACAATCAATTGCATTCATGAACACAGTTTAAAGAACAGGTTATTTAGAGATTTGGACCCTCTCTGTATAGAGATTTGAGAGGAGATTTAGCTAAGTTATAGCAGAAAACTACAGTTCAAGATTTCTACAATGAATTTGAGGAATTAGCTAATCAAATTTCAGGTATTCCACCTAAATTTCTACAAAGTTGTTTTGAATCAGGGCTTAGACAAGATATTAAGAGAGAAGTGAGAGCCTTACAACCCAATTCTCTTCAGCAAGCTTTTCAATTAGCTAAGCTAATGAAAGATAGACTAGCTGATGAAATTTCCATGGCCATAAATTATAGAGTCAACCAATTTCCAGCAGTAAAACAACCACAGATATATCAACCACCCCTACTGCCTACTCCCACAAATACCACTTAACACAGCAACAGTCATAATAAATAGACAATACCAATTTAGACTTTGACAGCTACATAGTTGGAAGAAAGAAGAAAGAAAGGACTGTGCTTCAACTGTGATGAAAAATATCATAGAGGACATATATGTCAATCCAAATTATTTACCTTAATGATGGTAAATGATGACCAAGAGTATCAAATACAGCAAGATACTCAACCAAAAAAATAATGTGTACAAGAAGAACTATCAGAAATAAGCTTCAATTATCAGCCATTCAATCCAGGCTAACAAAGACTATCTAAAGTATGCATAATTATCAGCCTTCCAGCTAGTTACAGCCACCTACATAGTTCATATTTTTTCTCTTTTTATATCCAAACTACATAGAATATCATAGAGCATAGCTGCAAATAAGATATTCCATAGTAATAAGTCAGTTTGGAACAACAGTCCTTTCCAACCTCAAATAGATGGACAAATAGAGAAGTCTCATATAATACAACCATATACAAATGATGAGTCATTTTCAGATAGGTTTGCCAGACCTACAACTACAATTAGACCATATAATTGTAACACAGCTACCAATATAGAGGTAGAAACTAGTACTACAAAGGAGACAGGATCCTACATCTACATCAGTAAGAACCATCCAACTCATTAAAACAAAAGACACTATTGCAAGTAGACATAGTAGTCCAGTGGAAGGGAATGCTATCAATTGATGATCCTGAGGTATGAATTGAGGAATCATAGAAGGCAATTCATGATTGTGACCTTGAGGACAAGGTCAAGGTGGGGAGGGGAGTAATGATATGACTCCAAATCCTCTAATTGCCAAATTATAACATACAACAATAAGAATTACAATGATAACAGACTCAGTACGGTAAGGAAGACCAATACAGCCACAAAAATTTAGAGAATTAATCTACAGAGGCCATTTATGATGACTACAGAGGAGAAAGAAGATAATCAGACAAGTTAAGAATAGAAATAAGCTACAAAGATTACAAATTACAGAGTAACAAGACCAGAACAATAGATTAACAACAACAGAGGACCCATGTGATAAATATGATCAACAGACAATAATAGATAGCAAAAGAAAGGAAGTTTACAATAATATAATAGAATATAAGCCATTATAGAATCATAACTGCACATTAATAACAGCAACAGGAGTAAAGCAACCAGAGCAAAGTAGTCTAGATCCTTCCTGTAGGCATAAATAATAGATGGCACTTACAGAGAGCAGAAGAAAGAGTTAACCACCAAAAATTAAACAGAAATACAAAACTATAGAAAACAAGAAAATAAGAAGAGCTTTTGAATGATCAGCTAACTGATTAAACTACCAATACTCAAGAAATGTCATCTAGGTTAAAAGACAGCTAAGAGAAACTGCAAGAACGTTCCACCCCTAACAGAAAGAAGATTGATTGTAACAGAAAGCAGTTATACTAACAGAAGAGCATTGTATCTTGTAAAGAAACATTAGAACTAAGTAAATCGAGGATAAATAGGGAGAGAAAGACAAATGGGGATATGAATATATTTTTTGAAAGCAAAATTCCTTTCCCTTCCTTGATCTTCTCTTCTCTTCTTAGTTCTTCCTGGTTTTCTCACAGAACCAGCTCTCACTGGAAGACCCTAGGGTTTCTCCTCCGCTCCCAGCCCCTCTTCCTCTCTCTGGAGTGTTGACGACTCGAACTATCGAAAGAGAAACAAAAGAAAGGGGTTAAAGCAAGCATATCAAGGAAGCTTCATCCGATAACCCAGCCACCGCAATAGCCATCAACGGCTCAAATCATTCCCAGGGAGTGGTTATCCAGACGATCAGATCCATCTCACGGGAAACAGACGCGTGGACTCCACTATCGGCTGAAGGGATCAAACGGCACCCAATCAAGGCTAATAAGGTAATTCCAAGTGCTAGATCCAATGGTTAGAAGGAATACCGCGATCCGACGGCTCAGAAGACAGCCGCTAAACCAACTCCTTATTCACTCCTCAATTGGGTTCATTCCAGTCAAACTGACCCATTAACCCGAATTAGACTCATATCAAAGACATCTTAAAAAGTTGCTAAATATGTCAAAAATGTTCACATTTTAGCACATTCGAGAAAAATTTCATTAGCTGATGATATTTCTCTTTTCAACGATCTCTGTATTTACTGCCTTGTCTTTCTTGCCGATAAAAGCATGGTGTGTTGCTGAATTTTTTAAAAAAAATTATTGCATAAGATAAATAAAAATGCCACAATTAGAAGCCGTTCAGGATTAGATTTTAACTTTTTCTTTTAAATATTTTTATTATTCATATTTTCTTTTACTTGTTTTATATTTTTGATGAGATATGAATTAGTCATAGCTTAGTTTGATTAGAATATATATATATATATATATATATATATATATATATATATATATATATATATATAGTCAGCTAAAGAGAGGATGTTGAGATATTAGGATGATGTTATAATGTGAACTAAGCGATGTTTTTGGAGAAATTGGAAATGAAAGTGACTTAAATGAATCTGCAACTCTAGAAATTTGAATTTGATGTGTTCTTATTGTTTGATGTTAAATGTGATTTTAGCCCATTGTTAAAATTAGGTGTGAAAAGTTTTTGGGCTTTTCTTGTCTAAATTAGAGTATAAAGATACAACAATATTGTTGAAAAATATTTTTTTAGCATTCTAGAAACATTATTTAGAGTGATTTTTAAAAATTCAAGAATAGCAACTATTGAATTTTATAATAAAAAAATGAAAGAGAGTTCTAGAGAGTTACTTATGGCCATTAAAGTAAAATGTGTTCATACAACCTGAAGCATTAGTCAGAATGTGCAATTAATATAAATAGTGGTGATTTATTGTATCAAATAAAAGTGAGAAATAAAAATCAATAGTCTTCTCCATCAAAATATATTTTCTATTATCCTCTTAGCCTTTTAACTAGTATTAAAAGCTTTTCTCTTCCAACAAGGTGATGTTAGACTAGGTCTTATTAGAGAGATGGTGAACATCAAAATGATTTTCAAGTCTTGATGCTCAAAAATAAGTAACTACGATTGTTGGAGTATTGAGATAATGAAATTCCTTCTAGTGTATGATATTTAGGAGGTCGTAGAAAAAGATTATAATAAGCTAAGCAAAGATTGAGCACTATCTCAAAGTAAAATGATTGATTAAGATACATAATAAAGAGCAATAAGAATGCTATTTCTTTTTAAAGGATCATCTTTTTTTTTATAAATTATTTTCAAGAAAGACATGGGTGTATTTCTTAAAGAATAAAAATTAGAAATCTTAAGATTGATGAAGAAATTCAAGTTTATTATAGAGAAATCAAGAGAGTGAATTTAATATTGACATCATATGATATGATTGAAAGAAAAACTCACCTCAAAAGAATTTTAAGAATTTTATAAAGTCAATGAAATAAGTGGACAGTTGACATTTATGAAATTCTCTTAACAAAATAAAATAGCAAAAAATAAAAAATAATCATTCTCGATATGACAAAGAGCATGCCTAAAATGAAGAGATTGTTGAAGGAGTTTTGAGCAAAAGCAATTTCATATGCAGTTTGTTAGGCCAACTGATTACTCATAAGATGTGTGAGAGGAAGACAATATAAGAAAAATGGAATGGAATAAAATATAAAATCTCTCATAAGAGAATTTTTGAAATTATATATATCCCATATACTTGTGTTGTATAAAATAAGAAGTAAGCCAAATGATCTGACAGAGAAGTTCATTTTCATCATTAATAACACCAACTAAAAAGGCCATAAGTCTTATAATCTAAATATTAAGAAAATAATTATCAATATGTTGACCTCCATATGTGTGTCATAAATCAAAGTCAAGCCTACAAATCGAATTTGATGGACTATGAAAGTGACAGTAAGCAAATTGGAGCTCAAAATGTACTAGACGTCACCGAAAATGGTCGAAACGACCTTCGATCGATGAACTCACATTCAAAACATTAAAATTGATCAAGATATAAATATTGCAAAATCTAACGAGCAATTGATTAAGCGCTCAAGCTATCACAGTGTTGACGCGCATGTCGGAGTCGAGAAGCAGTGACAATATCCGAACAACCTCCGTTCATGAAATTGATCATGTCGTTAGACTCTAAACATCGAAAATTATCAAATGAGGCCGTCCACGCTCAATTCAGAAGAATCTGTGCAAGTGTCAAATGATTTGAAATGACAATGCATAAATCGAGACTGAAACGCACTGGACGTCACCAAAATCAACTCAAATGACCTCCGATAAATGAACTGGACTTCGCCATCATGTTTAGAATATCAAAATTGGTTAGAATATAAATATTGTACAACTTGATGATCAACTGATCAAACGCTCGAGTCATCAGCATGCCTGCACGTATATCGAGGTCAGGAGGCATCGACGCAGACAAAATGACCTCAGTTTGTGAAATTGATTGTGTCATTAGCTTTGAAATCTATGAAATGAGACTGTCCATTCTCAATTCAAATAATTCTATGCAAATGTCGAATGATTTGACATGAAAATGCGCAAATCGAGGCTAAAATGCACAGGACATCACCAAAATTAACTCAAATGACCTCCGATTAATGAACGGACTTCACCATCGTCCGAATGTCAAAATTAGATAAATATAAATATTGCACTTGATGATCAACTGATCAAGCCGAGTCGCGCCAACGGTTTGATCGACATCAAGGTCAAGAGGCACCGACGAGGATCAAACAACCTCCGTTCACAAAATTGATCATGTCATTGGCTTCAAAATACCAAAATCTATCAAGTAAGATTATTCTTGCTTAATTCGGATAAGTCTGCATGAAAATCATGCGGTCGAAAGCGATAACACGTATTTTGAGCTGAAATAGACTCAATTTGATGCCGGCTTGAACCAAACGGCCTCCAATCGCAAAACGGACTACACCATTCCGTTCAGAACAAAAGAATTACCTTAAATTGACATATATATTGACTATGTGAATTTACCGACATAAAATTCAAATTAAAACCATTTAAATCAATTTAAAAGTTATTAAAAATCTTTAAATTACCCCCCATGCTCAACCGTTTTCCTCTATTTTCAGTTTTCAGATCAACTACAAAAAAAAAAGAATAAAAGGAGTTCCTTCACATGCCCACGTTTCGCCTCTTCATCAGATTCCCTCTTGTGAAAAACACTCTGCAAGGTAATTTTTTTCTCTGTCGGTTTAAATTTGGCCGCCAGCTCGCCTAACTAAGCAGAGCCATCCCACGGCCTTTGCTGGTATCTCAGCACAGATCTCGTTCAGATCTCATGCAGACTCACGGGCCTCCACCTGGTCTCTGCACCTATCCCATCTAACCAACTCTCACCTCCCACGTCTGCCTGGCCCTCCTCACCATCTTCCAAACTGCATTTCTTGAGCTCAACCTGCCAGCCTCCTTCAAACTCAGTGCCTTTGAGCCCGTTCTAAACCCATCCAGCCCGCCAGCCTGCTTCCTACAGCTCTTTGACCATTCCCATCCTACCCACGACCCTCCAGCAAATTCCTTCCTTAGCCCACAACCTCCTACTGCATATAACTGTTAAATTTTTGTTTCACGAAACCAAAGGAAGAACATCGTCAAGAGATGAATTATTCTTTCAGTTTTCGGCGTCGCATTCCTTGAATAACCCGTCCATTTTTTGCTTTGCCACAAATCGGGAAAGAACAATGTCAAGAGGCAAATTCTTCTTTCTATTTCCTGCGTCGCATTCCTTGCATAATCTGTCCAATTTTTCCCTCGCCGCAATCGGAGAAAGAACATTGTCAAGAGGTGAATCCTTTTTTTGATTTTTGGTGTCGCACTCCTCGCTTTAGCCTTCCAATTTTTGCTTCGTCACAAATCGGGAGAAGAACATCGTCAAGAGGTGAATTCTTCTTTCGGTTTTCGACATCGCACTTTTTGCCTTACATTCCCAATTGCATACCCAACCTTATTCCATTGCCAAGCATTGTAGCGTGCCAAAAAATGAGTCTGAACATGTGAGATTTGTGAATTTTAATATATATATATATATATATATGCTTGTGTTTCTTTGCAGGTTTGAAGGCCTCGTTGTGCTCAAGAGGGTGCAACGAGATGAAAAAATAGGATGTGGTGTCGCAAGACACTGCTTGCCGTATGCTCAAGAGGGTGTACAGAGTAAGCCAACCTCGTTAAATGTCGCCTCCCCTGAATGAAATGCCAAAATTTTTCTAATTTCTAGACTTAGAAAAAAGGGGATGAATATATATTTGTATCAGTATGTCTTCTTTCAGGTCTGAAGGCATCATCGTGCTCAAGAGGGCACGATGAGATGAAAAATCGGCTATGGTGTCTCAAGACACCACTCGCTACGACAAGAGGGCTGCAGAAAGCCAAAACATCACCCCTTACATGGAGATAACACCGAGGTCAAAATTGGCCAAATCTTTTGACTTAGAAAAAATGAGAGAGTAAAATAAGCTGACTTAAAAATTCTAAGTAAGAAAACTTACAACTAATTTTAAGCTAACAGTGTCAAACAAAAAAAGGGGGAAAAGTAAAATGACAAATGACAAGCATAAAAGTAAAACAAAATAAAAAGAATGCTGAAATTCGCTTACAAAATTTATCTAAGCAGAGTTCAAAGCCCACTAATGTTTCTAACCGCTCCCTTTCAAATGTCATAACTTCAACCCTTAAAATAAATGAAATAAAATAGGAGACTCCCTCTTGTCCTTATTTATAGAAATTAGAAGAGGTAGTGAGTGGGTTTCTTTCAAAAGAAAAAGAGAGGGGAAAATGAATGTAAGAGAGTTCAAATAAAAAGAGGGGGAAAACGAATGTATGAGAGATCGAATAAAAAGAGGGGTAAATCTTCTTCTTAAAATAATAAATTAAATTATCCTTTGAACCTATAGTTTCAAAACACCTTCTTCATCACCGAATCTACAACACTTTGTACAAGCAGACAGAAGGCTAAACCAAAATCTACAAAAATCATGGAGCTTTCCTTCAATACAAAAATTAAAGAATTTAGTTCTAATTATGATTTTCAAAATCAACGGAATCACTAATTAAGTAAAATTATCTAAGCTATAAACACCTACATGTGCTCGTACATAGAGATTTCAAGTGCAAATTTTAATGTCTGAAAATGCTGCAAAGGCTAAAGTTGGAATTATATGAAAAAAATTTGAAATTAGTCTCATATTTCAAACATAAAATTACCTAAAATGACTATACACCTGCATGAGCCCCAACACTGTGCTGAATGCTTAAATTTAAGTGTCTGAGGATGTTGTGCGGGTTGCTTCCCGGTTTAGTCTTCGGACTAGGTCTGGGTTAACCAAACCTAAAAACTTATAATAAGAGTTTTAAATCAATGAAATATCTGAAAAACTAATTCTATCAGGTGACAATATATCTAATCCTCTATTAACAGCTAAGCAGAGTTGACAGGATCTAAAGCTCTTAAATATACTCAAATTAGTCAATTTTTTAAATCAAATTAACTCAAATTGAGTGTCAATCTAAAAATTATTTAAATGAAACTCAATCTTTAAAAAGCTTAAAGCAACTCAATCTATCCACCTTCCAAATTTTTTGGGGTGATAGATTAAGAAAACTCTAGCTCACGAAGGAGCCAATCTCAGATCAAGTGTTCTCGCTATGTTCCCTCAATCAATCTCATGCCAAGAAGACATGGCTGTCCTGACTATGTGGCTTGCCAAATAGCTCCACGATGAAGCTATGAACAAAGTCCTCTGACGCGGTGGTTTGGCCTGCTCTATTATATTATATCATGATCAGAGCATATGCTCCCCAATGACTCTGCCCTTTGAGTTGTGAATCATAGGGTATACTTGATAGGGCAAACAGCCCTCTATCAGCTAAAGTAAACTTAAGTCTGTCTCCTTAGATGAACACCACCCCAGGTCTACAAGGATTTCTTGGATGACGTAACCCATGTGTTGCTGATGAGGATCCTTCTTCGGTTGGGAACTACCTCTCTCGACTAGAGGGACCACGCGGATAATGAAACCATGGGATCTAGATCGTGCATCCCCCAACCATCCGCTTTAAGAAATGATAAATTTCATAATTTTAAATTTTAAAACCCCACATTGTGCTACGCCATTGTATCTAATGGCTAGCCTTAATCAAAAGTTCCCTCTCACTTATTGGGAGGGGTAATTAATTATAGAGCTTGCACCTATAGGAAACAAAACCAAATCTAAAGTCCTCACCAAATGAGGATGAAATCTCGTGTCTCTTATACTATTCCATCTCCTTCAAATTTTCATCGACCAAAATCACACTCTCTCAATTCAATCAAAAAATTATTAGGAGGTCTGCATGAATTTTGGAGCCCATAGATTGTGACTCACTGGGAGAGGATTCTCTTTCCATCTTTTGCTAGTCATATATGTGTTATAGTAGCAATAAAATCATTAAAAATTCAAAATAACAAAATGGTGATTTAAGTGTGTAATAAATTCAATATGAGGCTCTATGTAGAATGAATCATTCCGTAGAGTATATCTTATTACACCATTACTTTGTCCTGTAGCGCCTCTACATCTTGAAAGTATGGGATGAAATAATGATTGCTAATTACTAATCCCCATCTTTCACTTTTGCAGAAATAGATCTACAAAGCACTCCTTTCACCATTCAACTAGGTCATGGTGCGAACATTTGCCTAGCCAATGCCTTCATCAACATAAGAGATGTCAAGGCTACCATTCAATTTGATAGCTTGAATTTCCTGCTATTGTAGCTACAACTCCTGAAGTATCCACTCGTGATACATTCGTCCAAGGCCATGCTGGAAGGCCTCAAGTTATTAAAGCTCTTACTAGCCATGTGAAATTCAGTTAACCTGTCAAGGAATTCTCCGATAGAGAACTGCTGGCTAGGTCAATCAAGCCCCATGACTAAAAAAGAATCATCAATGGGAAAATTGTATCTTTAATTCTCATGGTACAGCTGTTGTGCCGAATGAACCTCTTGTACCTGGAAAGCATGATTATGAAGCTTCCTCATCAGGAAGCAAATTAACCAAAAGACAGAGGAGAAGGAGAAATGCTGAGCTGAGGGCTCAATAGATCCCCTTTGAACAACTGGAAGAACACGCAAAGTATTCTACCCACAACAACTTTGACAATCTAAAGTGGGTAAAGAGGAATAGCTCTACTAGTGAAATAAAATAGTCCTTCTGGAACCAACCACGTCAAGCTCCACCACCACAGAGAAGACAGCCTGAAACACTACCTTCCATGATACATAAAGTTCTCAAAGTAGCCAAGGATAGAGGCCTAATAAAAAGAAGATTTTAAAGGCATGTGGTGATGGAAAATACTGAGGCTCCACCAAGAAAGTTGTCATCTCTTCTGGTAACTAGCCAGCGAGCCCAGTACGCTTCGCATGGTGAGCATCAGAGCATGACACTTGGATTGCGTGCCCAAGAATCTACTGTCAAAAGGTCCCGACAAAATGGTAAGCAAATATGGAGGCCAAGGCCCCGTACGGCTTTCATACATATAAATGTGCATATGAATAATGGATAAAAGAACCCCTATTTTTTCTACTTAACAAAATAATGCATACATGAATCATTCCAAATTTTTCTTAAACAAATATCTCTTAGCATTCATCATTGAGGTGTGCTAAACATTTCCATTTGTATAAATATTCTTAAGATCCTTCAATATGCATGTTCCATATGTTGGAAAGAAATAAAGTGTGGTGTGTTTTGTGATAGTATTTCACTTTACTTAATCTTAAAATGCCTTTCTCTTTGAATAGGTATGTTTAGAGAAAATATGAACTTAGGATTAATTAAAACACATAATAAAATATTCACTAAAAAAATAACTAATGAATCTATCTTATAAATTACTTAAGGTAGGGAGGAAAGAGAAGTTCTCTTCTCTTTTCTTCTCTTTACAACATAGTAATTAATTATGGATTCATTCAAACTAAATCAAATCATTAAAATAAAATTAGCCAAATCAACTAAATCACTTAAATGAAATCACCCTCTAAGTTGAACTCATCATACTTAAAAAATTCTAACCTTAAAGCCTAACTAAGACATACCACACAAACTGACACACAAATTAGTCATCACTTCTAGTCCTATGGATGCATGGTTTGATGTTTGGTTTTCTTTAAATGTTTAGACTATAGTGTGTATAAGGTAGATGAATGATCTGTCTAACCATTATCTTCAGGGGGATTTTGCTTAAGGGGCATTGTAAAAAATTATAAATGCTTTTGTGCAGGCTTATACTCTAAGCATAATCCAAAATAGGTCGGTGGACTTGTTACCATGTGTGGGTGTAAGTCCAATTTATTCATATACATTCTTGGGATTGTGTGGTGTCTTTAGCTAATCTCATTTTTTGCGTCTTAATTAGATTTACTTTTCTCATTTTTCATGTAATTTTATAATTAGGATGTGGAATGATTATTACGGGGGATTAGGATGAACATTGGTCATAAGACTATGTCTTATATACCATGTGAAGCCTTTGGAGAAACCACCTTCCAACCAACTAAAAGAAGAAAGAAGAGCGAAAAAAGAAGAAAGAAGAAAAGAAGAATGAAGAATGAAGACCCCCATAACATGAATTCTTTCTTGATTATAATTAATTCATTTGTAATTTGGGTTGTATAAGGGTAGAGCTCGGATACTCACATTTGTCTTTTTGATTTGTTGGAGCCTGACCACAAAAGGCCTCTTATTCTTTTAGCTAGCTTTATAAATTGTTTGATGTTTGTTTAGCTTGTGCATTAAGATGGCATGTTTTCCTAGTTTCTTCCTTGCTTTGATGAATGACCTAGATACGATTAGGCTCTTAGAGAAAAATAAATTTTCTATCCAACTAATCAACTCAAAATTAAAAATGAATAACTCATAACCTCATTTAAAGCCTAGGTTATAAAGCAAGATTAAAGATTTAGCAACCCTTATGTTATATTTTTCACTTCATGCATAAAAATCATCTTGTCTCACTCTTGTTATGGAGGTCTTCCCTATGCTAGAACTTGGCTTTTGAGAGGCATGGTGGAAACACACCTCCTTTCTGATTTTGGCCCACAATCTAATTTCATATGCTTTAGGCATATGAATCCTATAAGCGTGTCAAATCAATAGTCTAAAATGAAAATAAAACATAAAAAATTTGCAATTTAAGTCATTAATCATGCCCTACATGATCTAGTCTCTTAAGGAGTGGACTTAGGACTCTTTCTAAATAAACAACAACCTAGTTATCTTGCAAAAGCATATGACTTGCCTACATGTATTTAAAATCATAGAAGGAGTTAGTTGGCAGCCACTTATAGGCAATTGTAAGTCTAAAAAATTGGGTGGTTTATCCTCACTTGTGGAGGTAAATCATATACCCATTTTTGCCTTAAATTTAGTTGAGCTGCCCTCACAAAGCCCTAGATTTAGAGGTTGCTACTTCTTTTTGTGGGCAACAAGCATAAATCCTTATCTCTTAGGCATTCCCATGATCATGTGTCATTGAATTATAAGCCCTAAATTTCTAAAAAATTCAACTCAAATAAATAAACCACTTCAATTTCAAAATATAAAGCCCAGAGGATAGTTTGGGATGCTTACTTGGTCTAGTATCCCAAGCATCCCCTACTTATCTTTCTTTAGTTTCAATAATAACTCCCTCATCTTGATCAATCCCACTTGTTCTTCTAAAAATAAACCAATTGATTGATAGTCCTATCTTCGTGATCTTTGGAGACAACGATCATTTACCTTAATCGAGAGTATTCCTAAGAAATCTCATTCCTTAGAATTAACTATAGCACCTCCATAAGGAACTTAATGAACTTGGTTTAAAATAAACCCTGCTTTACTTTTTCATGTAAAGTAAGGGAAGAATCTCTGGTACATATGAAGACCCATAATCCTTAGGAGTCCTTATTCAGGTGATTAGGTCCATTGTAGGGCGGTGACTTCTATCTTTCGAGATCGTACACCTTCCTCAATGTCATACCCGATCACCCTAATAAGAGTATATGTTGATCTACATGGTGTCCCAACATATATTTTTGTCTTCATTCATCTTTATAAAAGGATAAGATGAAGATGGGATTATATATTTCACCACAGATACTAGGAAGCCTAGTAAGCACCTCAACCTATCTTATGGGTGGGCTATATATTTTGAAATTGAAGTGATTTTATTTGAGTTGAATTTTTATTTAGAAGTCTATTTACAATTCCATAAGACAAGGTCATGGAAATGCCTAAAAGGTGAGGATTTATGTTTGTAGCCCACAAAGGGAAGTAACAACCTCTGATCCTAAATCTAGGGAGCTTTGGCGAGGGCCAAAACACAACCTAAATTTAAGGTGAAGATGGATATTTGGCTTACCTCCATAAGAGAGGATAAACCACCTGATTGTTTGTACTTACAATCATCTCGAGGTGACCTCCAACTAACTCCTCTAATGATATTAAGTACATGTGGGCAAGTCATATGCTTTTGCTAGATAGCTAACCTATTGTTTATTTAGAGAGAGACTAAGTCTTTAAATACACAAAGAGACTAGATCATGTGGCATGATTTAATGACTTAAATCTAATGCAAAATTTGTTATGTTTTATTTTATTTCTGATAGTTGATTTGACATAGCTATGGGATTCATATGCCTAATGCATGAGAAATTTGATTATTGAAATCAAGAAGAAGGTGTATTTCCACCATGGCTCTCAAAGGTCATGCCAAGTTCTAGAAAAGGTGGAAGCCTCCCTAACACGAGTGAAACAAGATGCTTTTATGCATGATGTGAAACATACAACATCTAAGGGGTTGTAAGATCTTTTATCTTATTTTATAACCTAGGCTTTAAGTGAGGTTATGAGTTATTAATTTTTTAGTTTTGAGTTGATTAATTTGATAAAAAATTTACTTTTTCCTAAGAGCCTAATTGCATCCAGGCCATTCATCAAAGAAAGGAAGAAACCAAGAAAATATGTTTTCTTAATGCACAAGCTAAACAAACATCAAAAAATTTATAATGCTAATGTAAAATAATAAGAGTCCTTTTGTGGTGGGCTCCACAGACAAACCTAAAACAAATTGTAGCTCTACCCTTATACAACCCGATTATAATTAAATTAATCACAATAAAAAAGGAATTCATGTTATGCTTCATTCTTCATTTCTCCCTTCCTCTTTTCTTTTCTTCTTCTTCTTTCTTCTTTCTTTCTTCTTTTTTCTTTTCATTTAGTTGGTTGGAAGGTGTTTGCTCATGGTACATAATACATAATCTTATGACTAATGTTCATCCTAATCCCACATAATATTCATTTGAAATCTTAATTGCAAAAATTACATGAAAATGGGAAAAGTAAATCTAACTAAAACCTACAAAATAGAGATTAGCTAAACAAACCACACAATCCCAAGAATGTATATGAATAAATTGGACTTAGCACCCCACACATGGGTAACCAAGTCCACCTGGCCTATTTTTGAATTATGCTTAGGGGTATAAGCAACCTGCATAGCAAAAAGCATTTATATTTTTATTACAACACCCCTTAAGCACAATCCTTTGCAGAAGATATGATTAGACTAAGATTTCCCTACGTCTAGTCTACGAACATACACCTTAACATCCAGACTAAAATATCACATCACAAAATAAAAGTAAATATCAAACCATGCACCGCACTAATATAGGACTAAAAATGACTTAGCTAATCTGTGCCACTTAAGGCTTGTGTGATATGTCATAGATTTAAGTTTAGAGTTTTCTAAGTATGAAGGGTTCAACTTAGAGCGGTTTCATTTAAGTGATTTAGTTGATTTGGTTGATTTTATTTTATGATTTGATTTGGTTTGAATGAACATACAATTACTACTATTGTAAAGAGAGAAAAGAGAAGATAACTTCTCTTTCCTCTCTATCTTAAGTAATTTCTAAAGTAAGTTTTTAATGAATGACTTATTATGTGTTTTAATTAATCCTAAGTTTAGATATTTCCTAAATAAACTTATTCAAAGAGAAAGGCATTTTAAGATTAAGTAAAGTGAATTACTATCACAAAATACACAACACTTTATTTCTTTCCAACATGTGTAACATGCATATGGATGAACCCTAAGCATATCTATACATGTAAATGGAAATCTTAGCACACCTTCATGATGAATGCTAAGAGATGTTGCTTATGGAAATGAATGTTTCATATATGCATGATTTTATTAGTAGAAAAGAGGGGTTCTTTTATCCATTAATCAAATACACATTTACATGTATGAAAGACATAAGTGAGTACGATGCCATTGTTTTCTAAACCATGGGTGTAAGGTACAAGACCTACTTGGGGCTAATTAAAGTCTCATAATCCTAGTGCACTAATATACCACTTTTCTTAAATACATGTGCATGTACAAAAAAAAAACATGAATGGAAAAGAATCATGCAAAAAGTTTATATTTATTTATTTTATTTGGTTATGCAATTTACATATGCAAATGTGAAGCTCTCTAAAGGATAATATAGGAATGAATTTAAGTGTTGTGTTTTTTTTAAATGAACTATACACTTTGCAAAATCCTATTCAAAACTATGTTAAAAGAGAAGAGAAGGAAAAGTCACATAATACACATTTTATATTGTACTCTCATGGAAAATTATAGGTAATTATAAGCATACCTTTCATTTGTAATATTTTATTTCTAAGTTTGGAAAATAATTTTTGGATTTAGTAGTGATAATAGTCATTCATATTCTTACTTTAGCTAAAACATGCAATTTCACATAAAGGACAAATTTCATTTTAATTTGATTTTTCAAAAGACATGAATGCATGATTTTCATATGATATACATTTAGCATGTTAGGAGAGAAATAAAGTGATGCAAGCATGTAATTTCATTCACCTTAATTAATTTCTAAAGATAATCCTATGGAATAAGATCATTTAAAGTGAATCAAATTGTTTAAAGAAATTTTTAGTTTTATTTTGAGTTTGATTTGAATTTAGAAAATGTGAAAATATTTACTGGTCCTAACCCATCTCCCACATATGTGTGTTATTTTAGTTTAATTTTTAGAACCATTAGAATGATTTTATGTTTTGTTTACATTTAAGGTGTAAATTAAGTTTATTAATTACCCTTACTTACATTCAACATAATTATTCAAATAATTATGAGCCAACATATGATATGAAACCCATTGAATTTAAAATAAACCCTAAGAAAGAAAAGGACCTAATGCAGTTGGCTCATAAATATTGATTAATTAAGCTAAGGTGTTTAATTAAGTACTTTCATAACCCTTCCCACACATGTATGTTGGATTTTATTTCCTTAAGTTTACTTAGGTTATTGAACACCTAAGCATCTACCCAAGAAAGGATTGATTAAGTGATTAAGTTTTTGGATTAATTTTTTATTTTTAATTTGGTTAATTAAGCTATTTAATGAAATGATTAAATCATTAATCAATTTGTAATTTAATTAAGTTTTCATTCAAATGAAATAGACTTAGGGAAAAGGCATCCTAATCTCATTCCCTAAGTCTATCCACTATTCCAAGATGATTAGAAAATTTAATTAATGAATTTATCATCATTTAACTAGTTAATTAATCATTTAATTGATTAAGAGAGTGATTAGAGATGAAACAAGCAATTACCTAAATTAGTCCAATAATAAATTTCAAGAAAATCATGGGAGGCAGAGGTCATCCCACTAATTAACCCTAAGGAGTTTGTAATAAATTATTGGAATAATTAGGAGTAATTAATATATTACATCCCCAATAAAACTCAAATTAAGAAAATATCACTTTTAAAAATCAATTAAAATTAATTTTATATTATTCCCCTTTGAATTATCTTTCAAATGAAGTTGAGTTTGTATTTTTTAGATTTTTCTACATTTAATTATGAATATTTGAAGTTTATGTAATTAAGAGGTCATTAAATCTCATAACTAATCCGTCGCCGTGGACCACTAACGCAGCGGACACTCTCCACGTGGTGCGACGGGATTGGTTATTTAAGTTGTCAAATCGGCTGCATAGTCAGCTGGCGGCACTACACGTGGATTAAACCACGGTTTCTAAAGGGTTAATCAGCAGATCTAACATTGATTAATCAAGATCGTCCATCCAAAACATGCGGATGGACGGTCCATGATTCATCCCGCCCCTCGCGTGGCAATCGGTTAGGGCTTGATCTGAGCTCACTTGAGCTCGGATTGAGCTAAGATTAAACCCACACCATCAAGAAGTAAGAAGGAGAAGATCCAATGGTCAATTTCACTTGAGATGATACTTTCCTTCACAAAAGATCAAAGAAAATCTATCCTAAGCTCGTTTGATTCATCCCGGAGGCTATCACACGCCTCCCAACTCAGGTAGCGCCAAGAGAAGCCGTTGAAGGTTTGAAAGCTTGAGATCAAGTGGATCCTTCTATTGGCCAAGATGCTTCTGCATGTGGTCTAGCCCCTCTTCCCTTGGCTTGAACACTTAGGAAAGACCTTGGGTAAGCTCGATTTGGTCCTCTGATGGTGCTTGCAAGACCAATTGGAGTTTGGTGGTCAATTGTGCAAAGTGGAATTTCCAATTAGCTCCCCTATTTTAGCTTTAAAGAAATTTGAAAATGGAGAATTCAAATGAGCTTTGGAAACCTTGGGAGAGCTTGACAATGCTTCCTATGAGTTCCTATCACTCATTCAAATGCAATAGATTTGAAATGAAGTTGAGTTAGGGGGAGTATATCTCCCTTTACAAGGATCAACTCTCTTCCATTTTGATCAAATTGATCACAATGAGTTGGCCATTTTAAGCTCCACATGGATAGTTTCAAGGAGGAGTGGAGTGAAGTTTCCATGTGCTCATTTGAGTGGAGGAGTGATTCCATGTGGAGAATTAGGTGATTGATTTTGGCCTTGGGTTGGGTTTGGCCGACCCAAACCCATTGGGTCATATGCACCACACTTATTAATGTCCACTTAGTCCACTAAGAGGGTGCCAAGTGACCATGAAAAGGATTTGACCAAATTCCAAGTGGAATTGCTACCCCCCAACTTAGTAAAATGGTCATTTAGCTTTGATTTTAACTTGGCAGATTTAGAATAGTTTGAAATTGCCAATTTTCAATGAATTTGGTGTTAATTTGATATCATTTGGCTCATGTTGACCCATTTAGATCAAAATAGGTCAACTTGGGTCAAGTTGACAATTGGTCAAATTGGATCAAACCAAGTGTTCAAGTTCATATGACCATTTGAAAAGTGTTGGCATCATTGGTTTGTTCAATTTGGTTTATATTTTATTTTTGTTCATTTGATTTCATTTAGGTCAAATGGGTCAAGTTGACCAATTTGACCCATTTGACCCAATTGGGTTTGGTCATGAGTTTGTTTAGGTTTGATTGGTCATTTGAAATATTTTACAAGCTTTGGTTTCAATCAATTTTGGTTTGGTTAAGTTTCAAGTCAATTTGACCTTTTACAAGTTAGTTCATGATCAATCAAGTTGGTTCTAGTTGCCAATTGAGGTTTGGTCAAGCTCAATAATTGGTTTAGAATGAATTTGACCCATTGGTTGCAATTGATTAGGCTTAGATCAAGATTTGACACATTTTAACTTTTCAGGCCAAGTTGAGTTAATTTGGGTTAAGTAGCTAAGCTAGGTTGGCTCAAATGATGACTTGGTCATGTTCAAGCATTGATCATGAATTGGTTTTGTTCAATGGTTTCAATCAATTTTAGCCTATGGTGGATTTTGGCTAGTTTGGGTTTCATTTTTGGCTAAGTGTTGACTTGGTTTGAAATTTGAGTGATTGATCATCTCATGATGATTGTTGCTCACAATGTGAGGCTTAGGTGGGCTTAGTTCAATCCAATTTAGGTAGGATTAGAATTTGGTTCAAAAGGGTGTTTTAGGTCACTTTGGGTCAAGTGAGCCTAAGTGGTCAATTGACTTGATCAAGGCTTGATTCAAGTTTGGTTGAACTCACATATGGACTTAAAATATAAATCTTTGGAAGTGATTTGGAGTTAAATGGGTTTTGATTCATTTGACAATTTGAAGTTCAAAGGATGAACAAGGGCTTGAGTTGGGTTTGAGTTTTAATTTGGGTTTTGATTGAAGTTTCTGTTTATATTTGATTCATGATTGAAGGATTGATTGAATCATGAAGAAAATCAAGGGTTTGGATGATTTGAATTGATTTAAGTTGAATTTGACTTGAAAGGGTTTATGTTAGATTTAGTTAGATTTGATTTTGAATTGGTTTTTATTTGAATTTATATTTCATTTATATTTCAATATAAATGAGAATATAAATATGTTATTAAAAAAATTTCTTGAATTTGAATTGATTTGAATTTGATTTGAAGGAGTTCAAGGGTTTATGTTGAAAGAGTTTAGGTTGGAATTGGTTAGATTTGGATTTGATTTTGAATTTAGTTTTGGTTATTTGAATTTATATTTCATTTATATTTGTGAATATAAATGAGAATATAAAGGTTGTGAAAAATCTTTTACTTTGAGTTGATTTGATTTGGGCTAAGTCCATAAGATGGAATCAAAAGTGACTTAGGAAAGATTTTTAATTTGGAATTCAAACATGAGTTTCAATTATTTGGAATTGATTCATGATTTGAGAAAATCCATTGAAATTGATTTAAGGTTTGTTTTGGAATTGAAGTTGATTTGAGTTTGAGGTTGATTTGGATTTGGATTTGATTATGATGAGGTTGATTATGATTTGAGGTTTGACTTGAAAAGAGTAAGATTTGGTTCAATAAGGGTAGTTTTCCCACCCCAAGGCATAACCTATTCTAGCCTCTTCTAAGTCTCTAGGGTTAGGTTAAGTGTTCACCTAATCACTAGAAGTGTCTTAAGACTAAGGAACTCTTAGTGTCTAAGAGGAGTCCTATGTATAAGATGGAGGGGTTGAGAGCTCATTCTAAAAATGAGGTCAACAAGCATGCATATGACATAACTCTAGGTATAACTACACATGCAACATATTTCTTTTAGCACACTTTAAATGAAGGATGTTGACCTCATTTTAGAATGAGCCCTCAACCCCTCCATCTGGCATGGACTTCTCTTAGAATTTAAGGGTTCCTTAGTCTTAAGACACATCTAGTGATTAGGTGGACACTCTCACCTAGCCTAGAAGACTAAGAAGAGTTATAATAGGAATAGGTCATGCTTTAGGGGTGTTAGAAAATATCTACCCAGCTTAAACCATTCCTCACTTTCCTTCTTGCAAGTCAAACTCCAAATCAATTCTATTTGATTTTCTCTAAACTCAATTCCATGATTCAATTCCATGATTGAAACCCATGATTGAAATCTATGATTGAAACATGATCAAAATTATCAAAATTCCCAAGTTCAAATTTCCAAGTCCTTAATCCTTTATTAAGGACTTAGCCAAAATCATGATTTAAACTTATTCAAAGATTTGAGATTTTCTCATAATACATTTATATTCTCATTTATATTCTCATTTATAAATGAAATATAAATTCAAACCCATCAAATCAAAAATTCCAAATCAATTCATGAAAATTTTCTTAAGCCCCTTTAATTTTCTATTAGGACTTAGCCAAAATCAACTCTCAACCTTGATCAAATCACTTCAAATCCTTGAGATTTTCAAAACTTATTTATATCCTCATTTATATGCTCATATATAAATGAAATATAAATATAAATCAATCCAATCAAAGGCAAAATTAAATTCCAAATTTAAAATGCTTAAAACTCCCTTAAATCCCTTAATTTTCCATCAATGGATTTAACCTCAACTTTGATCAAACCATTTCAAACTCATGGGATTTTCTCAAAATCAATTTATATTCTCATTTATGTTCTCATATATAAATGAAACATAAATATAAATCAATCAAATCTAATCCAAAATTAAATTTTAAATTAAAATTCTCTTAAATCCTTAAAATTTCCTTTAATGGATTTATCCCAAATCATGATTAAACTCCTTCAAATTCTTGAAATTTTCATGATCAATTTATATTCTCATTTATATTGACATATATAAATGAAATATAAATATAAATCAATCAAAACCAATTCTAAAATCAAGCTGAAATCAATTCAAAATAAAATATAAGCCTTTCAAGCCAAAATCTTGAACTTAGCCAAATCACTCCCAAATCAAGCCAAACTCTTGATTTTATCTCATGGTTCAATCAACCCTACAATCATGAGCTTATATATAAATCCAAACCTCATTCAATCAAAACTCAAATCAAAATCAAACCCAAGACCCTTCTTATTTTCTTCCTTTGAATATGAAATTTTCAAATGGATCAAAATCCATTTGACTTCAAACAACTTGTAAATGGATTTATATTTCAATCATGAGTCCATATAAAAGATCAATCAACTTCAAATCAAGCTTTGACTAAGCCATTTAACCCACTTAGGCTCACTTGACCCAAAGTGACCTAAAGTACCCATATGAGGCATCTTTTGATCCTAACCAAATTAGATTGAACCAAACTCATATATTCCTCTCATCATGATCATCATGGGATGATCAATTAATCAAATTGGGTCAAATTAAGTCAAACCTAAGGCTTGACCAAGTCAACACTTAATTTAAAATGAAACCTAACATAGTCAAATTATATTATAGACCAAATTGATTGAAACCATTGATCTAAGTTCACTCATGACCCATGTTTGAACTTGACCAAGCCAACATTTGAGCCTAACCTAGCCTTGGCCCACTTGACCCAAGTTGACCCATTTGACCTAAAGGACCAAAATGTATCAAACATGATCTAAGCCAAATTGATTGAAACCAATGGGTCAAGTCCATCCCAAATCACTTGAGAACTTGACCAAAGCCTGGCCAACTAGACCCAACCTAGCCCAATTGACCTTAGACCCAACATGACCTAAAGGGTCATGTTAAGCCATAATTGAACTTAACCCAAATTGATTGAAAACAAAGATACCAATCCACTCCATATGACTAACCTAACCTAAACCTACCCTTGGCCCTCAGGTCAAATGGGTTAAATAGGTCAACTTGACCCATTTGACCTAAATGAGTCATATGAGCCAAAATCAAATATATACCAAATTGAACTAAACCAAAAGCACAAAACATTTCAAATGGTCATATGAACTTGACCCAACCCTTGGTTTGACCCAATTTGACCAATTGGTCTTTGACCTAAGTTGACCCATTTTGACCTAAATGGGTCAACATGAGCCAAACCTATCAAATGGATTCCAAATCCATTGAAACTTGGCCAAACCTATTTTCTCAATATTCCAAAGTGAAAAATAGCAAAATAAACTTTTACCCTAGGCCAAAGAACAAACCTTGGCCTATCCCATGGGTATTTTCATACCTCTCAATCACTTGCTTTCTTAAAGCTCAAGGGGACTTAGTGATGAGTGGTGCACCCAACCTAATGGGGGTCAACATTTGACCCACCATATAAAATTCAATTTTCAAACTCCCTCATAAGCTCAATTTGATGCACATGGGAGACATTCCACTCAAGGGATAAAACTAACCATGTGCAATGATCTAATACCTAAACACTCACTAATATGGTCAATTTGATCAAAATGGCAACTAATAGGTTACTGTCCATTGCCATGGGTTAGATATACTCCCCATTCAATGAAAATTCACTACACTCACACATTGAAGCCAGAACTTAGTAATCACCTGAGCATTCCCAAGGTCTCTAGAGGATTTGATTTTCCTAATTTTGCATATAAAAATAGGGAGCTCAATCCAATTGCCAACTTCCTCTACACTTGATCTTGATCCAATTCCTTCTACACACTCCTTCTAATTAGAACTTGCCCAAGAATCCATTTGAGTTCCCACAAGGAGAGAGCCTCAAAGCCACAAGTGAGATCAAGTGGTGTTGGTCCACAGGAAGATCCACTCAACCCCAGGCTTGAAACTTTCAACAGGCTTCTCCACTAGAAAGCAGACTCAGGTGATCACCTCCGGTGAGTTATGTAATTTTCTGACCACTTAGCTTGATAGGTGTTGGTCCTTTGTGAAAGGAATTTTTATTGCATGAGAAATCAACTATTGGATAGATTGGTAATGATGCCTAGATGGGTGGGTCTTGATTTCCATGCTAGATGGCTGATCTCCCTTGGATGGATCTCCATTAATCCTCAAGAAGAACTGGCTCATCTCACATCCATCCATTTTTTAGATGGACATAAGATTATTTGGCACATTTTAGAAATCTTTATTTTTTAAACCACGAATCCTTAGCCATCCCATATTTGATAATGGCCACATATAAGCCCACACCACCTTCTTGATATGACATTTAAGTGGGTGGCTCATGTGGGATGTTAAAGCACTAATCACCATGCATTAAGTGGGATTAGTTATTTACCTAATTAATTCCTAATTAATCCCTATAAATTATAAAATTCATAACTCTTCATAGAAAAATTTAAAAAACATAAGAAAAAATACTATGGAAATATATTTTCATCTACAATACTCTAAAAAATAATTTCAATTGATTTTGAATTTTCCTTTTTCTGAATTTGGGTTTATCTGAGAATCTTAATTAGCTATTTATTCTTTAATTAGGTCATCAATTGATCTCAAACTTCTAGATTCATTTTAGGGATGACCTACGCCCCTAATTCTTGAGATTTATTGAGGATTGGGAAATTGCTATTTCAATCCCCAATTACCCCTTTCATGTAATTAAGGTTAATTAAGGTGTGATTAGTGATTTATCCTATGATTAAGTTTGATTAGGGTTAGATCCAATGAGTAGGGTTTTATGGAATAATTTTGGGGCATTTCCTAAGCTATTCCTAAACCTCCTTTCTTAATCCCCACTTAATTAAGGGTTAACTCATTAATCACCCCTTAAATAATTTTCAAAATTCAAAAAAGTTCTAGAACTTAATTAATCTATCTTTGGTAGATTTAGATGTTTAATAGCCTAAGTCTAGAAATTAAAACCCCTTTCATAAGTGTGAAGGGGTGTTTTAAAAGTACTTAAGCTAAACCCCTTAGCTTAATTAACTTTAGCCAAAATTGCCTAGGCCTTTTTCATTATTAGGGGCATTGCAAATTTAAATTCCTTATGGGTTTTATGTCATCTCATTGGCTCATAATTACTTAGTTAATTTTTCTAAGGTGTTGTAAAGGTGTTAATTAAGCCACTTAATGCATATGTTAACCTAATCAATGCTTAAAATGAATTTAATTATCTAAAAATTAAACAAAATACAAAACATGTGGGAATAGGTTAGGAACAACAAACTCATCTCACCTTTTCAAAATTAAATCAAACTTCAAACTAAACAAAAATCATTTTGAAATTCACTTTGATTTATTCTAAATTTTCTTATTCCTTAAGAATGTCTTGGATTTAAGTAAAGAGAGTTTGTTCATATGATTAGTACTTTGGATCTTTCCCAACATGTTAAGTTGTATGCTATTGATTCATGCATTCATAATTTCATGTTTCAAATTTTAAAATAAAATTGATTTACTTTATGTCAAATGTGCATGTTTAAAGTAAAATATGAGTGAATATTATCACTACTAAATCCAAAATATTTTCAAAGCTCATAAATGAAATATCAAATCTGAAAGTGTGTTATTCATATTTTAATTATAAGCTTGCATGTGATGGATTATAAATGCATGTTTAGCATAGGCTCTTTCTTCCTCATGTTGAATAATTGTAGTTAGTAAGATGTAGGGTTCATTTGAAAAGAACCCAACACTTACTTAATCTCATACCCTATTCATCTATATCATCTAAGAAGGATTTCCTATACTTGCATGAATAAATTGCATAAAAAAAATGAATCCATTAAACAACTTTGCATATTCCTTCCCCATTTCATTTCTTTTATATACATGTTTGTACTTAAGGAAAGTGGTATATCAGACAACCCCAAGAGGCTTTAAGCCCCAAGTAGTCTTGTACCTTACACCTCTTAACAATGGTGTTGTACTCACTTATGCCTTTCTTACTTTCATGTATGTATGTCAAATTTTGGATAAGGAAAACTTTTTCTACTTAACAAAATCATGCATATTCAACTTCTAAATTTTCTTATATGAATTACTTAGCATGCATCATAAAGTGTGTTAACTACTCATTTGCATGTATAGATATGCTTAGGATCCATCCATATGCATGTTATATATGTTGGGAAAGAATTGAAGTAATGTGTGGTATGTGAATTTTGATTCATTTTATTTAATCTTAAAATGCCTTTCTTTTTGAATAGGTTTGTTTAGAGTTTGTCTAAACTTAGGATTGATTAAAAGATCTAATCAAAACATTCACCTAAATGAAACTAAAACATGAACCTACCTTTGAAATTACTTAAGGATTAGGGAAGGAAAGAGAAGTTCTCTTCTCTTCCCTCTCTCATAACTTAGTAATTAATTGTAGTTTCACTCAAACCAAATTAAAACATGAAATAAAACCAACCCAAAATATTTAAACAACTTAAATGAAATCCTCCTCTAAGTTGAACATGTCCTTCACACTTAGAAAACTTGAACCTAAACTCATAAGCTAAGCATACCACACAAACCTTCAAAGCACACACATTAGCCTAAGTCACCACTTCTAGCTTTCGGTTAGGTTGGTGTATGGTTTGATGTTATGTTTGATTAATGTTTTAAATGAATGTTGGGGTGTATGCTCATAGAATGAATGGTGGACGTGCTTAGTTTAACTATTCTTTTCTGGGATTTTAAGCTATCATAAATAAAAATATAAATGCTTCTTGCTTAGAGGTGCTTATACCCCTAAGCGTAATCCATAGGCGTGGACTTAGTCACCCATGGGTGATAAGTTCAATATAATGGAGTGTGTGTGATTTAACTAACCTTTATTTTGTATATGTTAGTTAGATTTACCTTTTCCTTTTCATGTAAAATTTGTATATTTAGGATTTTGGAATGATTTGTTATGGGGATTAGGATGAGCATTGGTCATAAGATCCCATCTTATGCACCATGTGAAGCCTTGGAGCATCCACCTTCCAACCATCAAAGGAAGAACCAAAAGAAGAAGAAGAAAGAAGAATAAGAAAGAAAGAAGAAAGAAGAAAGAAGAATAAAGCTTGAAGACCCCCATAACAATGAATTCCTATGCTTAAATTGTAATTCAATTCATTTGTAATTCGGGTTGTATAAGGGTAGAGCTCGGCTACCCATATTTGATATTTTGGTGGTGGTTCCAAGGCCATTTATTCTTTGTGATTAGCTTTATAAATTATTTGATGATTTATTTTTTTACATTAAGTGGCATGCTTTTCCTAGTTTCTTCCTTGCTTTTATGTATGGCCTGGATGTGGATTAGGGGAAAAATAAATCTTTTACCCAACTTAACAACTCAAAATAAAATTAAACAACTCATAACCTCACCTAAAGCTTAGGATTAAAATCAAGATAATAGAATTAGCAACCCTTTAGCTGGATGACCATTTCTTTATAATATCATGCACAAATGCATCTTATTTCACTCTTAATTGGAGGGCTTCCACCTTTGTCAGAGAGCCTAGCTTAACCTTTAAGGGCCATGGTGGAAACTCACCTCCTACCTTCTCGCTGATTTTGGCTAATAATCTGATTTCTCATGAATTAGTCATAAAAATCCTAAAAAATGGAAATAAAATGAAATTTGAAATGCATTAGATTTAGGTCAATTGAAGCATGTCCCTTTACCTGATCTAGTCTCTTTAGGGAGTGAGTTTAAGGACTTAGTCTCTTTCTAAATAATAACCTAGCTATCTTGCATAAGCATAAAGACTTGCCTACATGTATTTAAAATCAGGAAGAGTTAGTTGGCCACCCCGTGGGTTATAAGTCCAAGATATCGGTGGTTTTGTCCTCTTGTGAGGCAAACGATTTCCCATTTTTACCTTAGATTTAGGTTGTGCTTCCCCAAGCTCCCTAGATTTAGGTTCGAGGTTACGCCTTTTTGGGTCATAAGCATAATTCTCACCTCTTAGGCATTTCTTTAATCTTGTGTTAAGAATCTTAAGTCCTAAAATTCTAATGAAAAATGCAACTCAAATAAACTAAATCAATTTCCAAAATGTAAAGCCCACTGATAGTTTAAGATGCTCGGTTTTCTAGCATCGTGAGCATTTCCTACTTATCTTCATTTTGGCTTTGATAATAACTCCTTTTGATCAATCCCATTTCATCTTCAAAACATAAAATAATCAATTGATAGTCCTTATGGTGTTTATTTTAAGATGTGGACACCATGAGATCTTAGGGGTACTTATTGAAGTGATCGGGTATGACATTAAGGAATGATGAACTATCTGAAAGATAGAAATCACCACCTATAATGGACCTAATCACCATAAGGACTCCTAAGGCAAGATGGGTCTTGAATATAGAGATCTTTCCCTACTTTACATGGAAAAGTAAAGTAGGGTTTATTTTAAGCCAGGTTCATTAAGTTCCCTATGGAGGCAGCTCTTATAAAGAATGATAATTCCTTAAGAAAACTCTAGATTAAAGTAGATAATTAGGGTCTCCAAAGATTTTAAGGTTAAGACTATCAAAGGATTGGCTATTTTAAAAAACCAAATGGGATAGATCAAAGAGAAGACTTATTTTGGAATCCAAAGGAGAAAGTAGAAATGCTCATGATACTAGGAAGCCTAGTGAGCATTCCAATATACCCTATAGTTGAGCTTTATATTTTGAAATTGAAGAGAGTTAATTATTTGAGTTGACATTTTATTAGATTATTTATAATTCCACAATATAAGATTGTGAAAATGCCTAAGGTGAGGATTTATGCTAGATGGCAAAAAGAAATAAGAACCTAGATCCTAAATCTAGGAGCAGGGAGACAAAGCATGACCTAAATCTAAGGCGAAAATGGGTATATGGTGTATCTCCATAAGAGAGAATAAACCACTTAACTTATTAGTGAGTGGACCTAACTCCTACTTTAAATTCATGTAGGCAAAGTTTTGCTTTGCAAGATGGCTAGGCTATTATTTATTTAGAGAGAAAACTAAGTCCTTAAACTCACTCCCTAAGAGACTAGAGCATGAGTGGTATGAAACCATGACTTAATCTAATGCAAATTTTATCAAATTTATTTGATTCTTTTAAACTCTTTATTTTGACATAGGCTATTGGATTTTGTGTACCTAAATGCATGAGAACTTGATTATGGGCCAAATCAAGAGAGAATGGGGTGTTCTTCCATCAAAGGCTCACGCCTTCCTTCATTCTCTGCAAAGATGGAAGATAAGAGTGGAAGAATATGACATGCATGATATTACACATTCATTCATCCATAAGGGTTGCTAAAATTTTATCATCTTGATTTAATTCTAGGCTTTATGGTGAGGTTATGAGTTATTATAAATTTTAATTATGAGTTGTTAATTGGGGGTAGAAAAATTAATTTCATCCTAAGAGCCTACCATTCACACATTCCACTAGTCATAAAGAAACTATGAGAAGCATGTGCTATAATGCACAATCTAAAGGCTGGGTTCATACACCCCAAAAAAGAGAAAAAAAAGATGGTTAGGAAGCTTTACCCTTATACAATGGATTACAAAAATAAAATATACATGCTATGGGGTCTTCTTTTTTCATTTCTTCCTTCTCTTTCTTTTGATTTGATTTTCTCCAAAGGCATCATGGCACCCCTGTGGACTAGCCTTTAGCTCATCCTAATCATAACACTAATCCTAATTCCTAATGCAAAATTACATTAAAATAGAAAAATAAATCTAGCTATACCGCAAAACAAATGTAAACACACCATATAACCTAAGCAGTTATATGAATAATTTGGACTTAGCACCCCACACATGGGTGACCAAGCCTACCTGTCCTAACATGGGTTACACTTAGGGGCTAAGCAACCTGCATAGCAAAAGCATTTATATTTTTATTATAGCGCCCCTTAAGCATAACCCTCTGTAGAAAATATGATTAGGCTAAAAATGACCTAAGATCTAGTCTATAAACATACACCCTAACATCCAGTCTAAATATTAGATCAAAAAATAAAACACAACATCATACATACAACGCCCTGACTTAGCACTAGAAGTGGTGACTTAGTATTCTAATGTGTGTGCTTAAGGCTTGTGTGAGAAGACTTTACTAGGATTCTTTAGTTTAAGTTTCAATTTGGAGTTTGAATTTTGTTTAAATTTGACCTTTGAGTGATTTCAATTTAAATGATTTAATGATTTATTTTTCATTTTTATTTCACTTTTATTTGGTTAAAGTGATGTTTAAGTTTTCAAGAATGAAGAATAGAATGAATTCCATTTGTAGACAAAACTCATCCTATTCTACATCCTAACTCCTAAAGAGTCTCGCTAAGTTCCTTATGTATCTTAATCAGCCCATTTGAATTTATGTAATTTATCTGATTTGATTTAGAATTTAGAATTTGAGTTTGTTTAAGCTTCATGTATTTGATTAATTAATTTTAGATTAAATGTGTTGATTTTATTACATCTTGGTAATTCAATATCCTTAATATCTAATGAAGTTTAAGTTTGTTTAAATTCATGTGCTTTTTGATTAATTAATTTTAGATTAGATGTTTTAACTTAATTAAATCTTGATAATTCAATATCCTTGGCCTTAATGAAGTTTAAATTAAATTCATGATAAATTTTAGATTAGATGTTTTGGTTTAATTAAATCTTGATAATTCAATATCCTTTAAATTAATATCTAATTCTTTTCTTTGATTATGGTTATGTGGCTTAACTTTATGTTTATTTGATTTGATTATGGTTCATTCATTTGTAGTTTGATCATTAGATTAATTGAGATTTTTATTTTGATTTTAATTATGTTTGATTCCTTGTAATTAGGATTTCATCTTTTAATCTCATCCATTTGTCATGTTTATCAAAGTTTGGTTTGCATTTTGATTTCATACTTTGGATAGTTAATTAGGTTGAATGAGATTTGATTTGATTGCATATTAAATAATGAGAGTCTTTCTTAATTTAATTTGATTTAATTTGATTTCATTTGATTAGCTTTATTAGTCTTAGGTTTAATGTGATTATTAGCTTGATTAAGAAGTGTATTTAGGTTAATTATTAAATTAAATAAGGGTTTGTTTAATTTTAATTTGGTTTCATATTTGTTTAGGTTAATGATGTAATTAATAACTTATAGATTTGATTGGCATTTAATTTAATTTTGATTATGTTCAAATTTATGTTTATTAAGCTTAAGTTTAATATGATTAATTTGATTAACTTAATTAGCTTGTTTTAAGAGGTGTGATCAATTATTAAATTAAGTAAATATTTGTTAATTTTTAAATTTGATTTCATATTTTTAGGTTAATGATGTAATTAATGACTTAATGATTTAAGTTTAAATTAATAATTGATTGGTATTTAATTGCATTTATGTTTGATTAAGTTTAAGTTTAATATGATTAATTTGATTGACTTTAATTAATTTACTTAAGATGTGTTTTCAAAATTAGTAGATTAATTAAGTGTTTGATTTGAATTAATTTTAATCTAATTTATAAAGTCAATTTGGTTTATTAAGATGGTGGATTAATTTATTAAGTTTGCATTAATTAGGTGTTTATTCAATTGGATTAGCTTAAGGGTAATTAGTTTAATTAAAGAGTGTGTTTAAGTTAATTATTAAATTAAATAAAGATTTATTTAATTCTTAATGATGTAATTAATGACTTAATGATTTAGGTTTAATTTAGGTTTTGATTAGTATTTAATTTCATTTTAATTATGTTTGATTAAGCTTAGGTTTAATATGATTAATTTGATTAACTTAATTAGTTTATTTGAGGGGTGTAATTATTAAATTTAATTTGGGGTTTGATTAAAGCTTAATTTTAGAGTTAGCTTTAATGTAACTTATAAATTAATTTGATTCATTAAGATGATGGATTAATTCATTAAGTTTGCATTAATTAGATGTTTGATTAATTAAGTTTGATTAAGGGTAATTAAATTTTTAAATCATTAGATTAATTAAGGGTTCATTTAATTAGAGATTAATGACTTAATTCCATGTGAGTGATTTGATTTAGTTAAGTGTTTTACTTAAGTTTGATTTGATTAAAGGATTATTGTTATTACCATCATTGTCATTAAGTGAATTAATTGTTTATTTCATTTCAATTAAGTTTGATTATTTATGATTAGAGTTTTATTTGATTTGATTCATTTATTATGTTTATTTGATTTCATTAACATGTTTGATTTAGTTATTAGGTTAAAATATGTAATGGTTAATTAATTATCTTATTTTAAATGGATGTGATGTAATCATATGTTAATTAAGTTTACTTTAACTTTATTTGATTTAATTTAATTAATATCAAATGATTATGTTGAATTGGTTTATTAATCAAATTAACTTTTAGTATTTAATGATTAATTAGTTTCATTTTATTTATATTCATTAAGGAGTTTCATATGATTAAGACTCCATGTAATGCTTAGTTATACTAGTTTAACCCATGTTAAAGTTTCTTAGATTTGTTGAATTTTAAGTTTAATTTAAGATTTAATCATTTAACTATGTTTTATTGCTTTAAATAGATTTAATCATATTTAATTTAATTTCTTCTAAGAATGATATTTTTTTTATTTGAGGTTTGATTAATGATTACTTAGGTGCTACTTCATTTCTGATTTTGATTTGATATTTAAATTATTTTTAGATTATGTTTTAATTAACTCCTTAATTGATTAAACTCTACTTTTAAGTGTTTATTTGGGGTTCATTAGGATTCATAAGATCACATTATTTTCTTAAGTGTCCTAGATATCAATTAAAGTGATTTAAGCCATTTTTGAAGATTTTTGTAAATTTCTGAATTTTTATTTGATTTATTTTATTAAAATTGGCAATATGAACTAAAAAATTTAAGTTCCCCCAATCTAGAAGTCTTTTTCACTTGAAATTTTTATGGTAGTTGTGTTTTAACTTTATTTCAATCCCTGAAAATTTCAACTTAATCTCACATATATTTTTGGTTTAATTAATGAAATTTGATTTTCAATAAAACTCAAATAAAGCTCAAAATACTCAGTGAAATTTGAGGATTTTGGCTTTGTTGGATTCCACTCAAAAAGATAAATCCAATGAGCCTTTGAATTTTGGTTAAGTATTTTATTTTCTATGAATTTTGAAGTTTGTGAATTTAAATTAATTTTTAAATAAAAAACTATGCACGCCGCCCATCGTGGAAAGACCGAATTCTGGAGAGCGACCCATGGTTCACTCTAGATCATCTAATTTCAGATCAGATCGTGCGATCTAAAGGCCAAGATTACGATGGTGATCGCCATCCGACGCGAACCACACGATCGGATGGTTCACGATCAGGATCAAGGATCGATCGATGATCCACGTGATCTGATCGATCCGAAAACTATGGAACGATATACTGTAGCCCGCGGACGGTGAACAATAAAAATAGGTTTTTAAATGAAAAAATAGGGTTTTCTAAGTGAAAACTTATCCAGATGGACTCATTTTTGTGTCAGTTCGCACCAAAAATTTCTATTTTTAATTGGGATGATTTAAAGTAAAAATGTAAGATTATCTCGGGGAAATTGCTAAAATCACAGAAAAATTAACACAAAATATGAGAAATCATATGGCTAAAGTTTGGCAAAATTTACCTCATCGAGGATGATTTTGGTGAAGATCCGAGTGAACTCCTAGGTATGTGAGGAAGCTATGGAATGATCTTTAACCCTTGCCTCCCTTTGGAACATCATCTTCTCTGATGTTTATCGTTGCCTTGTCAAAAAAGCAACTATTTGTATTTTTTAGCTCAAAAATGGCTCAAAGAGGTGGGTGATGGATTCCTTTTTGCTTTGGGGAGCTTTTGGGGAAGAATGGTGGTGGGAGTAAGAGATCTAAAGCCTCATTTCTCCCTCTTTTTATAATGGCCGAGAATCCATTCTTTTTTGAACTTTTTTTGGCTCCAAATTGATTGCCATCTTGCTTGGGTGGTTGGGATGGATGATGGAATGATTGAGGACTATTGATTTTTGCTCCAAAGTCCTCTCTTGCTACCATTAGACCAGCTCTATTCAATGCAAATGTTGGGGAGGAGTTAAGTGCTTGTGATGGGGAGAATTAAATGAGGTTGGGTGGAATCCTATGTGGGGGAGGATCCATGAGAGATTTAAATGGGTTGGGTTGATTTTGGGCTGATCCCAAATGGGTTTGTGTCAGTTTGATCAGCCCCCAATGGGTCATGGCATAGTTTCAAGGGATTTGGCTCAATTTGGGTCATATGGTTCATATTGGGTCAAATTGATCAATTTGACCAAAATTGGCCAAATTAGCTTGTTATGATTCATGTTCAATTGGCTAATTGAAGATGAATGTGATCTTTGGTTTGAATTAATTTATATTTAATTTGGATTTAGGCCAAATTGACCCTTTAGGCCAATTTGGGCTAGGTTGGGTTAAGTTGACCAATTGGGTTCGATTGATCAAATTAGGTTTAATTATGGCTTTGGTCAAGTTCAATAATCAATTTGGAATGAAATTAAGCCATTGGTTGCAATCAATTTGGGTTAGATCATGATTTTACTTGATTTGGTCCTTTAGGCCAATTTGGGTCAACTTGGATCATATGACTAGGCTTGGTTTGGCTCAATTGGTGATCAAGTCATATTTAAATATTGATTTGGGTTGATTCAAATCATTGTTTCAATCAATTTGGTGTAGGATGAACTTTGGCTAGTTTTGATTTATTTGGGCTAAGGGTTGACTTGGTCAAATGACTAACTTGACTTGGTTTGACCCAATTGATTGTAATTGATCATTCTAGGGTGATCAACAATCATGGTGGAAGGTTTTGGTGAGCTTGGTTCAATCCAATTTGGGTTGGATTGGAAGTTGGCTCAAATGGGTCCTTTAGGTCACTTTGGGTCAAGTGGACCTAAGTGGGTCTATTGGTTTGGTTTTGGTTTGATTCGAGTTTAGTTGAACTTATATATGAGCCTGATTGAAATATAAATTCAACAATCAATTTGAGTCTAAGGGATTTTGGCTCATTTGAAATTTTCAAGTCAAAAGGGCTAGGTTGGGTTTGACTTAGGTTGGTTGATTTGATTTGATGATGGTAGGTTTCATTTATATTTGGATAGATAATTGATTGAATGATTGACTCAAGAGAAAATTCATTGGTTTTGACTTGATCTTGATAGAATTTGGCTAAGTCCAAAGAATTGGCTTAAAGGGTTTGGATTGAGTTTGGATTTGATTTTTGATATAGTTTTGGTCACTTGAATTTGGATTTCATTTATATTTGTGAATATAAATGAAGGAATAATTGATTATAAAGAGATCAATTTAGTTTGATTTGATCTAAGAGTTTGGCTAAGCTTATGAATGTGGTTCATATGGCTTAGGAAGGGTCTTAGGATTTGAATTTGATTTTGGGTTTCAATCATTTGGAGTCAAATTTTGAAATTAGATTTGGAATTTGAATTTGAATTTGAGATTTGGTTTGAGAATTGAATCTAGGTTTGATTTGAGAAAGTGTATCTAAATTGGGTTTAGGCTATGGGATAGGTAATTTCCTTAAGCCCTAAGGTATAGCCTAATCTTATGATCAAAACTTCTAAGTCTCTAGGCTTAGGTTAAGTGTTCACCTAATCACTAGAAGTGTCTTATGACTAAGGAGTTCTTAGTGTCTAGAAGAGTCCTAAGTTTAAGAAGAGAAGGTTAAGAGCTCACTCTAAAAGTGAGGTCAACACCTTCCTATTGAAATCTTCAGAGACAACGATCATTTACCTTAATCGAGAGTTTTCCTCAGGGATCCCATCCCTTAGAATGTATTAACTATGTTTTCCCTTGGGAACTTAACTAACTTAAAATAAACCCTACTTTATTTTTCCATGTAAAGTAGGGGAAGAATCTCTGGTACATATGACTCATCGTCTTAGGAGTCCTTATTGAAGTGATTAGTTCCAAAAGGGTAGTGACTTCTATCTTTCAAGATAGTACTATACCTTGATGACCAATCAATCACGAATAAGTACATCTGCAAATCTGCATGGCATCTTACCAAGTTGAATTTCCACATATATAATTTTGCCTTTCCTTTCACCACAGATTTGAAGGCGAACTCTATATGTGTGTGGGAATTATTCACCATGGATTTTTCAGACTAGGGATGGTTTCTCTCTCCATCTTTGGTAAATGATCATTGTCTTTGAGTATCGATAGTGGGTTTGTACTTTGGCATAAATCCAAGACTATCCTTCTTTCTGTTGGCACTTAGCTCATTTCAATCTTGAGTTGAGTTAGCCAACATCTTTAGGTTTTAGGATCACATTCCTTGTTGGTCTTAAAACCTCCATTGGTTTCTCCAATGGGTAAAATGAAAAGATTTAAAATAAAAGGAAAACATCTTTTAAAGACTTCCTCCTTATCATTTTCTTGATAAGGAAAGGTTCATCCTAAAAGTAATAAATCTTCCATAAAGAATTTTGCTTTTTCAAAAGCACCTTTTTCAAAAATGCACTAAATAAAATATTTTCCACAAAATTTCTTCACCCTTATTTAATAGTTCATATAATTATTACATGTAGGGATTTTCAAAAATAAAATAGATAACATTTTCCAAAAGCACAAATGGATATCTTCTTTTAATTCACTTTGATGAAGATTTCATTCTCAAAATAAAATAAACAATCATCTTTTCAAAATAACAATCATAATCATAAAACTTTTCAAAAGCACATGAATTCTTCTATTCAATACACTCACACTTATTGAATAAAAGTTCATTTGTAAACAAAATTAAAATTTTCAAAAGCACACATGAACATCCTCATTTAATTTATTAAATGAAGATTTATTTCAACAAAAAAAATAAAATATCATTTAGAATCCCACTTAAACATATTTCAATTGTTTAAGTTGGAGTTCCTCTCTTTCAAAAGTAATAATCACACACAAAATAAAAATATCATATTTCTAAAATAAAATGGATCTCCATTCTACATACTTAAATTTGTTGAATGGAGGTCCTCTTTTCAAAACATCAAAAATCAACAATCATATTTCAAAAAAAAAAATTAAACATAGATTTGGAATTTCATTTAGTAGAATCAAATTTTCTAAGTAAAATTTACAAATCCAAAATCAAAATCAATAATCATATCAAAACTTTTCAAAACATACATTTGGAACTTCATTTAACATACCCAAATTTGTTAAGTGAAGCCTCCAAATTCAAAATTCAAAACTTTTCAAACATGCATTTGGAACCTCACTTAGCACACTCAAATTTGCTAAGTGAAGTTTCCAAATCCAAATTCAAAATCAAAATCAACAATCATAGTTCAAAACATATTTGGAACCTCACTTAACATACCCAAATTTGTTAAGTGAAGTCCCAAATTCAAAATCCAAAAATATTCCAAACATATTTGGAACTTCATTTAACATACCCAAATTTGTTAAGTGAAGTCTCCAAATTTAAAATCCAACAAAAATTTTCAAACATACATTTGGAACCTTAATTAGCATGTTCAAATTTGCTAAGTGAAGTTTCCAAATCCAAAATCAAAAATCAACAATCATATTTCAAAAAATTTTAAACACATTTGGAACTTCATTTAACATACCTAAATTTGTTAAGTAAAGTTTCAAAATCCAAAATTCAAAAATTTTCAGAACACATTTTGGAACCTTACTTAACATACCCAAATTTGTTAAGTGAACTCTCCAAATCCAAAAATTTTAAAATTTTCAAACAATATTTGGAACTTCATTTAACATACCCAATTTGTTAAGTAAAGTTTCCAAATCCAAAATTCAAAACTTTTCAAAATATATTTTGGAACTCCACCTAGCATATTCAAATTTGCTAAGTGAAGTTTCCAAAGTCAAAATAAAAATTTTCAAACACCTTTTGGAACTTCTTTTCTTAGCATACCAAATTTGCTAAGGAGAAGTTTCCATTTTCAAAATCAAAATGAAATCAAAATTTTAAACACACCATTTGGAATTTCATTTAGCATACTCAATTGAAATTTCCATTTAAAAAACTAAGTGGATTTCATCTTTAGCATACCAAATTTGCTAAAGTTGAATCTCCACTTTCAATCATTCAAAAAAAAACAAAGCACCTTAGGATCTCTTAGCATACCAAATTTGCTAAGGATCCTACCTTTTCAAAATCAAAATTATCCAAATGAATGAAACACTTAGGATTTTCTTAGCATACCTAAATTTGCTAAGAATCCTATTTTCAAAATCAAACAAAATACACTTGGATTCTTCACTATACCTAAATTTGCTAAGTAAGAATTCCAAAAATTTTCAAAATCAAAACAAAACAAAATTCACAAAAAACAAACACTTTACTTCACTTAGCATACCTAAATTTGCTAAGTAAAGTAAAATTTCAAAACATTCAAACAAAAAAAAATCATTTGACCCTTACTTTAACATACCCAAATTTGTTAAAGGAAAGAGTCCTCAAAATCACAAAAATTCAAAATCAAAACTAAATAATGAACCTATGGAAGCATCCTATCAAAAATTTTGAACCCATATTTCAACATACCTAAATTTTTGAAGTTTGGATTCATACTCAAATTCCTTTTTCAATCAATCTCTTCAAATTCATTTGAACCCCACATAACACTTCCAAGTTGTTGGATATGGGTTCAAATTTTCAAAATTCAAAAATTCAAAAAAATATATGGAGATAGAAAATTGATGCAAGTTTATTTCATTGGATCTCTTCATACATGCTTTTAGTTTCAATTTAGTCAAATGGTTGGTTCTAGAAATTTATCTTTACTTTCCCTCACAACATGGATCTAGCCTTGGATCAGGTTGACTTCCCTTGTTTGGATCATACTCATTTGATCCACTTCAGCCATGGATTTGAGGGGGCTTGGATCACATGTGAGAGCATTCCCCTCACCACGTGAGGAAGAAGGTGGCGTGTAGTTCATAAGGGACTTACCCATCTGTCTCTCACCAAGAGGAAAGTGGTAGCACGGCGACTTCAGTGGTTTGATAGCCCAGTGGCAGTTCATCCTAGATTTGTACATGTTGCCCCAGTGGTGCTAGCAACATCATCATACTCCAAGGTAAGGCTCCTTGTTTGTGGTTTGTCTCCTTCATTTGAGTAGGTCTAGCTCACACTCTCATCCTACACTCAATAGGAACAAGAATTGTATGGTCAAACGGTTCCATACTCGGATAGCCAGAGAGCTTGAAGCAGCTACCAGATCAGCCATGGATGAGTCTCCCATGATCACTTCACCACTGGTTATGGAAAACTAGTTTCATCCTCTCTCAAGATTAGATAGAGAGGATGTTAGAGGATATTTGTTGCCTCCTCCAGTGGTGCATCTACAACCAGTAATTAGGAGTAGGTCATGCCTTGCTCTATTCAATGCCGTAGGTGAGCATATGGATGCTCAAGTTTGATAATTTGATCGATTATCCCCAACATAGGGAGGATCCTCCAGAGGCCGTGTGGCCCATACATCATACATTACCGCAGAGAGTAGATTCAGTAGTTGCTTCGCTTTGGTTGACTTTCCATCTGCATCGCCCATAGATAGTATTCTTCTCACGAGGACCAGCCACCACAAGAGGGCAGCTTCTATACACAGAGAGTCGGTGGTGTGTCCACCCAACTGCACTTCCCCATGGCCATTGCAGTGTAAAATCACACATTACATCCAAGGCCATGAAGGCCGATCCGGGAAAAACATACCGTTGGTGATCCAGCTCTCTACTCTCCTACACCACCCATTGTGGTAGGGCCAAGCGGTAATCTTGGAAGGTGGAAGGAGTGACGGGATCATGGTCCTTCTTCACCAACTCCACCCATGGATGTGGAGATGGTGAAGACTATCATGGATATTCAGAGTGCAGTAGTGAGGATCATCCGGGATTGTTACCCCTATTACAACCGCTAGGATTATCATTCTTTTTAGTGAGTACAGTCTACACAGGATTGACTCCCAAACTACATGTGAGGTCCGGTGCCCCTCAGTGCATGATAGAGATCACACAGCCCAAGATGTTTGCAAGATTATCCTGATGAGATAGTTGCACACTATTTTATGGAGAAAAAGGAGATCTTAGGGTATGCATGGTCTGATGAAGAAAGAGTCAGCTTTGATCCCATTGAAGATGACTTGATGGTGGATTCAACTGGTGTATGCATGGTCGAGACTAGAGGTTCTTTCTTAGGGAGCAATAGGCCATGGAAGGTGATGAGGTTGATCAAGGAGACACCGCAGAATCAACCCATCACCTCCGACAGCAGTTAAGGTAGAAAGACAAACATATTGATAGGATGGCACAGAAGTTGGAGGACTTGTTAGAAGTAGTGTCAATGTTTCAGAAGCAAGCCCCTCCAGTCCATCCTAGTACAGTTGATGTTAGTTAACCAGAGCTAGTGCATGTCTTAGACCTAGTTAAGACTCTACCTCCTTGAGCAAGGTAGCACTATTCTATATAGGAAGGTAGTGGAAAGTGCCTCCATACATGAAAAAGATTTGAAATTCATGGTTGAGTAGCAGGTGAAGGAAGGTTTGGCTTAAGCCCGGGAGGATCATCGGTTCTAAAGGATAGACCCTACCCAGAGGAATTCGATGTTATCCAATATCCCAAGGGTTTCGTGCCTCCTTCCTTCAAGAGCTTCGATGGTGGAATGGTGGGCATATAGCTCACTTCAAGGCCTTGTTGCAACGGCGTGGCACATGCTTTACTCTTTAGACTCTTTGTTAGTAGTCTAGCGGTATCATCTTTAATTGGTATGATAAATTGTCCAACAGTTCAGTTAAGATATTTGTTGAGTTAGAGCAATACTTCATCAAGTGATTTCTTGGAGCTCGAAAGGTTATCAGAGGTGATCTTGTAGCCCAATAGCACTCGAGTCACTTGTTGATTATATTCTCGATGGCATAAATTGAGTATGAAGAGTGAACCATGTCAACATCATACCATTGAGATTCTCTTGAAGAATATCCATGGATCAATCTTCATGCTTAAGGGCTTCACCATAAAACATTTGAGAAGCTAATCAACAAGGTGCTATCTACTAGGAGAGGCCAAGTTTCCTTTTCGGATCTTTGAAGCAAATCCTAAAAGGTTTATGAGAAGAAACTGAGAATAGTAGCGGTGAAGAGCAGCCTAGAGATCACTGGCACCATGACCTCGACCTCTCACCACCGAGCAGCCATGCCGGCCTCCACCTCAACCTCCATGACCAGCATAGCCACCACCTCAGCCACACCACTAGCAGCAGTGACATGCATATCCACCACCAGGTAGCTATGGTCCACCTTCTCTTTTAGATAAGCTAAACAAATCTTATTCTTTTAAGAGGGAGGTAATCAGGAAGATCTTTAAGAATCTCTTAAAGAAACTTGATTTTATACCCAGCCTAGGAGAGGGGAAGTAAAAGTCATGATCCAAACTTCTTTCCCTACCACCATATGCTAGGCCACATTTTGGAGGATTGCTTTACTTTGAAGGATTTGCTTCAACATAGTTTAAAGATTGGTTCTATCATTATCCCAAAGGAATACCTTGTGGAACAACCTTCTACTTCCATTAGGGTAATCCTTAGGGATACAAGTGACCCTACCAAAATAAAAGAAGGTTGGGACATTTCTTTATCTAATACCTCTATGAAAATAATTCAGAAGATCAAGAAGCTTTCCTTAGAGGTGCCTAAGTCAGCTCAAACCTCCAACACTAAGGAAGGTTTGCAAGTTGCCAGTGCCAACTCTAAGAAAGTGGGAGCTCAAAGCAGCAGCAGCAGTAGCGGCAACATGTGTCGGGATAGCCCCTTAGCACAGCTATCGACCATGTCCAGACTCCAGCCTTCAGTTGCAGCTTCCACACCGGTGACTTGAACCATTTTGGCTAGCTCTTCTATTTCTTCTACTAGTAGAACTCTTGTATCGGATAAGGGCATCAAATCCCTTACACCACTCACTCTACTTGACTTCTACCTCCAAATACTTCCAAAAATTAAATAATAAAACGATTTGAATTACATATGTGTCTCTTGATGAGTTATCTTCTTTTATTCTAACAACTCAAAAAAGTCTAATTAACTATAACAATTCTGATCTTCTTCTTTCTATTTCAGAGTTGGAGTTTCCAACTCTGAATACTACGAGTTAACCTCTTGAGATAGACTTGGAATCATCCAATTCTGAGAGTCTCATAGGAGAAGTTGTAGGTGACCCTGAAGTGCAGGTAGAACTTGCCACCACCTTGCCTCCAGAGATTACCAAAGTCAACCTCCATAGTGGAAAGGTTCTACCTCCTAAGGCAGCACCTCTAGATAGAGGAAAATAAGTCATTGAAGATCAGAAGCCCTTCCACGGATGCTCCACCCTTGGATATGCTTGTGGAAGACCAACCAAGGTGGACTATAACATCCTTTCTCATCTAAAAAGATCTGCTAAGCATATTTGATGCCTTGTCTTATCCAAAGAGATGAGTGAATCACTAATCAAGGCCCTCCTTGATCCTAAATATGCTTAGCTCATGAGCCTATAGGTGAGGAAGCACACTATGCAAAAGAGGCCCAAGGGATCTCCTTCTAGATGAAGACCTTCTAGGGGACTTGGAGCACAACCATCCCCTTAACATTACAGTCAACATGGACAGGTTCAGACTCACTAAGGTTCTCATAGATTTAGATGCATCAGTAAATATTATGATTCTAAAGCCCCTTGCCTATTTGAAGATCAACATCTCTACTCTTGAGGAGATAGGATGATGTCGAGAGGATTCAATGATCAAGGCAAGTTGGCTTTAGGTTCTATAGTGTTGCCATTGGAGATCGGTGGAAGAGCTGTACATCATTGATTTGAATACTTCATTCACTTGGTAGGCCTTGGATAAAATAAGATTGTTTCATCCTCCCTTCATCGCACATCAAGTTCAAAAAAGATGGAACAGCTGTCAACAGGGAAGAAAAGCCATTCTCAATTAGAGATTGAGATTTATGAATGTGACCTATTATCTTTCTCAAAACACTTTCGTGAACTTGGACAAAATTCAAAAGCAAATGCAAAAGCAAAAGAAAAGATAAAAGAAAATGAATAAAAAAGAAAAGTCCAAGTGAGCAAGAAAGGGGAATTGAAGAAGAAGTGGATCCACATATCACATTTCACCCACGGTTCATTCCATCATATGGACATGTAGGATGGCTCAACCTCTACCAGGGAGGTGAGAGAAATAGAAGTTCAGAGGTGGAAGACCCCTAGTTGGCCTTGCCAATAGAGTCTTATTTTAGTTCATAAGAGTACCCCTACTATTCACATTGACTTATAATCTAGCTCAAAGGATGAGTCCAATGTGATTTGTATACTGCCAACCCTCTTAGCTGTTCCATTGGAGGTGACTTTTGATCAGAGAGAGATGACAAGGCCTCCAAGCAAAGCAAAGTATTCGAATCTAATTTATTGGAAACTATTTGGCATAAGCTGGGAACCTTAGCTCTTACCTCACTTACATCTTAAAAAGTTGAAGGTTTAGTTGTTAAGGAATTCCCTAAGTCTTCCAGTGATATGAAGCATAAGAGGTTCTTTTTGGGTTCATCATCCTCAAGTCTAGAGTTCGATGTAGGACTTGAGGAAGATACTTTTAAAGAATTAATGGAATTACCTTTTGAATTTTACTCCTTGTGTTCAAAATCTTATACGAAAGGTTTAGTTCTCACTTGGTCCAAGCAGTCAAATATTTAGAAAAATGGAACAACAAGCGGGAAGCACAATCAAGAGGGACTAGATTCACACGGTCCAATCAATGACTATGATTGACGCTTAGTTGTTACCAATCATTTATAATCGATAGGTTCTTCTCACATCCCCAACTCATAGAGAATGTGTGTTTAGAAATGATCTGATGATCTCCAAGTCAAAAGAGTAAAAAATTGAAGAAAATATCCATTCAACAATCGATAAGCTAAAAGAAATCAACCTCAGGATAGAAGAAAATCCTCACCCAACATACATCAGTTTGTTGCTGAATAAAGAAGAAACCAATGACTTGTTTAGGCTATTGATGGAGTTTAAAGACTGATTCGCATGGAGTTATGAAGAAAATCACATATTATCTCACATGTTCACAAGCTAGCAATCCTAAAGCTACCCCTATTAAGCAAGCCCCAGCATGTAGATTGAGAACAGGTCATTTTTGAAGTCAAGAAATTGATGTCGGTTTCATTGGGAAGAAAAATATCCTACCTAGTTAAAGTGACATCCGTTAAGAAGAAGAATGGCAATTTGCGTTTGCATCAATTTTAGGGACTTAAACAAGGCATGCCCTAAGGATGAGTTTCCTCTTCCTATATCCAGAATTAATGGTGGACATTACCTCATCTCATACAGTCTTCTTTTTCATGGATGGATCATCTAACTATAACCAAATAAAGATGTCTCCTGAAGGTGAAAGAAATACTACTTTTTGAACTCCGATTGGAATCTTCTGTTATAGGGTCATGCCTTTCGACCTTAAAATGGTACATACCAACGAGCCATGACTTAGATCTTCAATGAACCCATCCATCATCGGTTGAGTGTTAATTATCTAGTAGTCAAGAGCGTGAGAAAAGGAAGACCACCTCTTTGACTTGAGAGTAGTTTCAAACTAGATAATATAACCTCAAGATGAATTTCCTGAAGTGTGCATTCAGAGTCGCTTTAGAGAAATTCCTTGGGTTTTGTTCAACAGGGAATAGAAATAGATCATGAAAAGATCAAAGCTATCTTAGAAATGCCACCTCTAAGAGTTTAACTCAACTTAGATCCTTTCAAGGATGATGATCTATGCTATATCTCAAACTTATCGGAAGATGCAAACCATTCTCGCACTTGTCAAAATGGATGCCAAGTTCAAATGGATGATAAAGACGCATTTGAAGATATCAAAGAATACTTGGTGAAGTCACCTCGACGTATCCTAGGCGTGTGATCCTTTACACTGCATTGGATGACTCTCTTGCTCATCACCCAAGCCAATGATGAGGAAGTAAAGCGCACTCTACTACCTGTCATCTAATCCCTTGAAGAAAACTATCCATTTGAAATATCTAGCTTTGATCTTTGCATCTCAGAAGCTACGACACTACATGCTTTCTCATAAGGTGAACTTGATCTCAAGAACTAATCCACTATAGTACCTAATGACACCACCAACACTTTTTAGATGTTTGGCTCATTGGTCCATGATACTCTCGCAGTTTGATATCACATTTGTACCCTTCATGCGAGTAAAAGGTTGGCATTGGCAAATTTCTTAAAGACACCCACTTCTTTGATTCTCCGCTTAGTGATGATCTCATGAACAAATCAAGGAACCAATGGGAGATGTATTTTGATGGTTTGCTTCTTTTCTTAAAGGTGAAGCACCATGATCTATTCTCCTAAGAAAAGTAGGGGTAGGAATAGTTCTTCTAACTCCAAACCATGATGTGATGAGATTCTCATACTATCTTTCCAACCCTTGCACCAACAATGAAGTCGAGTATGAGGCTTTGATTGCTAGTTCGGAGTTATCCATCACTATCAACATCAAGATCATCAACATCTTGAGATTCGCTAGTCATCAACTATTGGTCCTACCGTGTCCTCAAGCCCAAGCTTCGTCATTACTATGAGTATACCATAAAGAAGTTTTGATTCCCAAAGTTACCATCTACAAGGTTCCCGAGAGAACGCAAGAGCAGATGCCAAAACTTTCCAAAGAGTTGGCATGTCAAAAGATGAGTCCATTTCAATAAGGGTCCAAAATAAAGTCTTATCCCATATTGATGCAAAACTCATGAGAGACTTTCTCTTGAAGGGGAGGTTATCATTGCCAAAATGGAGAGCTGGATGGAGGCAATGCTCATAGATTACTTGAACACCAAAACTACCTCAAGAGAAATCTCATCCCATCAGTGAAAGAGAGCTCTCTCATTTTCTGATGGCACTATCACATCCTTGACCAGATGTGGTTACATTATTTAGACAAACACAAAGCTCATGGCATTAACCAGGTACATTTAGTTTATGTGAGTGCATCAGTCTGGTTTGAAGATGAAGTCAAAGATCAAAATACTTGGATACTTTCTATGATCATTGCATTGAAAGCTAGAGATGCCATCGTGAGGTGCATGTAGTCCTCCACCAACCACCCAACATTCTACACCTACTTGGGTTCATGGCCATTGAGGTTAAAATACATTATAGGTCCAATCGATCCTCCTTCTTCCAAGGGCATCATTCATCTTAAAGATATTACTTTTCCAAGTGGAAGAATCCATCCACTCGAGAGGTCATCACAATGTGCTTTATTTTTTCAAGAACCATATCATATATAGTTCATGCCTCGAAATTATATTGATAATGAATTTAAAAGCATGAAGATCAATCTTTGCTAGAATACATGATATAGATTGGATACCACCATCCACTACCAAAGCTAATGGCTTCTAAGCATTCAACAAAACTCTCATCCAATAAAAGAAGACTTTTGATGGCAACAAATGATAGTAGAACGAGCATGGTTTTGCCTGGCCTACCACACACACATACCAACTCAACTTAATACCCCATTTTCTTTAGTGGAAATCAGTCTTCTTCCTTAAGTTCAACTCCATCACTATAGCCTTGGGTAATAAGATCACTACATGAATGAAAAGTTGTGGTTAGAAGAGCTTGAAGGTTTGGATGAGAGTCACTGCAGCTAGAACTCAAGTTTTACAAGGCAAAATGATTCAAGCTCACAATAAGAATCCACCCTAGTCTTTCCAAGAGAACTTTATCCTAAGGAGACCCAATTGTGCCCATCAAAAGATGGAGAAAGTTTGAACCCACTTGGGAACCCTCATAGAGAATTTACCATGAGGATCTTATCGCTTATTGATTGTAAGGAAACACCGCTAATTAATGGGCTCTATCTAGAAATATTACCATGAAATAAAACTTATTTTGAAAATAATTCATTAAAAGAATAAAAAAAAATTTGATCCATTCATCAAATCTCTTTTCTCAAGTGTTATTTGTTTGTCTGTGAATCCAATGACATATAGGGTTGTGTAAGAATCCCCAGGGCATCTTATCTCTTTCACAACACAAACACAATCTCTCTCATTGCTTTATAATAGGTGTAAGAGAACAGAGAGGCATCCTATTTTGAATAGCATAACTAAGTTAGTGAGACAGATCCTATGGGAATTTTGTTTCCATCTCTGTGGATCATTTCATTAATTCTGATTTTAAGGTAGGTGTAAGAGTCCCGAGTCCCTATTCTTATAGCACATAAACAACAATAAACATAAAATCTTTTATCTTGAGCTTTCATATGGGGAGCAAGCCCCCAGGACACCACTCATTGATGCTCGAGGTTGGTCCATATTCTACCTCTATGTATGTCACCCTCAATGGTCACATTGAGATGAGCCCCCATGCTTCCTAACTTGATCACCGCAAACCAAAGAGCATCTTATTAGTATGATATTCTTCATCCCAAGCAAGACCTGTTTGACTTTGTTTAAAGATATACCCTTCTTCTTGAACTAGCCATCATTTCAACCAGGTCAGTATATTCAAGTTTAGGATTGTCCCCAGTCTCCTCTGTTGACCACTTGAATGGGATATAAGTCCCCTAGGCATTAATTCCTCAAGATCATATCGCAACACCAAATTAAGATAACTATCAAACAATAATTATGGAATGTAGTCCCCAGATTTCTTCCTAGTGATTGCAAAATCCATCACCCTAATTGTGATTCACTCATCATGAACTCACCCAGAGTCACCATTCTGAGATATGAGTCTGTGCTTTCTCCTTGAGTTGGAATAATACTTATTGAATTTATGACTAACCATGTCATTTTCTGGGTGTTGATTGATTAGCCCCATCTGTCACCCATTTGGATCTTTTCTGGACCCATTTAGACACCACCCATGTTTTTGGATTGATCTCCTTCTAAAACTTTTTAAAAATTTGTTCTGGATCCACCTCCCTTTTAGTAAATAGAATCTAAATATAAGCTCCTTCTCATTTGATTCGCAAACCAATGGATCCAAAATTAAACCAAAAACTAAAATAACAAAATAAAATTAATTCACCAGTGATTAAAATTCAAGCCAAGGGTTCTCCCAAGAAGATATCCCATCTTGTTGTGAGAACTCCCATAATTTGACCACCAATTGAGCAAATCTTCCTACTAGCCCCTTAAGATTCATCTATTTTTTCCACAAGTAAATTACCCCAGAATCATTCCACTTTGATATAAGAATGATCATTCTTTCTAGCATGATTGTTAAATAGATTACAACCTTGGGTCGATTTGTATACCCAATATCACCCCAAAGTGATCTTTTCTAGGGAAGATATGAATCAAGCTTTCTTTCCTAAATTGATCATTGCAAACAAAGGAACTCCTTGGTGGATAGTTCCCCATGCCAAGAACCTACTCCCTTTTTAAATTTGAGAAGGTCTAACTTCTATAAGCTCCTTCAATTTGATCCATCATAAAACCAATAATCCATCAAACAAATCTAAAAAATGAAATTAATCTTGACTATCTTGAGTTGAGATTTTAAGTCTCCCGGGCATTCACCAATAATCATATGTGCTCAATTTGTTGCCCAAATAACCAATCACCCAAGTGGTTCCTTGTTTCTAAGATACAGTCCCTATTTCTTTTAAGACTTGACTCAATACTAAAAAAGGCATTTCTCAGTTAGATAGTCCTACCTTGTGGTTGGTAGACTACTCCCTAATTGGTAAATTTGAGTTAAGTCTAGGCTTTTGGCCACTACTAGTGATTCTTCACAAACCATTCCTCATATTTTCAACAAAATTGAAAATGAAATCAATCTTGATTCTCCTGATTGATTTAAGTCTCATGATTCACCAATTCCATTGATTTCTTGATCAAAATTATCAAAATTCTAAGTTCAAATTTCAAGTCCTTAATCCTTTCTAAAGGACTTAGCCAAAATCATGATTCAAACTTATTCAAAGCTTTGAGATTTTCTCATAATCCATTTATATTCTCATTTATATTCCCATTTATAAATGAAATATAAATTCAAACCCATCAAATCAAATTCAAAATTCCAAATCAATTCATGAAAATTTTCTTAAGCCTCTTTAATTTTCCATTAAAGGACTTAGCCAAAATCAACTCTAAACCTTGATCAAATCACTTCAAATCCTTGGGATTTTCTCAAAACTTATTTATATTCTCATTTATATGCTCATATATATGAAATATAAATATAAATCAATCAATCAAAGGCAAAAAATTAAATTCCAAATTTAAAATGCTTGAAATTCCCTTAAATCCCTTAATTTTCTATAAATGGATTTAACCTAAACTTTGATCAAACCATTTCAAACTCATGAGATTTTCTCAAAATCAATTTATATTCTTATTTATGTTCTCATATATAAATGAAATATAAATATAAATCAATCAAATCCAATCCAAAAGTTAAATTTCAAATTAAAATTCTTAAATCCTTTAAATTCCTTTAATGGATTTATCCCAAATCATGATTAAACTCCTTCAAATTTTTGAAATTTTCTAATGATCAATTTATATTCTCATTTATATCCACATATATAAATTAAATATAAATATAAATCAATCAAAACCAATTCTAAAAATCAAACTGAAATCAATTCAAAATCAAATCTAAGCCTTTCAAGCCAAAATCTTGAACTTAGCCAAATCACTCCCAAATCAAGCCAAACTCTTGATTTTCTCTCATGGTTCAATCAACCCTACAATCATGAGCTCATATATAAATTCAAACCTCAATCATTCAATCAAAACCCAAATCAAAAATCAAACCCAAGATCCCTTCATATTCTTCCTTTGAATATGAAATTTTCAAATGGATCAAAATCCACTTTACTTCAAACCATTTGTAAATGGATTTATATTTCATTCATGAGTCATATACAAGATCAATCAACTTCAAATAAAGCTTTGACCAAGCTATTTGACTCACTGAGACTCACTTGACACAAAGTGACCTAAAGTACCCTTATGAGCCAACTTTTGATCCTAACCAATTTGGATTGAACCAAACTCATATATCCTCTCATCATGATCATGGGATGATCAATCAACCAAATTGGGTCAAAATAAGTCAAACCTAAGGGTTGACCAAATCAACACTTAACCTAAAATGAAACCTAACATAGCCAAATTCCACCATAGGCCAAATTGATTGAAACTATTGATCTAAGTTCACTCATAACCTATGTTTGAACTTGACGAAGTTGACATTTGAGCCTAACCCATCCCAATTAGCCCACTTGACCCAAGTTGACCCATTTTGACCTAAAGGACCAAAATATGTCAAAACTTGATCTAAGCCAAATTGATTGAAACCAATGAGTCAAGTCCATCCCAAATCACTTGTGGAACTTGACCAAAGCCTCAACTGGCCAACTAGACCCAACCTAGCCCAATTGACCTTAGACCCAACATGACCTAAAGGGGTCATGTTGAGCCAAAATTGAACTTAACCCAAATTGATTGGAAACAAAGATACCAATCCACTCTATATGGCTAACATAACCTAAACCTACCCTTCACCTACCTCAAATAGCTCAAATGGGTCAAATAGGTCAACTTGACCCATTTGACCTAAAGGAGTCATATGAGCCAAAATCAAATATATACCAAATTAAACCAAACCAAAGACACCAAAACATTTCAAATGGTCATATGAACTTGACCCAACCCTTAGTTTGACCCAATTTGACCAATCAACTTGACCCAAGTTGACCCATTTTGACCTAAATGGGTCAACTTGAGCCAAACCCTATCAAATGGATTCCAAATTCAATGAAACTTGGCCAAACCAATTTTCTCAACATACCAAACATACCCAAAGTGAAAAAATAGTAAACTGATCATTTTACCCCTATTTCATAGAAAAATTTTGGCCTAGCCCATGGGTATTTTTGTCATACCCTCTTCACAATCACTTAAGGCTTTCTAAAGCTCAAGGAGACTTAGTGATGAGTGGTGCACAACCCAATGAGTTTGGGTCAACCCATTTGGCCCATAGACCAAACCCGACCATATAGCCTAAAATTCAATTTTCAAACTCCCTCCTAAGCTCAATTTGATGCACATGGGAGGTTGGCATTCCACTCAAGGGATCAGACCGATCATGTGCAATGATCTAACAGCCTAAACAACCTACTCCATATGGTCAATTGGATCAAAATGGTAATTAATGGGTCGACCGTCTGATTGCCATAGGGGGAGATATACTCCCCCTAATTCAATGAAAATTCACTACACTCACACTCGATTGAAGCCTGAAAACCTTAATAATCACCTCAGAGCATTCCCAATGTCTCTAGAGAGGATTTGATTTTCCTAATTCTTGGTTTTGCACAGTGCAAAATAGGGGAGCTCAATCCAATTGCCAACTTCCTACACTTGATCTTAATCCTTCTACACACTCCTTCTAAGGACCAATTCAACTTTCCCCAAGCATCCATTTGAGTTCCCATAAGGAGAGCCTCAATTGGATCAAAGCCATAGGGAGATCAAGTGGTGTTGGTCCATAGGAAGATCCACTCAACCGAGGCTTGAAACTTTCAGGGCTTCTCCACTAGAATCTCATCGAGCTCGAGCGCCGGTGAGGTATGTAATTTTTTGGCCACTTAGCTTGATAGGTGTTGGTCCTTTATGAAAGGAATTTTCATTGCATGAGAAATCAATCATTGGATAGGTTGGTAATGATGCCTAGATGGTGTGGGTTGAGTCTTGTATGATTCCATGCTAGATCGGGCTTGGATCTCCCTTGGATCATGGATGGTCTACATTAATCCTCAGGGAAGAACTTAGCTCATCTCATCCATCCATCTGCACATTTTAGATGGATGGCTGAGATTATTTGGCAAGTTTTAGAAATCCTTTATCTATTTTAAACCGCGGATGAATCTTTATCCGATCTTTGATGGACGACCAAGGATATAAGCGTCGCCACCGCCTTCTTGATATGACATTTAAGTGGGTGGCTCATGGCATGATGCGTGTATAGCGCGATGACCACCGCATGCGCATATGAGTCGAGATTAAGTGGGGATTAGTTATTTACCTAATTAATTCCTAATTAATCCCTATAACTTCTAAAATTCATAACTCTTCATAGAAAAATCAAAAAATATAAGGAAAAATGCTATGGAAAGATAATTTCATCTATAATATTCTAAAAAATGTTTTCAATGGATGTTTAAATCCCCTTTTCTCTGAATTTGGGTTTCTTTAAGAATCTTAATTAGCTAACTATTCTTTAATTAGGCCATCAATTGATCTCAAACTTCTAGGGTTCATTTAAGGGGATGACCTCCTCCTAATTTTCTTGAGATTTATTGAGAGCTTAATTGGAGAAATTGCTTTTTCATTCCCTAATTACTCATATCAAGTAATTAAGGGTAATTAAGATGTGATTAATGGCTTTACCCTATGATTAAGTTTGATTAAGGTTAGATCCAATGAGTAGGGGTTTTATGGAATAATTTTGGGGCATTTTCCCTAAGCTATTCCCTAAATCCCCTTTTTTCTCCTTAATCCCCTCTTAATTAAGGGTTAACTCATTAATCACCCCCTTAAACAATTTTAAAAATTCAAAAGTTCAGAACTTAATTAATCTACCTTGGGTAGATGCTTAGTGTTTAATAGCCTAATTATAATTAAGGAAATTAAAACCCCTTTCATAAGTGTGAAGGGTTGTTTTAAAGTACTTAAGCAAAATTTAGCTTAATTAACTTTTAATTGTGAGCCAAATTGCATTAAGCCTTTTCATTATTAGGTGCATTTCAAATTTAAATTCCTTGTGGGTTTTATGTCTTCTCATTGGCTCATAATTACTTAGTTAATTTTCTAAGTTGTTGTAGGTAAGGATTAATAAACCTTTTCAAAATTAATTTAAGCTTCAAACTAAACAAAAAATCATTTTGAAATTCACTTTGATTTATTCTAAATTTTCTTCTTCCTTAAGAATGTCTTTAGGATTTAAGTAAAGTGAGTTTGTTCATATGCTTTCATTACTTTGGATCTTTCCCAACATGTTAAGTTGTATGCCATATGATTCATGCATTCATAATTTCATGTTTCAAATTTTAAAATAAAAATTATTTACTTTATGTCAAATGTGCATGTGTTGGCTAAAGTAAAATATGAGTGGCTATTATCACTACTAAATCCAAAATATTTTCAAAACTCATAAATGAAATATCAAATCTGAAAGTGTGTTATTCATATTTTAATTATAAGCTTGCATGTGATGGATTATAAATGCATGTTTAGCATAGGCTCTCTTTCTTTCTCATGTTAGCATAGTTTTGAATAGGAGTTAGTAAGATGTAGGGTTCATTTGAAAAGAACCCAACACTTACTTAATCTCACCCTATTCATCCCTATGCCATCATCTAAGAAGGATTTCTATACGCATGAATAAATTGCATAAACAAAATGAATCCATTAAACAACTTTTGCATATTCCTTCCCATTTCATTTCTTTTATATACATGTTTTACTTAAAAAAAGTTGTATAATAATGGACAACTCGAGGTTGTGAGGCTTTAAGTAGCCTAAGTAGATCTTGAACCTTACCGGTTAACAATGGTACTCACTTATGCCTTTCTTACTTTCATTATGTATGTGAAATTTTGTATAAGGAAAATCTTTTCTACTTAAGAAAAATCATGCATATTCAACTTCTAAATTTTCTTAAATGGATTACTTAGCATGCATCATAAAGTGTGTTAACTACTCTCATTTGCATGTATAGATATGCTTAGGATCCATCCCTATGCATGTTATATATGTTAGGAAAGAATTGAAGTAATCTGTGTTATGTGAATTTTGATTCATTTTATTTAATCTTAAAATGCATTTATTTTTGAATAGGTTTGTTTAGATTTTGTCTAATATTAGGAGCATTCACCTAAATGAAACTAAAACATGAACCTACCTTAGAAATTATTTAAGGATTAGGGAAGGAAAGAGAAGTTATCTTCTCTTTCCCTCTCTTCATAACTTAGTAATTAATTGTAGGTTTCACTCAAACCAAATTAAAACATGAAATAAAACCAAACCAAAATACTTAAACAACCTAAATGAAACTCTCCTCTAAGTTGAACATGTCCTTCACACTTAGAAAACTTGAACCTAAAGTCTTAAGCTAAGCTTACCACACAAACCTTCGTAGCACAAACATTAGCCTAAGTCACCACTTCTATCTTTAGGTTAGGTTGGTGCATGGTTTGATGTTATATTTTATTTTGTGATAAATGTTTTAGATTAGATGATATGGTGTATGCTCATAGAATGAATGATAGGGCGTTTTTAATTATTCTTTTATGTGGGATTGTGCTTAAGGGGCTATCATAAATAAAAATATAAATGCTTCTTGCTAGGTGCTTATACCTAAGCATAATCCATAGGCGGTGGACTTAGTCACCCATGTGTGGGGTGTTATGTCCAATATACATGCTTGGGATTTGTGTGGTGTGATTTAATTAGCCTTTATTTTGCAGATATTAGTTAGATTTCCCATTTCCTTTTCATGTAAAAATTTGTATATTTAGGATTTTGGAATGATTTGTTATGGGATTAGATGAGCATTGGTCATAAGATCCCATCTTATGCACCATGTGAAGCCTAGAGTATCCACCTTCCAACCATCCAAAGGAGGAACCAAAAGAAAAAGAAGAAAGAAGAAGAAGATAGAAAGAAGAAAGAAGAATAAAGCTTGAAGACCCCCATAATAATGAATTCCTTTGCTTAAATTGTAATTCAATTCATTTATAATTCGGGTTGTATAAGGGTAGAGCTCGGCTACCCATATTTGATATTTTCAGATTTGTGCGGTGGTGCCCATCCATAAACGACCATTTATTCTTTTTGCTATTAGCTTTATAAATTATTTGATGATTTGTTTAATGTTTGCATTAAGTGGCATGATTTTCCTAGTTTCTTCCTTGCTATAGCTTGGATGTGGATTAGGCTCTTTAGGAAAAATAAATCTTTTACCCAACTTAATAACTCAAAATAAAATTAAATAACTCATAACCTCACCTAAAGCTTAGGATTAAAATCAAGATAAAAGAATTAGCAACCTCTTAGCTCGATGAGCATTTCATTATAATATCATGCACAAATACATCTTATTTCACTCTTGATTGGAGGGCTTCCACCTTTGCCAGAGAACCCGGCTTGAACTTTGAGGGCCGTGGTGGAAACTCACCTCCTACCTTCTCGCTGATTTTGGCCAATAATCTGATTTATCATGCATTAGTCATAAAAATCCTATTATCCCAAGTCAAAATAATTGTCCAAAATGGAAATAAAATAAAATTTGAAATGCATTAGATTTAGGTCATTTGAAGCATGTCCCTTTACATGATCTAGTCTCTTTAGGGAGTGAGTTTAAGGACTTTGCCTCTTTCTAAATAATAAGTGCCTAGCTATCTTGCATAAGCATAAAGACTTGCCTACATATATTTAAAATTGTAGGAGTTAGTGGCCACCCCTGTGGTTGTAAGTCCATGTCGGGTGGTTTGTCCTCTCGTGGAGGCAAACCAATTACCCATTTTTTTGCCTTAGATTTAGGTTGTGCTTCCTCACCAAGCTCCTAGATTTAGATTGAGGTTGCTTCTCCTTTGTGGACCATAAGCATAATTCCTCACCTCTTAGGCATTTTTTTAATCTTGTGTTAAGGAATCTTAAGTCCTAAAATTCTAATGAAAAATGTAACTCAAACAAACTAAATCAATTTCCAAAAATATAAAGCCCAATTTCAGAATAGTTTGAGATGTTCGCTAGGTTTCCTAGCGTTGTGAGCATTTCTTACTTATCTTCCATTTTGGCATCGATAATAACTCCCTCTTTTGATCAATCCCATTTGATCTTAAAATATAAAACTAATTGATTGATAGTCCTCTCTATTGAAGTCTTCAAAGATAATGATCATTTACCTTAATCGAGAGTTTTCCTAAGGGATCCCGTCCCTTAGGATGTAATTAACTAGGGGGCTTTCCCAGGGGAACTTAACAAACTTTAAAATAAACCTGCTTTACTTTTCCATGTAAAGTAAGGGAAGAATCTCGGTACATATGCATCATCGTCCTAAGAGTCCTTATTGATGATTGGTTCCATTAAAGGGAAGTGACTTCTATCTTTGAGATATTACACTATACCTAGATGATGTATCATCACCAATAACAAGTACCAATCTGGTGGCATCTTACTAAGATGAATTTTAATAAGGTCTCTTCTTTCTTTTCTCAGATTTGAAAGGCAACTCCCTAATAGGAATTTATTCACCACAGATGCATATATGTATTTTGTAGAAAAAAAAGGATTTTCTCTCATTTGCTAAATGTACATACAAGTGTATAAAAGTTTTAAGCAAGTTCTTTGCCATTGTTAACCAAGGGAGAGAGGTAAGGACCTCCTTGGGGCTACTTAAAGCCTCACTATGGAGAAAATTCAGGACACCACATAGAGTTTAAGAATTTTATATTTAGATGATCAAATACATCATTAAGTAATGAACATATTATCTCAGAAGATAAATATGTTTTTCTATAATGGATTTGATCATTTTAATAAAATACTCCTAAGGCTAATGGGTCTTTGTGTACCAAAGATATTTCCACTGAACTACATGGGAATGTAGAACAAGGTTTATTTTAAACTAGGTTCATGGTTTCCTATAGAGGCAAGCCCCTATAGTTAATTACATCTTAAGAAGGGTCTCTTCCTAAGAATACTCTCTATTAAAGAAACAAGTTGTTATTTCTAAATATTTCTAAGGTGATTTTCAAAGGATTGAATTTTAGAATTTCAATTGGGAACGGTCCAAATTAGAGAGAGTGATTTTGGAAGCCGATTGGGATAAAGTAGAAAATGCCTAGTTGACATTTCAACTATCCTATAATTGGGCTTTAAATTTGGAATTTAATTTAGATTTTGAGTTGGCATTTTCTTAGAAATCTAGGACATAGATTCTAGCAGCACAAGACTACAGAAATGCCTAGTATTGAAGACTTATTCCTGAATAAGATGCTTTAAAACCTAGTCTACATGTGCTTCTAACACATATTAGATGCTCGACCTAGTTCTATTTTGGGAATTATCGGTCATTCCTCTCACTTGAAGGAATTAACCTATCAACTCTTACGGACTTATAACCGCCTAGAGGGTGCCACCACACCACCTAAGCACATTTTAAATTCATGAAGCTAAGTCTCATGAATGCAAGATGGCTAAGCTATTATATTTTTAGTAAAAGAATCTATGAACCTAGACTCACTCCATAATCCCTAGAATCACATAGGGTATGAAAATGCATCTAACTAATGCGTATTTTTTATATTTTATAAATTTTACTCAAGATTTATTTTAGTCCATGGGTATGCATTTATGCTTAATGTCATGCAATTATAAATGGTTATAGGCCAAATCAACAATAGAAGGAAGGCTTCCCTAAGAAGATGTCATCCTCACAAGACATTTGCCCGTTATGTGCAATGGGTGAATTTGCCCAATTTAAAGAATGAAAATAATATGATTTCATGATTTCAAACCTTATGGTTTCTAATTAATTTTATGATGTTCCTAAGGCTTTAATTATATGAACTTTGTATTTATTTTTATTTTAGTTGTTTTGATTTAAGTTAGGTAAAAAATTTAGTTTTTCCTATAAGCCTGATCGTCTCAGGCTTTCATTCACAAGAAAACACAACATAAAAAGAAACCTATAAAAGTATGTTGATTCTATTATGCACCTAAAATAAATCAAGCCAATTTAAATTTATAGAAATAGGTCAATGTGGCTGCACCACCCGGGAAGAAAAAAAAAGGGCAGCCGAGCTCTGCCCTTAAACAGCCCGACCTAGAACTACAAGTCTAGATCTATGGGACTTCTTTCCAGCATCGTCTCCTTGTTTAGGGACATCCATCAGGCTCCATAGGGGACCACTGCACCATCTCCTAGTAGGGTTAGCTCCTGCTAATCCTAGACCCCATAGATCCTAACATAGTTCTAAGCTCAAATTTACATTTTAAAATTCAAAAAGAAATCCTAAGTCCTACAAAACATATGTTAGGAAATACAAATAGCACACAATAGTTATATTTTAAAAACATATGGGCTTAACATTAGTTGCTTGCCAAGCGTACCTATCTTATGGACTATGTTAAGATATTTTTCAGCACCTACAAGTAAACAATAATTTTCTAATTTTTATTTATTTATTTATGACAACAATCTCTTTAACACAGTCCCCTGAAAAAATAGAGTTAATTCTAGAAAGAACTCCCTACCATCCAGTCTAATGGGAAAACAAGTCTAGGCATTCAGTCTAAAGCAATACACCACACAGATATGTGAAGCACAACATATCACAACATATTGCAGAGAACTATAAAAAATCACAGAACGATCTAACCTAAATCTAAAGTTCGTGACCTAAATGATCTAGTGTGTGTGTGTAGAAGATAGGCTTGTGTGGTAGGTCTTTACTAAGCCTCTTTTAGTTCAAGTTTCAATTTGGGATTTGAGTTTGTTTGAATTTTATCTTTTTATCTTTGGT